>CM031629.1:37504118-37521618 GCA_018398815.1 Conus ventricosus | reverse complement strand
TGGTTTTAAAGCTAAAATTCAAACAACAGTGATGATTCTGAATGACGGTCCAATATTTGGATATTGTAACATAGCTCTTTCTCATTTGAAATGCTTGCGACAAATCAGAATGAGAGGGGGGGGGGGGGGGGGGGGACAGAAGAGAGAAGAGAGAGAGAGAGAGAGAGAGAGAGAGAGAGAGGGGAGAGAGAGAGAGCACAAACTAACGAACATAAACCTAGACAATCTAGCCAAACTGGACAAAATAACACTCTCTTCAGCTTTTTCTCAGACCAGAGTCTTGAAAACCTTTGTCAGCCCGGCAGACATCCAGTTTTAACATCTACATATTGCCTCTAGTCCCTGTCGCCAGTAGCTATTCTAATATCATTCTCCTCAGCCTACGGAAATCATCGGTATCTTCACAGAACACGGCAAGCTTCATCACAGAAGTTAATCGAAGGCAATGATAGAGTTGAGATCTCAACCTTGAGTCCGATGTGCAGAATGTACCGCCTTTTGGGCCTGCGCGATATAATTGCCAAAGAAAAAAAGAAAAAGAAAAAAAAATCATTTCTGACCACTAGATCTTACAAGCAAAATTATAAACGGAAAGAATTAACAAACAAGTAGGACTCCTTGCTCCCATGATGAAATAAACGTATGTCCACAACTCCAAAGAATTAAAGCTTTCTCAGAAACCAGGTCGTCCGAATTTTGTAGTTTATTGCCTGATTTCACGGATTGACGGTAACATACATTGTCTTTTACACTATACCAGTTACTCTCTATGTCATGTTAGATGGTTCACTGAATTCTGTCAGGTTCTCTTTAATTGGCAGTTACGAACAGGGCCGTTCACTGTTGTGTTTCCTCCACCGATCCCCCTCCCCCCACCAAACACACACACACACACAACACACACACACACACACACATACACAAACACACACCGGGGTTAGGAGTGCTTTTAAGATCCTTTTTCCATCATGCCTACACTGAAATCGGCTTTTCTCGATTCGCGCGCAGAAGAGTTCTCACGCCGACGGAATTGGCAACTCGCCGTTTGCGCCTTAATTATTCCAAGAAAAGCATGACAAAACCTGCTATAGACACGTCATATGCCTCGCTAGACAAAATTACAGCGACGCGGCAAAAAAGAAACTGGAGAGGCCCGTTTCAAATTAATACGATAAAAAAACAAAACAACAAAAAAAAACCTTTACTAATTTCGAATCAAATGATTTATTCTATTGTCTCTTCACCCGTGGCCGGCACACCACATTGAAATGTCTCTGGTTGAATTTTTAAGTCAGTGAAGAACTTGACCGAGGCACCAGAAGCCTTGCAGGCGGATCTGATGGACTGATACTTAATGCTGTGCACCATTTGAACAGTTGACGGTAGGCTTACAGCACAACGGCTCAAACCAGAGACGTGAAAGAACTGCTCAAACTGACGTGTGCCATTTTATCGTGCAGTGTGTGTGTGTGTGTGTGCGTGCGTGCGTGCGTGCGTGCGTGTGTGTGTGTGTGTGTGTGTGTGTGTGTGATGTACTTGAACAGTAACAGCTTCGATGAATTTATCGCCGCAAAATCAGTTGTGTGGGCTTGTCTGAGAATTTCACCTGGAAACATTTCGTGACAAAGGTCTTCCTCCCCTCCCTCTTCTCCCTTTTCCCTCTTCTCCCCCTTCCCCTCCCCCCCCCCCCCCCCCTTACCTCCCACCTTTCCTGCTTCTCTGAACCAGCATCCGAAAAGAGTGGCCAGCCACTTGTAAGTCTTCATTTCCTTACCTTTCTTCTTGCATGTGCACACGGTCATGGCCATGAGTTTGGCCTGGGAGCGCGTGACGACGTGTGCTTTGCGCAAGTCACGAACGAAGGCATCGAAGATATAGCGGTCCTCGTGGAAAACACACTCAACTGCCTCACAATCGGCGATTCCTGACGACATGGCTTTATCTGTCAGCATGGCTACAGTCTACCACCTTCTGATGAGGAAGTCCTTTGAGTGAAATTGAATGGGTCAGGAAAGTTGGTGAGTGAGACCCGACGGGAAAAACAACAACAACAACAAACAAACCCTGATGAGGCTACACACACACTTCAGACAAGGAAGTGGAAGATTTAATGAAAGCTGACGATCCAGAGCTGTACAACACTAAACGAAGACTTCACCCCAGCAAACTGTTGTTTCTTTCTGGTTAACAGCGCACTCGGTTTTTATTGCGTGTGCCGTGAGCCTAGATTGTTCTTCTTGCATTGTATTGACACAGGACTTGCATCAGTCTGTAAGCCCATCAGTAATAAGTAAAGCGGGTTAACCATACTGTTGAGTCGCAGGGTTGACCAAGGGAGGGACTATTTTTAGAACGGATTTTTTTCCCCCTGCCGCAGATAACTCATCCAGAAAATTCAACTTTCTTAGTATTAGCTCCCTTGGCGGAAGAGGGAAACTAATTCGAGGCAAGCTGTCGGCCAATGAAAACAGACATTGTATGCGTCTTCAACATGGCTGCGCCCAGTAGGCACACAGATGAAGAAGATGCATTTGTTTTTGTCTTTGACAGACGGTCTTCAAATGCACCCGAAGTGAAAATACCAACAGGAGGTCTTTTCACCTTCAATGATTTCAAAGCAAGAGTTTGCGCTGTAAGCATGATCGTTTTTGTTGCATGCTGTGAGTTTTGCTTCATTGATCCTGGAGACGATCCTCGCTTCAGAGTTCGTTCAAAACAAATCGAGTTTGATTTGAATGAACTAATCAATTATATATTTTTATCAGTTCACTGGTGAATGCATCTGGACAAACTGACAATTTCTTTTATGCCGCACCATGTAATAGTTAGCACTTTTGGTAAAGCTTGAGTTTACTGTGTCCATGTGCTCTCAACACGCGTGTTCGGTTTAATCACTAACCATGTCCATGGTGTTTGGTTGGTTTTTTTCCTTGTTGAGATCAAAGTAAATTTAATGAGAAATTCATCCTAAATGTTCTACAGGTGCCAAATAAAACTAAGTTCGTATCTTATTTAAACAACTAATGCATTAATATATGATGAAAGGATACTTTTAACTAAGGGAAGTTATCTATCAAGTACAGCCAGCGGGGGCAATGAAATCCATTTTTGCAGACTGTGTTACTGTTAATCCAGTGTAATTTTGCTTGATTAAAAAAAGAAAGCAGTCCAGAGCCCAGGGGCATCTATTCAAAACCCTACTAGTGAGTCCAAATTGTATTAAAGTTACCTTATTAGATGAAGGATTAGGTATGCCAACTTTGACCTGTTTTCAGAGGATGAGGCTTCTTCTTCTGTGTTCTTAGTACACAGGAAGATACCATCACACAGTCAGATGATTCTGTTATACTTTGGAATTCTGTTTCAAATAGAAGAAGAAAAAAGGCAAAAGGCAAATAAAAAAAAGATTTTGCTTATGGTGGTCTGACACTATGACAGACTCTATAACTATTTCTGCTGGCCCAATATTTTTTAAAAAGGCACACGCACACACATACACAGTCACACACACACACACACACACACACACACACACACACTATCCAAAGCTATGTATAACAGCGGCAATTTGCAAACCAGTCCGAACAGTGACTACCTGTTCTGTTCACTGAACAACCACTCTCTGAGCTGGCTTCAGCGTCAGCGAACACCATTGAGAGCTTAAATATTTATGTGAAACAGGGCTCCAGGACAGGCCTACATTCTATCGAGATCTATGCAAGGCATTGGAGACAAACCTTACGCATTTTCCACACCATCAGAGTCTGGTTTTGCTCATCTTTCAAAGAAAAAACTTTTTTTTTGGTCATTTTTTACTGCATGGTTGCAGGCTGAGATCAACGACCATAGCAGATTTACTCTACGGCAGTGCTTTGTTTTTAGTGTTCGCAAATAAAGAGCATGTGTTTTTGAATAAGATCAGAACCAAAAGAGCATGAGGTAAGCTTACTGTGACATAAGATGCTGAATAAACAATGTAACTAAATGCAGTGCAATAGATTTCAACGTTGATTCGATGATAATGCACACACCACATGAAAATTATTGTTTGGATTTTTTTAAATGTAAATGTGACTCATTCAAAGTTCCAGTTTAGCTCATGGTCTCTGGGACCAGCTGGTGAAAAAAAAAGTTTTTATATTTTACCGGCAACTACCAGTTAACGTGACCCTTGCAGTTAAAACTTAAAAGTGTTATAGAAAACAAACTGCTCGCCATCGGATCTCCTAATACAAGCCATGTAAGTTTGAGAGGGGAGGTAATTTTCATGCAATATCAGTTTTTCATTAAAAAAAAAATCCAACATACTGATTTTTTGGGTCCATGTTTCGAGAACCACAACTGTACTTTATTTGGCCTAAAGAGCTACAGGTTCCCTACACTTTTGCGCTGTTGATTTGTGAAGCTGCTGTAGACTATTGAAGGAGAGGTGACAGAGAGGAAGAAGGGTGGGAAAAGTGGAGCAGAGTGACTGTGGAACCAGACTTACTAACACTAACCACTAACTCTCGCTTTGTGCATCAGCCTATGTGGAGCCAGACCCACACACCGATAGGAACTAATTTACTTAGGTTGGTATTTGTTGAATTGCTCGTGTGTGTGTGGTGGGGGGGGGGGGGGGGGGGGGCGTGTGTGTGTGTAGGCGCGTGTGTGTGTGTATGTGTGTGTGTGTAGGGTGCGGGGAAGGGGGGGGGGGGGGGGAGGGAAGGAAAGGTAGAGAGCAGAAGTAGAGGAATTTATGCTGGTGATGCCATCCTTGACTGTATGTTGTATAAATAAGTAGCGGCAGCCAAAATTTGAATTGCAAATTGCATATTTCTGTTTGTGTGGTTTTTTTTCTTTATAGAACTTTTAAAGCAAAACAAAGTTTAAAAAAATTACTGCTCTATCTGTATTAGTTTTTGAGATATCGACATTTTAATATTGCATTTGCCGAACGTTCGTATGTAACAGTGTGACATGGCATCTTTGAAGCCTCCCAGCAAAAACACTGTGCATGTGAGACATAAGATATTATGCATTTGGCGAGTGTGTATCATATACTCTTAGCATACAAATTTACAGGGCTGTCCAAAACAAATTGCCTCTTTTGCTTGTGGTCAAAAATGGCACTTCATGCAATTCCGGAAACGTCAAATCGGCACGAGGTGCCATGTTTGGGGACCTACAGATTTTAGAGAATGCTTTCAAATAGTGATTTCTTTAGATTTTTTGAGTTACCAGTTTGCCTGATTTTTTTCCAGCTCAATGGGTCTGTAAATTTTCCGTCTAATGAGGTGTAAAAATGCTTAGACAGTAAAGGTGATAAGTCACAATCTCAGCGGGCAAGCAGTTTCAGTCTGTTACTGTTAATGAGAAAAAAATAATTTGCATACCTTTTAGTTTAGGTATGCATACGTTTTCATGATGCTATTTGCCATTTGCCAAAAACAGGTTTTCTGGATAATTTATATCTACTGTCACTTTGGTGAATATGGAAAAAAAAATCCAATGCATGATGATTTTTTAATTTTATTTTATTGTTTTTTCAGTAAAAGTGTTAAATATTTTATTTATATATTCATTTACTCATTTTTAATTAATTTATTTTTTTGTAAGATATGATGTAGGGTAACTTTTTTCCCCTTCTTATAGAAAAACAAAAAACAAAAAAATATTGCCAGGCTTTTCAGCATTATAAAAATCCAGCAGCCAGCCTTTTGCTGTCTTTATTTTCCAGACTTCATAGAAAAGAAAAAAAAGATTATTGGTGTTACTGAACACACTGATGAAGTAATCTTATCTGAATTTCAGTGCAGGTTTTTAGACAGAAAGAAGTGTATAAACAGTATTGAAAAGATGTGGGTTAACTGTAACAGGATGAACCAAAAAGTGTCTTATACTCTAAATGTTTTTGAAAGTATAGGAGCATGCAGATACTTTGTTTGCTACTTGATGTGTGAAAAAAACAACCCATTGGTAAAGAAATGGAGCTCTGCAATCGTTTAAAATGGCTCCATTGTTTTTTTAGTTTCATACAATCGCCAAATACAATTTTATGAGAGAATGATTTGCTAAAAGTAAAACCATTGTTTCTTTTTAGTTTCATACAATCGCCAAATACAATTTTATGAGAGAATGATTTGCTAAAACCATTGTTTCTTTTTAGTTTCATACAATCGCCAAATACATTTTATGAGAGAATGATTTGCTAAAACCATTGTTTCTTTTTAGTTTCATACAATCGCCAAATACAATTTTATGAGAGAATGATTTGCTAAAACCATTGTTTCTTTTTAGTTTCATACAATCGCCAAATGCAATTTTATGAGAGAATGATTTGCTAAAACTGCCATTGCAGCTTTTTCGATAGACCCTTTTGAAGCGGCTACATTGATTGTATGTTTTGTCACCCCACCCCAGCCTTCTCTCACCTGCACCCTCGTATCCTTGAGAATGGTGTTTTGCTGACTGATCTGGGTGGCACAGTAGTAGCAGTAATTTATTTGTTTGTTTTATTTATCTCATTAAGTTGAACGCATTTAAATTGTATGAAAATAAAAGAATAGAGTGTTGCTTCTAGGAAAGCTAAAGAAAGGGAATTTTCTATGTATGTTTGAACACAGCTCTTTGATCAGAATCTGGACCAAACAATAATGGGTTGTTTTACGGCATTCCACCTTATGAATATCACCATGGGATTCATTAGAATCTCCATAGTAGCTTCTGCGTATTCTTGCTTACTGATGGAGACAGATAGGCAAGCAAACAAAATGACACTCATTCAGCTAGTTCATCATGTGTATGTTTGTGACGTCAGTTTTGTTTTTTGTTTGTTTGTCATTTTGATGTATCACCTCCTAGGAGGCTGTCATTTTGCCTGTCTGTCTGTTGGTCGGGTTAGCAAGGTAACAGAAAAACAACCTGATTGAGTTTAAACAAAAACTTAAGTGGAAAGATAGAACAAGGCCCAGGGACAGATCCATTGAATCTGTGGGCAGATCGGCAGCGCAGACCTGGATGAAATGGTGGTTCCTGCATTGCTCTTTGTTTTGTGTTCAGGGTATGACTTTCCTTCTGACCTGCCCAGGGACTGGGTACATCAATTTTCACTGGCCTTGTTGCAAAACCACCTCTCATCAGTCTGCGATAATTAAAAAAATTTTTCGGTACTGAATGATGAAGAAAGAGGAAAACAGAAGACTGTACACTGTGCAAGAGGAAAACAGAAGACTGTACACTGTGCAAGAGGAAACGAGATGTACACTGCAAGAGAAAGAAGACTGTACACTGTGCAAGAGGAAAACAGAAGACTGTACACTGTGCAAGAGGAAAACAGAAGACTGTACACTGTGCAAGAGGAAAACAGAAGACTGTACACTGTGCAAGAGGAAAACAGAAGACTGTACACTGTGCAAACTCACTCATTGCAACGTCTCTCCCACACATGCGCCTATTTGCGATCGTCTGCCTGTTTGTTGGCAAAGTGGTCAAAACTAGATATCTTGTGTGCTCCATCCTGATTGGCCACTGACCTCTGAAGCCAGTCACATGGCATGGTTCATTACGTTGTTGATGTCATGAACAGTAACTTAAAAATGGTAGTTTGGCAAAGCAGAATGTTTGACTGTCATGATGGTTATCCAGTATCGGCAAAATGATGCTGAGCTTAAATTTCTCCATGGCAGATGTTAGAGAAATGTTGACTTTGTCTGGAGGGCAAGTCTCAGTCCTCACTAGTAATGCCTACCGCAGGTGATCACTTGCTCCAGGCAGTTAGGCAGTCTGTACTGTCATACTATGTATATCTTTCGTTGGTAGTTTACAAGAAAGGTACGACAAAGTTTCTTCAGATGTGACACAAGTGATGATGTAAAATGGTTCACATCATCTGAAAAAGCATCATTCATCAACATCTACGAAACTGAAGGTTGATCAAATCAAATGTTGAAATTGGTCTCTCTGTTCCAATGTTTTGATACTGGTATTGTCTTTAAACTTTAAACTATATATTACATTATTAGTTCGTGAAGTCATAGTTGAGAACTTTCTGAAGTTTCTCCATAGAAGAAAGATTTGTGCTTGACTTGGCGGAGTTCTGCTCACACCAGATTGCCATTCTAGCTTTTTCTCGTTTTGTTATCAGGTTTGATACGTTAAATGATTGAAAAGGATGATACTGGTAACATCAGGTAAAGACATAATGGTTGAAATGTTGTAGCATAATGGCCGAAGGGCAGTGAACCGTCAGGTTCACAGTGTCCAGGACAGGGCAAGTCAAGACAGCTCCAGTCCCAACTCCTTGCTGTGTCTGTGCAGGCTCTGAACATTGGAGAGGGCGACACCTTTGTGATCAGCACCACCAACAGGGAGGAGATCAGCAGTGATGAGTCCTGGGGTGAGTCATGACCGGCTGTTTCTCTGTTGGCAGGGGAGTGTTGTTTCCCGTGTTTCTTGTGTCTTGTTTGTGAAGGAGGCGTAGTTGTTGACGGTTCTTTTGACTGTTTTGTGTTGTGTTTTCAATAGGTGTTAACTGCACCTTGAGTTTTCATTTGTATTTGGCCCTTTTTTTTTTTTTAGAATTGGTATGTACACAGTCTTTTTCAGTCTTCAGTGAGTGAGTGAGTGGTGTGTGTGTGTGTGTGTGTGTGTGTGTGTGTGTGTGTGTGTGTGTGTGTGTGTGTGTGTGTGTATGTGTGTGTACGTGTGTGTGCGTGTGTGTGTGTATGCGCCGTGCATGTGTGCGTGCGTGCGTCGTGTGTATGTTTTGTCTTTTTGAGAAGGCTGAAGGAAGGAGGAGGTGTGTGTGGGATGCCTTACATGTAGATTGTGTGGCATTTTTCTAGAATCATGAATTCTTTTTTTTTACTTTAGTATATTATGATATTTCCTGAATATTTTCCTTTTTATCGTGCAAGATACGAAAAAGCCATACCTAATGTGCTCTTTTTTCAGTGTTAGCTCATCATCAGATTTAGAAATAAAAAAATGTAATGACACACTTAATGGTAGTATTCAAAACGAGGGGTGTAAATCTTCCAGAATAAACTGGAAATCCTAATCAGAAAAAACTTAGAGAAAGTTGTCACCAGATCGGTGAGACTGGTTTGGTTCTC
Source organism: Conus ventricosus (assembly GCA_018398815.1). Taxonomy (NCBI): domain Eukaryota; kingdom Metazoa; phylum Mollusca; class Gastropoda; order Neogastropoda; family Conidae; genus Conus; species Conus ventricosus. The sequence continues at coordinate 37,512,523 of CM031629.1, read as the reverse complement.
ACTGGAACAGTGACCTGCTGATGGGACGATTTTCTGATTCCTAGATTTTTTTTGGAAAACCAATGTTTGTATCATCTTCTTGTATGATTTAATTTTAAGAACTGTCGTACTTCATATCTCCAGATGCTGAAGATGTTGGATTTCTTCTTCCAGATCTTATTGACAAAGGGGATACACTCTACGTTCTCAGAGACCTATCACAAGAGTTGGTGGCCCCTGCAGAAGAGCGTGTCAACTATCTGCCTCACTATGACACCATTGTCAAAGGGGGGATGTATGAGTACTATGCTTCAGAAGGACAGAACCCGCTTCGTAAGTAGTTTATGCCAATGAAGTGGGCGTGGGGCGTGGAGGTGGGATGTGTGTGTGAACATGCGCTTTGTCTGGATCTGCACATTTTTCCATTTCATCTGTTGTTGTAATGAATAGCTTGCTTTGTTGCTTTTTAAAAAAATATTTATAGTGCCTATTGGACCGTTGTGTCTTGTGCAAGGTTATATGTACTATGTAGGTCACCTTCCTGAAACATTTTTCATCTGATCTAAGATTTTATGGAAGAAAGATTTTTAACAAAATTTCCAGTATGTTTTTAGAAGCTGTATTATAAAGGGTTGTATAAATGAGGCTTTTTTTTTCTTTTAAATGACTTGTGAGTTAGTAACTTAGACACAGTGACAACCCTGATATATCTCTCTGCGGTCAGCTAAGCTTTAATTAAGCAACATTATCTAGCCATGTGGGTCGCCTCTTCTGCGCCACTGCCCCCAACCCCTGACCTCACATGATATCCAGTTGCACTGTCATCAAGGGGGAGTCACAGCATGCAGACCAGTCCAGGCAGTCTTAGGGTATTTGAGGGCAGCTATGGTGGTCAGAATTGTGAACTTTGTGAAGTTGTTTGACTTAAGTATTGGTGCATGGCATGAAACATAGCTGACATTTTCAAAACGAATGTGCTTGTGTGGGACAGTGATTTTTCCCTTATCAGTGTTCTAAGTTGATTGTGAAAAAATAGGAATAACCAGAAATACATGCTGACATCTCTAAATTATGAAGCCATCTGTACAGAAAGCATAACCTTGGTAGAACAGGCTTTTTAGGTGTGTGTTTTACGCCAAAGCAAGCTTCAGTCCAAGTGAAAAGTCACAAACCAATGCCCGAGCTTTCAAGTGCAATTACCTCTTCCCTGTGGACCAAAATTGGTGGAGTTTTGTCACGGATAGAACTTTATATTTTGCAGCAAAAGTGAAGCCAAACACACTGACACTGTGTATACTGCTTTCTAAGCCCCTTGGCTGCTGAAGTGTCCACAGTTGTGTTATATGGACAGGCTCTGATCTCTGGCAGTCACACTGGACACAGGCTGAAGAATGACATGTCTAAGCTTCTGCGGTTTGGGATTCTGCAAATAGCGGCCACTTCTGCTTCAGCAGTCATCTTTACGTGCTGTGTCTTAATGCTCAAAGCTGCTCAAATCACTGGTGTGGGCAGGAAATGTGGGGTCACTCCGCACTGGCAGATAGAGGAAGATTGATTCTTGAGCAGTAATGATAAAGGGGCGGAACAGCGCAGAACAGTTGTTGAAGTGTTTCCAGATTGTGAAGACTTTTATCAACAGGCTCAGTTGTATTGACTGTACCAAGCTGAAGAAAACCAAAGCAGATTTCGATTTTTTTTAGTATTGCTGCTTTCTTGATTTTGCTTGTTTGTAAAGTATTTAGACAATGATATTATTTCTTTTAAACTGTAAGCGTCTATACTAGCTCAATGAATGTTCTACTCTTAGAATGCATGATAATGATATTATTTCTTTTAAACTGTAAGCGTCTATACTAGCTCAATGAATGTTCTACTCTTAGAATGCATGATAATGATATTATTTCTTTTAAACTGTAAGCGTCTATACTAGCTCAATGAATGTTCTACCTAATCATGATATATATGTCTTTTAAACGTAAGCGCATATAGCTAATGAATGTCACTCTAAAATCTGAATGATATTATTTCTTTTAAACTGTAAGCGTCTATACTAGCTCAATAAATGTTCTACTCTTAGAATGCATGATAAAGCCAACACCATTAGAATAATTGAATTGTCAGAGAACAACTGTTCTGTATTAATTACCCACATGTGATTAATGCTTGTTAAAACAGAAGTTGACTTTTTCTTGACGGTTTCTTGCCCTACCTTTGTGTTTCAGCGTATGCTTTTGCTGAGTTGATCGACAACTCCCTGGCAGCTACAGCTGGGAATGACACGACCAGAGACATTGAAATACGATTGGTCAGTCGGGAAAGAATGTGTGGTTGCATGAATTGACGGGGACTTTGTGTAGTTGTGTATATTTGCTGAGTTGTGTGTCATGAAACACAAATGAGGTTTTGACATGTGTGAGCTGAACATTTATAGAAGCATTATTTGTCAGATTGTGGGTCTTTGAAAGATGAGATTGCATGTTTTTTTCATGCTTCCGCATACAGTTTTGGACATGTATGGTGGACTCGCTTCATCAGAATCGGTGAAAAGGTTGTCTGTGTGTCAGTGCACATGCGGTGTATCAAAGCCAGAAGACACAATAATGGGCCAGACGGAGGGCGGAATAGCTCAGTTGGTAGAGCACTGGACTCGTCATCCAAGGGTGTTACAGGTTTGAATCTCTGCCTGGCCGTTTCGGTGCAGGGGGATTTTCCCCTCGGAGTTAACATTAGTTCTGACTCCATTTCCCATGTAGTCCTTCGAATGAGACTATAAACCGAGGTTCCGTGTGTGAACGCACGCATAACATCTTACACACACGTAAAATCCCATCACCAACTTTCGGAAGAGAGGGCCAGTTTGGCTGTTTGTATGGATGACACGTCACACATAGCATGCACTTTCCCTGAAGATGGAGTATGGCTGCCTTAATGGCGGAATAAAAAAAACAGCCATACACACAAAACTCCACTCCCTTTGTTGGGTAGATGGGATTAATACTTGTCTGTCCATATAGGGAGTGTCTGCAGGAGTATCGGCCTGCGTATGCAGAAGAAGAAAAAGAAGGGCCAGACCAGTTTAAATACCAAAGGATCAATACCAAAAGATCAATACCAAAAGAAATCAAGGTGTTGGTATCATCACACGCTGGATTTTGAGAGGACAGGCTTGAATAGAATCTTTTTTTTTGGTGCCATCTTGGATGTGATTCTGTGGAAGTGAGACGGCCACCAATAACATTGTTGCTAATCCATCCGTAGTAAGTGTCGCTCACTGCGCTATTTGTTTGTTTACTGTTATATGGTACATGGTGTGTGGTGACGTGCTATGTGATTTGGTCTTCATATGCTGACTCGGACAAATGCTGTGCAGTTTATGTCATCACATTTCAGTGTTGCGATTTTCTGTGCAAGGTTTTGCCTGCATAAGTGATCGAAGCGCAGAGAGCATAAGGGGGGAGGGGTGGGGGGTAGAGGATGGAGTGTTGAGTAAATATAAAAAGAATTATCGTAAGGTAATGACCTTACGAATTACATGGTATCTCTTGCAAGTAAAAAATGAAGGCTAACTCTGCAGTGCAGTTACTGTTCAATGCAGACACAGGCATGGAATCTGCACAAATGTGAATATCCATTCGAATGTCTCTGCGTCCAGATATCAATACGGGACATGTGTGTTCATGACTCTTTTTCGTTCTGTTGACAGCATTTCGATGACTCGGTGCCTCAACGGAACTGTGTCATTGTCATCGACAACGGAAAGGGCATGACCCCACGGCAGCTCAACAACTGGGCCATTTACCGCCTGTCCAAGTTCATTCGCCGAGAGAAGACATTTAAAATGTAGGTCGTCCCAAATTCTGTTGTCTGGCAGAACTCCTGAACATCCTTATGATCTGGGTCTGAAATGGGATGGAGTCATTATAGTATTTGGAGGGAATCTAGTACAGAACAATAAAAAGATTAAAAATAATAAAATACAAACAGTGGTTATGCACAGACTGACAGTAGTTGGTGTTATGGTTTTTAGAGTTTGCGAGGTCATGGGTTTGAATCCCAACAGGCATTAAACCTGGAGCCAAAACAGAAACAAGAGGTGTAAATTCTGCTGAATAGCTATTCTGACTGTTGAGGACATACACTGTGTGTATGAAGTGTGTGTGTGTGACCCTCCACAGTGAAGAGCTATTCTGACTGTTGGGGTCATACACTGCGTGTATGAAGTGTGTTGACCCTCCACAGTGAAGAGCTATTCTGACAGTTGGGGACATACACTGTGTGTATGTATGAAGTGTGTGTGACCCTCCACAGTGAAGAGCTATTCTGATTGTTGGGACACACTCTGTGTGTATGAAGTGTGTGTGACCCTCCACAGTGAACAGCTGTTCTGACTGTTTGGGGTCATACAACTGTGTGTATGAAGTGTGTGTGACCCTCCACAGTGAAACAGCTGTTCTGACTGTTGGGTCAACACTGTGTGTATGAAGTGTGTGTGACCCTCCACAGTGAAGAGCTGTTCTGACTGTTGGGGACATACACTGTGTGTATGAAGTGTGTGTGACCCTCACAGTGAAGAGCTATTCTGACAGTTGGGGACATACACTGTGTGTATGTATGAAGTGTGTGTGACCCTCCACAGTGAAGAGCTATTTCGACTGTAGGGGACATACACTGTGTGTATGAAGTGTGTGTGACCCTCCACAGTGAACAGCTGTTCTGACTGTTGGGGACACACACTGTGTGTATGAAGTGTGTGTGACCCTCCAGGGAAATGTCTATAACCATCTGCAGGGAGAAGTCGGTGTGATTGTTGTAGACGTGACACTGTGTGAATGAATGAAATGTCTATAATCATCTGCAGGGAGAAGTCGGTGTGATGTTGTAGACGTGACACTGCGTGAATGAATGAAATGTCTGTAACCATCTGCAGGGAGACGTCGGTGTTATTGTTATAGACGTGACACTGCGTGAATGAATGAAATGTCTATAACCATCTGCAGGGAGAAGTCGGTTTGATTGTTGTAGACATGACACAGCGTAAATGAATGAAATGCCTCTAACCATCTGCAGGGAGACGTCGGTGTGATTGTCGTAAACGGGGACAGTGCATGAATGAATGAAATGTCTATAACCATCTGCAGGAAGAAGTCAGTGCGATTGTATAACCATCTGCATGGAGAAGTCAGTGTGATTGTTGTAGACGTGACAGTGCGTGAATGAATGAAATGCCTATAACCATCTGCAGGGAGAAGTTGGTGTGATTGTTGTAGACGTGACACTGCGTGAATGAATGAAATGTCTATAACCATCTGCAGGGAGAACTCAGTGTGGCTGTAGGGGACGTGACGCTGTGTGCATGAATGACCGTTCTGTGACCATTGACAGGGAGAAATCAGCTGACCAGTCCATGGAGGATGCCGACTCCTCGATCCTGCCCGACTCCCCGGTGGCCCGCTACATGAACAGCGACATCTCCTACTTTGGTGTGGGGGGAAAGCAGGCCATCTTTTTCATCGGAAACTCAACACGGGTGAGGGAGACATGTTCAGAATGAGAGGAGAGAGACAGAGCAGGATGAGGGGCAAAGGGGAGGGATGAGTGGAAGGGAGAGAGAGGAGAGGAGGAGAGTGGAATTGATAGATGAGAAAAACAGAGAGGAGAGAGAGAGGCAGAGAGAGTACCATGGCTGAAGTGACGGAGTGAAGGGGAAGCTGCTGAAAGGCAAGTTTTGTTGGAGAGAAAGGGTGAAGATGGTTGAAGAAAATAGTCTTCGTGTTGTGGATAAAGTGAGAGAATTTGTTTCAGTTTGTAAGATAAAAGAAACTTGCAGGTAGGTAAAGATTATAGGATTGCACACCGATGCACGCATGCACATACATACACACACACACACACACACACACACACACACACACACACTTACACACACACACACACACGCACACACATGCACACACTCTCTCTCTCTGTTTTTGTCTCTGTCTGTCTGTCTGTCTGTCTCTCTCCAGGGTTCGTACGCCCCTTGAAGACCCTTAAAAACCCTTTAAAAAAACAACTGGTCAAAAAGGCCTTTGAAAACCCTTGAAAACTTCAGATATCCCTACCATCCCTTGAAATCCCCTTAAAAATCGTTTTCGGACCAAAACTGACCGTAACATTTGAAGGCGAATCGGAGAACAAACGCGAACAAGACTTCGGACATCGATTTTCGCCTCTCGAATCGTTTTGTGCGTCGTCTGCTTTTCAAGCAAAGGGAAACAATTCAATAGTTGGTTATCGTTTGTGCATGCGCAGTTTGACTTCCGACAAAGAGCGCCATGCTCCCTCATCTTCGGTGAATTCCAGCACTGTTGCGTCTGTCATCATGCCTAAAGGAAATTGCGCAACTGATCCGTTGTGGTTACAGAAGGAAGAATATCGAAGCTGGATCACTGAATGCAGAGACAACAAACATGCGTTTTTCCGTAAGTGTGCAAAAAGACTGTTGATGTTCGGGCAATGGGCGAATCGGCGGTTGCAAGTCACGGAAAGAGGAAAAAATACCTGGAATTGGAAAAAGCGAGTAGGCTGGTAGTTAGTCTTACGGACTTTGTTCGCAATCATCAAATTCATCAACATCAAGTCAGACCCTTTCCTCAGTAAGAATCGTCAGCCAATCCACAATAACAGCAAGTGGGACAGATGTGTTGAAAGCTGAAGTGTTGTGGACGATTCATGCCATCAACAATCATCACAGTTTCCGATCTGCTGAAGACAACATGAAACTGTTTGCAGCAATGTTTCCATATTACTCGATTGCGACGAACTATCGGTGTGGGGAAACCAAAAATAGATATCTTGCAACTTTTGGCATTGCTCCTTTTTCTGTCAGAACTGAAAAAAGAGTGAAATCACAGACTGAATCTTCAAATCTTCAAATCAATCATCACGTCGTCTCCATAGACAGTCGTGTGTGCGCATTTGTAAAAAAAAAAAAAAAAAAAAATCCTACTTTCTTGTTTAAAAGACAGCGTTCATACCCCCCCACTACACCCCCACAACTTACCTACCAGCTAGCCTACACACACACACACACACACACACACACACACACACACACACACACACACACACACACACACACAGAAAGACACACACACACGCACACGCACACACACACACAGAGACACACACACACACACACACACACACACACACACACACACACACACACACACAGAAAGACACACACACACACACGCACACGCACACGCCACACACACACACAGAGACACACACACACACACACAGACACACACACACACACACACACACACACACACAGAGACGCACACACACAGAGACGCACACACACAGACACACACACACAGACACAGAGAGAGAGAGAAAGAGAGAGAGACACACACACACACACAAACGCACACACACACACACACACACACACACAGACACACACACACAGACAGACACACACACACACACACACACACAGACATACACACAGACACACACACACACACACACCACACACACACACACACACACACACACACACACAGTGGAGCTGCAGGAAGGCTACCCACGTTCACCTTTTCAAGAGGGTTACACCACTCCCTATCCTGCCCCAGAACAAGCATTAGGCTAGTCCAGGACCGCCAACCATTCACACACACTTCCACACGACAACACATACAGTGGCTGTATTTTAAAAGTAAAGTTTGCTGAGCTCCCTCCTGAAATTTGCCAGAGGCTGCCGGTAGAGAATTAATGAATATGTCATGCTTTTTGATGAATCATTGAATAAGGTCTTGAAACAGAAGCAGCTGGACATCCCATGTCAGATACTGGTCCGCAAAGCAGATCAAAAGTTTTCTTTTTCTATTTCTCAATTTCTGTATAAAGACTTCATTTTTTATTTTTTGTATATGATATTGAGCGTGGAAAAGACTACAGAAGTGTAATCACTTTATCATCATGGCTGGATTACATGTGTAAGGTAATTATTCACTCTTTTTTTTTTTCAATGTACGGCTAAATTTGCCCCTTAAAAATTAAAATATCCCCTTTAGAAACCCTTGAAAAACCCTTGAATTTTTTTTCCTGTGAGGAAGTGGGAACCCTGTCTCTCTCTCTCTCTCCTCTCTCTCTCTCTCACATAAACACACACTGACACATTAAGTGCGCACACAAGCAGACACACACACACACACACACACACACACACACACACACACACACACACACACACACACACACACACACCTACATTCAGACCTACAAGCAGGACCAGTTTTGATGCTTGACCAAGAACTGACATTGCAAAAAAGCATGCATAATCGCCGGAGGCCTGTGGAAATTACCCCGTTCAATGTAGTGCTGAACACTGGAACACAACACAAAAAAGCATGCATAATCGCCGGAGGCCTGTG
>CM031629.1:37484118-37499118 GCA_018398815.1 Conus ventricosus | reverse complement strand
GGGAACTAGCATGTCCTCACATTGAAATCTGTCCTTTGAAGGTCAAGGTCTTTTTAACAAAAACTCTAAAATGTAGAAATTTGTCCTTAATGAAGATGAAGCTCTTCCTAAAAACCAAAAACCAACCCACCAACCTTAAACCTTTTCAGATAATGATTTGTCGTTACGTAGATAAGCTCTTCCTGAAAGAAGACCGTAAAGCTTTATCAAATAGTAATATGTCCGTATGAAGGTCAGGCTCTTCCTGGAAAAAAACAAAAACAAACTAACACGTTCTCAAATAGAAATCTGTCACTTTGAAGGTCAAGCTCTTCCTGAAAAGCCAAGCCCAACCCAGGGTCATTGACCTCCGGAACATCGAGGACGACATGCAGACATTGTACGCCAGGTCAGCTGCCAACACCTTTGAGTTCAAGGCCATCGTGGACGGGTCGAGCGCTGTGGAGGGACTGTTGCGCTACCATCCCTTCCTGTACGACCGGGAGACTTTCCCGTCAGATGCCTTCGACCCAAGAGGGAGTTATATAGTGGGATGAGATCTTTCACAGGGAGTCATATATGGGGAGATAAAACAGATGTCGCTGAGACGAAGTGTTGCATAACAGTAAACCAGTCTTAACCCGGTTTCTGAGGTCTCTGTGCTGAGAGTCCTGTGAATTTTATCATGATCTTATTCATTTCCAGTGTGTTGGCCAGTTTCAGATTCCCAAGCATTAACATCTGTATTTCTTTCATATTTACCTGTCCACAATGAAAGCCTCATCCCCACTTGGCGGGAACACCACCACATGTGATGGTGATGTTCAACACTGGGGGAGAGGGAGGGAGGGGGGGGGGGGGGGGGGGAAGGCATTTCTTGGTGCAAACAAATGCCTTATTCTCATTTGGCGTGGAACAACACCACATGTTTATAACGATATTCCATGCTCAGTGGGGAGAAGGCAGTCACTTGGACAGGGAAGTATGAGGGGGAAAAAGGATTTAAAGCAAAAGAACATGCGGGGGGGGGGGGGGGGGGGGGGGGGGGGGGGATGTTAGGGTTACTAGACTGCCCAATGAGTACACCAGACAAATCACCCTCGGGAATCAACACGTTGTAGTGCCTAAGGCATCAGACTCTTGTTTAAGGTCTGGCATTCAGTCGTGATTCAAGAAAGTCAGTTGGGAAGCATTTTTTTTTTTATATATTTTTTTTATTCATTTATCATCTGCATTCAGTTGTGACTCAAGATAACCAAGTTGGGAGAATTTTGTTTGTTGTTGTTCAGCGTTTAACATCTGCATTCAGCTGTGACCAGGCATGAAATTCGTCCGCCTAAGGCGATTTTCCGCCCATTTTTTTCATCTGCGCCGCCCGGAAAAAAAAGGAGTGCCGCCCCAAAAAAAAAAAAATCCTGAAATAAACGTTCGTTCGATGCTATTCCCATTTGGACATTTTGCAACTGTTATTCTCAAAAGGGTCAACCGGTCACTTCCGCCGTTAATCAACATCCGGTCTTTTCGCGGCTGTCGAACGTCGGACATCGTTAAAGTGGCGAAGTTTGTTAAGCGCGCCGCGATTTCACGGCAAAAAGAAGGGACGAGAAACGATTGGAGGTGGGACTGGCTAGACCAGAAAGTGGACGATGTTCGAGTTGGTGATGTGATTCGTAAATTAGACGAAAAAGGCGCTGCATTTTGTGTTCCATGTGGAAAGATTGTGAACTATGGCAGTCGTGGTTTCATTGCACTGAGATGCCATATGAATAGGGCAGTCCACAAGAAAAACGCCAGTGCTGTGAAGGACAACACCACCATTGCAGGTATGTAATATATAATATATATATATAATATATATATATATATATATATATATATATTATATATATATATATATATATATATATTTTTTTTTTTTTTTTTAAAGTAGTTTACTTAGGCTGAAACCCCCCCCCCCCCCCCTCTCTCTCTCTCTCTCTGCCTGTCCTTTGCCCTTCCCTGCACTCCTTTCGCTCCTGCGTCTCTCTCTCTCTCTCTCTCTCTCTCTCTCTCTCTCTCTCTCTCTCTCTTCTTCTTCTTCTTCTTCTTCTTCCTAAAACACTGGTTCACTCAAAAACGAGTAGGTCACCAGCGCGCTCTCTCGCACACAAGCGGCTTCAAGTACATGCTCTCCTTGTGTCATCTTCTTATCATGATTTGCTCATATAATTTTATGATATGTATTGTTTCATTATTTTTAATCAGCTCCTTCCTGTCTTATATTGCACATATTATTGTGTTTGTCTTTCACATGATCTTTCTATAAGTGGTTTCCTCTCTCTCTCTTTTTTTTTTGCTTCCCTCCCCCCCCCCTCTTTTTTTTTGTTGCTTCCCTCCCCCCCCCCCCCCCCCCCCCCCTCCCCCAAATTCCATCTTACTTTCCTAAATACCTTCTACGTATTTCCATCGTCTTACAGAAAATGATCACACCGTTGTGCCCTTGCTCTCTCCTCTCTCCTCTCTCTCATCTCTCTCTCTCTCTCCATCTCTCCTCTCTCTTCTGATCTGGCTGTTGAAAACTGACGTGGATGGGATAATTGCAGAAGTGGAGTGACTGCAGAAAACTGTTTTCAAGGTATGTGTCACTCAGCATGCAACTAACCTTACATGTATGTTTTGTTTTTATAGATTTCTGTGTACAATTGACTGACTGAATCAATATTGTGATGAAATCTGTCTCATTGTTTTGAGTGAACGAGTCAGTATGCACATGTATATATATGATCTTTTAAGGTATTATTTATACTGAAAACATGAAAATGTTGCTTTTTTGCCCTTCTTCTTAACAGCGCTGAAATAGGGCTTTATTTGCAGTTTTAGGCCTTTTATTTCATATAAAAAAGCTTCAGCTTCAGGGGGCTCTGCCCCCTGACCCCCGCCAGGGCGTTGCCCCTGGACCCCACTGGGGGCCTACGGCGGCCCCCAGACCCCCGCCAATTTTTCAGCCTTTTTCACTGCTGGTCACTTTCATGCCTGGTGACTCAAGATAACCAAGTTGGGAGAATTTTGTTTGTTGTTGTTCAACGTTAACATCTGCATTCAGCTGTGACTCGAGATAACCAAGTTGGGAGAATTTTGTTTGTTGTTGTTCAGCGTTAACATCTGCATTCAGCTGTGACTCGAGATAACCAAGTTGGGAGAATTTTGTTTGTTTGTTGTTCAGCGTTAACATCTGCATTCAGCTGTGACTCGAGAGGATTGGATGGCAAGTAATTTTTTCTTCAGAATTGACATCGATGTAACTCTTACTCCCTCCTGGTCTGTTGGAGGGGACTGTGGTGGTCCTATCTGTGGACTGATGTGCAGGGGATCTTTCACGCACATTGAATCCTGTTCAACCTTTCAGAGAAGAATAGGCCATCATGTGCCAACGGGGATGGAAGACAAAAAATAAAATAAATAAAATGAGACACGTGCATACCGTTGTGCTCAGACATCACCCCTGAAGCTAGAATGTGGCTATCCTTATGATGATAATAATAATGAATAGTAATATGATTGTATAATGGTATAATAATGATAATAATATAGATAATATAAATGATAATAATAAATAATAACTAAGCATTTTTAAAGCGCCTTGCCAAAAGTTCTAGGCACTCCAACAATCCACACTCTCGTGTACACAACAGGCTGCCTACCTAGGTGGTGCAGACTGAAGAGCTGCCTGCCGGCGCTTCATTCAGTCGTTTTCCGTATCATGCAGTCAACAGCGGTGTCAAAGGCAGTGGCACAGCAGAAATCTCTCGCGTGATGAACCTCCCAGTTCTGGTCAAGTACAGAAGAAACAAAGCAACACAATTCGGTCCAAAAGTCTGCTTGAGACAAGACCTCGTTTCAGATGTGTCTCTCTATCGTCCTTCTTTCATTGCATGCACTAGGTGATCCTGTTGCCCAGCTTGTGTTCTCTTGCTTTGTGTCCCCTGTCTGCTTTCACTGTGTGCGGGTGATGGTGTGGATTCTGGGAAACAGTCGTCGGTAAAGGTACTTTATATAGATGCTGTTGTGGCAGTGGAGCCGGAACCTGAAGACGACCATGGCTATGCCATCAACGAGCAGAGAGCGAGGGGCAAGCGTGCGGTCTTCGAGTGCTATTGGAATGGACGATTGATCCCTTACACCCTGATCGACGAGTGGGTGGCTTTGTGTGTGTGTTTGTGTATATGTGTGGGCGCGCGTGCATGTGTGAGTGCGGCTGGAATGAACAATTGATCCATATGTTGTGACAGGATGAGTGGGTGACTCAGTGAGTGGGTGGGTGGGTGGATTGCTGCATGACTGGAAAGAACAATTGATCGTTATATCTTAGTAGGGTGAGGGGATGACTGTGTGAGTGTGTACTATATGTTACTCAAAGAGGCAGTCGATCCCATACACGCTTGCAGATGTATGAATGACGCTCTGTGTGTGTGTGTGTGTGTGTGTGTGTGTGTGCGTGCGTGCGTGTGTGTGTGTGTGTGTTTGCGTGTGTGTCTGTGTCTGTGTGTGTGTGGCGGATATGTGTGTGTATGAATGTGTCAGAATTTATATAAATTCATTCTCTATGTATGTATGTTTGATGTGCATGTTTCATGCATTCGTGAATGTACAGATGCAAGCGTGTGTGAGTTTACCTGTCTTTCAAGTCATAGTGACTGTTGATGCAAAAGTTTAGGTCATCACTCCTTGCTACTGTCATGTGACAGGTTTGACTGGTGCTCCGTGCCAAAGAAGAACCGCCACCTACCCGTGGAATGCTACAACAGGTCAGTATCCACGACCTCCATGGGTTCATAACACCCACCCATCCAGTTGTCGAGGGCAACGACAGTTTCTGGTGGAGAGGTGGAAATGCTGCTCACTTGTCCATCGGCTGTCCAGTTTTTTAAACTGTCGGCGAAAGAATGACTGAGCAGTCGGCAAGAGTGCAGATCGATGGCATTTCCCACCTTCCCTTTTTACTGTCACATGTCTTTTCTCCTCCCTCCTTGCCATTCACCTCCCCCCTCCCACTCCCATCACCACCACCCTGCCACATGCATACGCATCAAGACTTGTCTCAGAAGGATCCCCAGCAGAATGTTGTCTCAGTGAGACGAGCCGTGTTCTGATGAAATGTGTCGGTAGCGTGTGTACATTGTGCATGGTCACCATGGAAATAACATGTCCACTCCCTTTGTTCTTGCCTCTCAAGCGAGCTTCATGCACACAGAGAGCATGCCATGCTTGATGTGTTTTAATCGACTTTGCTTGTTACTTTTATTAACCAGCTTTGTCTAGGGAGGGCAGAAAAGAAAATAATGTGAGACAATGAGGAGGCTTTTTTCCCCATTTGTTTACTTTTCTCTGGGACAACTAGTAATTATTCAGGAGTTTTTAGTCATGAAAACACACATGCAAGTGCATGTACACACACACACACAGATATGTGCACATGCACACCACACACACACACACACCACACACACACCACACACACACACCACTTACACAACATGCACTACCGTCTAATATCACTTTAAGTGAACAGACATTAAACAGGCTACCAACCAACATAACACACACACACACACACACACACACACACACACAAAGCCACCCACTCGTCAGTAGTCAACATTTTCAGTTAATGTTCCTTGACTGCACAAAAATGGTTAATTGATTTCTGTATGCATTCTGTTCCTTTTGAAATCCACAAAGAATTTGGAGGAGGAAACCAAACTGAAACGCCTGGTTTGAAAGTCTTTTCAACGTTCATAGGTTCATATTTCTTAGAAGCGTCCCTCTGTGTTTGCTGATTGGTCAGAATCTCAGGCGTGCTGTGGACCAACGACACCTTCCAGGTCAGCACCAACAAGCTGACCTTTCTTGACCTGGAGATGAAGCTGCGCGACAAGAACACCGTCTTCACCCGCGTCGTCAACGGTCATGTGAGTGGCCTCTGTGTGGTCATCAAGTGCTTTGGTGCTTGCTGTTTTCTGTTTTGGAGTATCGTGTAGCATGTCAAAAACTTGGCAAACTGCGGCAAGTGTGCAAACTCCGTTTGACCATATTTCAGACCTATTTACCTGTACAATGTTGCCGTATTTTATACATTTGCCGAAATTCAAGGAATTTGAATGAACTAAAAGAAATATGTAGAAAATAATTTTAGAGACAAAGTTCTTGAGCAATAATTGCACCTGCAAGAATTAACCATGGTAAGGCTTTGACGAAAAAGTGACAACGCTTGCTAGCATCCGTACACGAAATCGCCACAAGCTGTGTTTGCATCTTCCACAACATTCCCTGAGACATTGGAAAAAAACCAAAAACAAAGAAAGACGTGAGAGAGCATGAGTTTGTGTGCTGATGACTCGGGTTTGAAAGTAATTTGTGTCGGAATGCAAGATCAGGTAGTTAGTACCAGGAGGAAGCCTTTGTAGTGTGATGGCAGATGAAAACGAATGTCCCCCCCCCCCCCCCCCCCCCCCCCCCCCAACCACCTCCACCATTCCTGGCCCCACTTTTACAAAGATTTGGTATTTTGTTCTAACTCTTGGCAGAAAGTATGCTCACGTTTGTTGAAAAGTACAGCTGTAGCAGCGTTAGGGTGAACAGGGTCTGATATGTCTGTGGTGAGTGCAGCCCAATGGTGCTCCATGAAAGTATCTTCTGTCCAGCTGAAGTACAGAGCCGTTCGCTCGCTATTCTTCCAAAAGAGAGATTCCTGTTAGGGTTTTTTTTGTGTGACTGTTTTGCATATACCTGTCTAGAAACGTAAAATGTTCATTTTTTTTCCATTCCATAATTTTTGGCTTATGGAATGGATTGGAATAAAAAGTTAACATCATAGATTCCCAGAAAGGGAAGCAGAAATGGACGTAGCCGACATTATGTATCAGTCTATGATGAATCGTGTTATGTCTTGTGGTAGAATGATACTTGTAAATTACACAACAGACAGCCAAGTTTGTCTGCGGACTCCCTTGTGAATTTGTTTACTTCAGTTAGGAGAATGCAATGGTAGTGGTCTTCTCCTTATCGCAGGTTTTTTTCCCCTTATCATTGTTCTTGTCGCTCTTAAAAATGCAATAAAAGAGAGAAGGAAAATTGAGAGAGAGAGAGTGAAGAAGGAAAGAGCGGGAGAGAGAGAGTAGCATAAAAGAATATTAAAAAAAAAAAAAAAAAAGGAAAAAGAGGGAAATCATGCAAAATGGGTGTACTTGCAACGATTTATGGCAAATTATGATTAATTGTGGGGGTGACCCCCTACCTCCACCCCCAGGCCTCAAAGCACCTACGCCTGCCAAACCTTCTGTCTGTTGCAACGAAACTTGATGATTCCTTGTCAATGTTGATATATTGCTATATTTTATAAGACTCAAACAAGTAAAACGCGGTAACGCCGTTGTACTGCTTACGTTTCTAGACAGGTATTGCTATATTTTGTGAGGCTGCTGTTGTACCCCCACCCACATCTACCTTTCGACACAGTTTGCCACAGATTGTGTGAGTTTTGACTCGGTGTGGTGTACCATTCTCCCCACATCATTTTCCTGTCCTCTAAACCACATCCTTGTTGTGTCATGGTTTTTTTCCCTCTCAGGACAAGCGTACGCAGATCGACAAAGAGTTCATGACCTGGCTGCGGGAGTGCCACGAGAAGCACGACAAGCAGATCCTGTTCTCGGGGTTCAAAGGGGTGAAGACGCGGTCGGACCTGCCCAGGCAGAAACAGTACCCCTGGTCCTTCTACACCAGGTGGAGTGGGACAACCGCACCTTTAAGAAGGGACAGATGGTCAGTGCTCTACTTCTTTTGGGACAGACGGAGGGGGTGGGGGATGGATAGGGGGTGTTTTTTTCGGGGTTTGGGAGCATTTCTGCATTGATTGGGTAGGGGTTAGGGCATGTGTGTTTTTTGGGGGGGTTGGGGTGGGGAGCATTTGTGCAGTGATTGGGTGGGGGGTTGGGTGTATGTTTTGGGGGAAGGTAGGGATGGGGAGCGTTTGTGCAATGATCAGGGTGGGGGTTAGAGTGTGTGTGTTTTTTTGGGGGGTGGGGTGGGGAACATTTGTGCAGTGATCGGATGGAGTGTGGGTGGGTGTGTTTTTTTCTGGGGTGGGGGTGGGGAGCATTTGCACCATGATTGGGTGGGGGTTAGGGTGTGTGTATTTTTGGGAGGGTGGGGAACACTTGTGCAACGATTGGATGGGGTGGAAGGTGTAGAGTATGTGTGTTTTTTTGGGGGGTGAGGTGGGGAACATATGTGCAGTGATCAGATGGGGGGGGGGGGGGGGGGGGGGGGGGGGGGGTTTAGGGTCTGTGTGTTTTTTTGGGGGTGGGGGTACGGAGCATTTGTGCAGTGATTGGGGGAGGGGGGGTTTGGGGGGGGGGGGGGAGCATTTGTGCAGTGTTCGGGGGGGGGGGGGGGGGGGGGGGGGGGGCAGTTGTAGGGTGTGTGTGCTTTTTGGAGGGTGGGTGGGAGTGGGGAGCATTTGTGCAATGATCGTATGGGTGTCGGGTGTGTATGTGTGTGTGTTTATGTTTGAGCGGATGGGGGGGGGGGGGGGGGGGGGTCTTCATTGGTGCGATGATAAGCATGATGGGTTGATTATGTAAGTCCCTTTTTGTGCTGTGATCAATGGGACAGATAAGGATGCTGTCTACTTGTGCAATAAGAAACATGGCAAGTGATCTTGGTCCCTGTTTGTGCAATGATAAAGTTGACAGGTAATAATGGTCACTGTTTGTGCAATGATAAAGTTGACAGGTAATAATGGTCACTGTGCAATGATAAAGTTGACAGGTAATAATGGTCACTGTTTGTGCAATGATAAAGTTGACAGGTAATAATGGTCACTGTTTGTGCAATGATAAGTTGACAGGTAATAATGGTCACTGTTTGTGCAATGATAAAGGTGACAGGTAATAATGGTCACTGTTTGTGCAATGATAAAGTTGACAGGTAATAATGGTCACAGTTTGTGCAATGATAAAGTTGACAGGTAATAATGATCACAGTTTGTGCAATGATAAAGTTGACAGGTAATAATGGTCACTGTTTGTGCAATGATAAAGGTGACAGGTAATAATGATCACAGTTTGTGCAATGATAAAGGTGACATTTAATAATGGTCACTGTTTCTGCAATGATAAAGCCTAAAGGAGACAAGTAATAATGATCACTGTTTGTGCAATGATAAAGGTGACAGGTAATAATGATCACTGTTTGTGCAATGATAAATATGACAGGTAATAATCAAGGATGAGAACAGCTCCGCCGTTCTCCGCCGTTCCGCCGTCTTTAAAAAAAATGTCCGCCGTTTGAAAAAATCTCCGCCGAAAAAAAAAAAAAAAAAAGCTATCACGATTTTCTTTGCTCCCAATCTCGGCGAGACGCCTCCGGCGAGATTACTCTAGGCTTATACCCAAATGGGCTGGTTTTTATTCGGTTGACTCGGCCAACCACTGCACATCCGCTTACAGCGCCGATCGACCGAGTGTCATCTGTGATTCATGGCGTCGAACGAAATCGCAAAAAAAAAAAAAAAAAAAAAAAAAAAAAAAAAAAAAAAATATCCCAACCGTTGGAAAGAAAACTGGCTCGAGGAAGAGGTGTGTGTGGGAGTAGAGTTAGAGATAGCATATGCAAAAGCAGTGACGAGCAGGCGTTATGTCTAGCTTGCAACAAGAAAATCAGCTTCGGAAGTCGTGGCTTCATTACGATTGCTGACCACATGAAACGCCTGGTTCACAGGCAGCGTGTCGCTGCATTGAAGAACAATTAAACTTTGGAAAGTAAGCTGTTGGTGATTTTGCTCTCTTCTTTGTTATATTTTATCATTCATTTGCAATGGTCAAACTATCTCAGTTAGCTGAAACATTCGTCATTTGACTTTATGTTGTGAAACAAAACCTAGACATCTAGTTACTAATAATAGAACCAGGGCCAAGGGCAGGTAATTTTCGGAAAAACCCATTTCTTACGTAAATCGACCAGCCACAAACGCAGAGAGCCCTGTATTAAATCCATTTGCATGTTTGACAAAAACAAAAACAAAAAAAAGAAAGAAAAAAAAAAAAACACTCAGAATTTGAGGTTTGAATTGAAGGCTAGAAACATATTTTGATGGTTTTAAATGTGGATTTTTCTTTATATATTTAAAAAATGCTTCAGCCCCAGACCCCCAACAGAAAAATCTCCTCTGCTTTTTAAAAATCTGTTCTCATCCCTGAATAATGGTCACTGAGTGTGCAATGATTAACGTGACAGATAATAATGGTCACTGTTTGTGCAATGATTAACGTGACAGGTAATAATGGTCACTGTTTGTGCAATGATAAATAAGACAGGTAATAATGGTCACTGTTTGTGTAATGATAAAGTTGACAGGTAATAATGGTCACTGTTTGTGTAATGATAAAGGTGACAGGTAATAATGATCACTGTTTGTGCAATGATAAATAAGACAGGTAATAATGGTCACTGTTTGTGTAATGATAAAGTTGACAGGTAATAATGGTCACTGTTTGTGCAATGATAAACGTGACAGGTAATAATGATCACTGTTTGTGTAATGATAAAGTTGACAGGTAATAATGGTCACTTTTTGTGCAATGAAGAAGGTGACAGGTAATAATGATCACTGTCTGAGCAATGATAAAGGTGACAGGTAATAATGATCACTGTCTGAGCAATGGTAAAGGTGACAGGTAATAATGATCACTGTCTGAGCAATGATAAAGGTGACAGGTAATAATGATCACTGTCTGAGCAATGATAAAGGTGACAGGTAATAATGATCACTGTCTGAGCAATGATAAAGGTGACAGGTAATAATGATCACGCTCTGAGCAATGATAAAGGTGACAGGTCTGAGCAATGATAAAGGTGACAGGTAATAATGATCACTGTCTGAGCAATGATAAAGGTGACAGGTAACAATGATCACTGTTTGTGCAATGATAAAGGTGACAGGTAATAATGATCACTGTTTGTGCAATGATAAAGGTGACAGGTAATAATGATCACTGTTTGTGCAATGATAAAGGTGACAGGTAATAATGATCACTGTCTGAACAATGATAAATTTAAGAGGTAATAATGATCACAGAGCAGTGATAAAGGTGACAGGTAATGATGATCACTGTTTGTGCAATGATCAGACGTGGGAATCTTCCGCCTTTCGGCGGAATTCCGCCTTTTTGGAGGCCTCAGAGGTCATTTTTGAGATCGATGCAAATCCGTTGAGAAATTGGGGGGGGGGGGGGGGGGTGTAACATTTATCAGAGCTCTTCCGCCTTAGGCGAAATCCTACGCTCGCATGGCCGTAATGCGAGGGCGAGGGGGTGAAACTACGTCAGCGAATGACTCGTCAAGCAACCTACCTACTGATTCGTTCGGTCATTTCCGTTTAACATGAGCCCTCCCGAGACAAGTACAAGAACAACGTACGACGCGGTTAACCGAATCTATCAACCAAAGGGAAATAATCCGCAGACCTTATTCGCCGCCATCTTTTTTCATAAGTTTTTGACTGGTGACAGGCGAAAATGTTTCGCACGTTAAATGAAAATGAAAAAGTGTTGGCAAGTTCCATTGATTCCTCAGTGAAAAATAAGTGGAATTGGAAATGGCTGGATGAAGTTGTGAACACAAAGATCGTTATAGCTTCTGTCACCCGTGATGTGCAACTTCGACTGGGGGATTCTATTAAAAAAACTGACCGACCTGGCTTAGCAGTGTGCACATAGTGCAACGACACTATTAAGTATGGTTCAAAGGGGAAGTCAGCGCTGAAGAACCATCTTCTTGTTGATAAAACACCGCGTCAGAGTGAAAGATCGCCTTACGAATGTGACGCTTGGATCATTTGGAACATCGGTGAGTGACTAAACATGATTGCCCATTTGCTGGTTGCTAATCGAGAGAGAGAGAGAGAGAGAGAGAGGAGAGAGAGAGAGAGAGAGAGAGAGAGAAAGAACAGCATTAGTCCTGTTTAGTGTGGTCTTCATTGTGTGGGGAAAAACTATTGATTATCAGCCAGCAAATGGACATTCCTGTTTAGTATTGTCTTTATTGTGTGGGAAGAACTGTTGATTATCAGCCTGCAAATGGACAATCCTGTTTAGTGTGGTCTTCATTGTGTGGGGAAGAACTATTATCACCCAGAAATGGACAATCCTCTTTAGTGTGGTCTTCATTGTGTGGGGAAGAACTATTATCAGCCAGAAATGGACAATCTGTTTAGTGTGGTCTTCATTGTGTGTGGAAGAACTATTGACCAGCAGCCAGCAATCTGTGTCCATGTGATCTTCATGGAGTCCTGGGACTAGTGGGAGAGGTATGTCAATACTTTATAGATATTTTGTTTCATGATTTGACACACACATGCACACACACAGTTGCACAGAGTGACACACATGATTCAAACGCTCACACATGCACACTTTTGATCTTGATCATTTGGTGTCACAGATTATGATTTTTTCAATGTTAAATGACAAAAATCCTTCAGCTTCTGGGGCAAAGCCCCCAGATCCCCACCAGGGGCGTTGCCCCTGGACCCACTGGGGGCCTTCAGCGGCCCCAGACCCCGCAAAAATTTTCTCCTTTTTCACTTTTTCTCATTCCCACCTCTGAATGATAAATTTAACAGGTAATAATGATCACTGTCTGAACAATGATAAATTTAAGTTAAGTTAAAGTTTGTGCAATGATAAAGTTGACAGGTAATAATGGTCACTGTTTGTGCAATGATAAAGTTGAAGGTAATAATGGTCACTGTGCAATGATAAAGTTGACAGGTAATAATGGTCACTGTTTGTGCAATGATAAAGTTGACAGGTAATAATGGTCACTGTTTGTGCAATGATAAAGTTGACAGGTAATAATGGTCACTGTTTGTGCAATGATAAAGGTGACAGGTAATAATGGTCACTGTTTGTGCAATGATAAAGTTGACAGGTAATAATGGTCACAGTTTGTGCAATGATAAAGTTGACAGGTAATAATGATCACAGTTTGTGCAATGATAAAGTTGACAGGTAATAATGGTCACTGTTTGTGTAATGATAAAGGTGACAGGTAATAATGATCACAGTTTGTGCAATGATAAAGGTGACATTTAATAATGGTCACTGTTTCTGCAATGATAAAGCCTAAAGGAGACAAGTAATAATGATCACTGTTTGTGCAATGATAAAGGTGACAGGTAATAATGATCACTGTTTGTGCAATGATAAATATGACAGGTAATAATCAAGGATGAGAACAGCTCGCCGTTCTCCGCCGTTCCGCCGTCTTTAAAAAAAATGTCCGCGTTTGAAAAAATCTCCGCCGAAAAAAAAAAAAAAAAGCTATCACGATTTTCTTTGCTCCCAATCTCGGCGAGACGCCTCCGGCGAGATTACTTAGGCTTATACCCAAATGGGCTGGTTTTTATTCGGTTGACTCGGCCAACCACTGCACATCCGCTTACAGCGCCGATCGACGAGTGTCATCTGTGATTCATGGCGTCGAACGAAATCGCAAAAAAAAAAAAAAAAAAAAAAAAAAAAAAAAAAAAAAATATCCCAACGTTGGAAAGAAAACTGGCTCGAGGAAGAGGTGTGTGTGGGAGTAGAGTTAGAGATAGCATATGCAAAAGCAGTGACGAGCAGGCGTTATGTCTAGCTTGCAACAAGAAAATCAGCTTCGGAAGTCGTGGCTTCATTACGATTGCTGACCACATGAAACGCCTGGTTCACAGGCAGCGTGTCGCTGCATTGAAGAACAATTAAACTTTGGAAAGTAAGCTGTTGGTGATTTTGCTCTCTTCTTTGTTATATTTTATCATTCATTTGCAATGGTCAAACTATCTCAGTTAGCTGAAACATTCGTCATTTGACTTTATGTTGTGAAACAAAACCCTAGACATCTAGTTACTAATAATAGAACCAGGGCCAAGGGCAGGTAATTTTCGGAAAAACCCATTTCTTACGTAAATCGACCAGCCACAACGCAGAGAGCCCTGTATTAAATCCATTTGCATGTTTGACAAAAAACAAAAACAAAAAAAAGAAAAGAAAAAAAAACACTCAGAATTTGAGGTTTGAATTGAAGGCTAGAAACATATTTTGATGGTTTTAAATGTGGATTTTTCTTTATATATTTAAAAAATGCTTCAGCCCCCAGACCCCCAACAGAAAAATCTCCTCTGCTTTTTAAAAATCTGTTCTCATCCCTGAATAATGGTCACTGAGTGTGCAATGATTAACGTGACAGATAATAATGGTCACTGTTTGTGCAATGATTAACGTGACAGGTAATAATGGTCACTGTTTGTGCAATGATAAATAAGACAGGTAATAATGGTCACTGTTTGTGTAATGATAAAGTTGACAGGTAATAATGGTCACTGTTTGTGTAATGATAAAGGTGACAGGTAATAATGATCACTGTTTGTGCAATGATAAATAAGACAGGTAATAATGGTCACTGTTTGTGTAATGATAAAGTTGACAGGTAATAATGGTCACTGTTTGTGCAATGATAAACGTGACAGGTAATAATGATCACTGTTTGTGTAATGATAAAGTTGACAGGTAATAATGGTCACTTTTTGTGCAATGAGAAGGTGACAGGTAATAATGATCACTGTCTGAGCAATGATTAAAGGTGACAGGTAATAATGATCACTGTCTGAGCAATGGTAAAGGTGACAGGTAATAATGATCACTGTCTGAGCAATGATAAAGGTGACAGGTAATAATGATCACTGTCTGAGCAATGAAAGGTGACAGGTAATAATGATCACTGTCTGAGCAATGATAAAGGTGACAGGTAATAATGATCACGCTCTGAGCAATGATAAAGGTGACAGGTCTGAGCAATGATAAAGGTGACAGGTAATAATGATCACTGTCTGAGCAATGATAAAGTGACAGGTAACAATGATCACTGTTGTGCAATGATAAGGTGAAGGTTGACAAAAAGGAATAATGATCATGTTTGTGCAATGTAAGGGACAGTTTATCA
>CM031629.1:37447073-37467073 GCA_018398815.1 Conus ventricosus | reverse complement strand
TTTATAGAATATCTCAGAAAGCACTTGGCCGATCTTTCTGAAAATTTGTAGGTATGTTCATCATAGGTCAGAGATGATGCCCGATGTTTTAGTTTAGTAACGCTTTTTCTTCTTTATGGAATATCTCAGAAAGTACTTGGCGGATCTTAGTGAAAATTAGCAGGTATGTTCAGTATGGGTCACGAATGATGCCCGATGTTTTAGTTTTCTTCTTTATGGAATATCTCAAAAAGCACTTGCCGATCTTTCTGAAAATGTGTACGTATGTTCATTATGGGTCACAAATAATGTCTGATGTTTTAGTTTACTGTTTACTAACGGCTGTAAACGGCCTGAAAACGCCTTTTCTTCTTCATGAAAAAATCTCAGAAAGTACTGGCCGATATTTCTGAAAATTTGTAGATATGTTCATTATGGGTCACGGATGATGCCCGATGTTTAAGTTTACCGTTAGAGCCGTTACTAACAGCCCATAATGGTTTTCGTCTTTATGGAAAATCTCAGAAAGTTCTTGGCCGATCTTTCTGAAAAGTTGTAAGTATGTTCATTTTAGGTCACAGACGATAGCCGATGTTTACCAGAATAGCCATTACTAACAGTTACACCAGCCCAAGACGGTTTTTCCTCTTTATGGAATATCTCACGCGTATTCAGGATAAACTGGAGTACGTTTATATGCTTTGCATCTTGTTTCATTTTGTTTGGGAAAGGCGTCGATGTTGACATCTTGAATTTTGTTTGTAGTGACGAAAAAACATCAAGTCATTTTGACGTCATTACGTTTTACGTAGGCCTTGCCTGTGTATACAACATTAAAGGAAATCAAATGGCATAATCATTTCATCCAGGTTGCATTTTTTTCCTCTGTAACCTTTGTTCCCCGAATTTAGGTCACCTGGCCTGCAACACAATAGAACAGAGACTAATGAAGGAAACGAAAGTTCAGTGAACGTGAAGTTTGTTCGCTGCTGATTGAGATTGACTTCTTTGGAACACGCTGTAACAGACCCCTAAATCAAACAATCCAAAAGTGTGTCAGAGATCATCAACACGTTCAAATGGATGCATTTTGTTGTGGAAACATTCCCTGCCTCATTTCAGGCTCAATTTCGTTTCAATTAAATGGTGGTTATTTGTATTTGTTTCTGTCCATCTTGGTGTTGTCTTTTGATCTCCCTTGCATCCTGGGGGGGGGGGGGGGGGATCCCCAAGCGTAGGTTCAAAGATTGTCCCCTACATTTTATGCTGTTTGCATAACGTCTTTAGTTTTTCAGCAACTTTTTTCCTCCCCACACTTTCGTTTTGTTTGATGTATACCCTTCGCTGGCTGCTTTGGGGGTGTGTTGGATTCTTTTTTGAACCCTTGGTGGTGAGAACACCACAGTATTGTGGACTGTGGGTGTCTCTATTTGACGCCAGGAGCACAAACACAATCAGCCGTGTCTCCGTGTCTCCCTGATGAGTCCTATTCAGCGGACGAAAGGCCTAGGAGCAGCAATACAAATTGATCTGCCTCAAGAGGGATTATGGTGGTTCTCTCGTGCAGCTAGTGAAGAATTTTCGTATTTATGATATATTTTCTAAATTTTGTATTCCTATTTCCTTCATCTTCAACCCCCTCCCCGTTAAGTTCCAATCTCTGCCATGTCATCACTGTGATGACAAAGGGGTTGTTGGCCTGCGCTTGTTTTCCCCCCACCATTAGATTGTTCGTCTTTGTATTTGTCTGACTTTATTCAAGTTTAAAAGGCTGTGCCAGTCTTGAATAAAAGTTACTCTGAGTTAGGTTTTCGTATGCGAGCAAGAGTTACCCTACTTGTTTATTTCCTGTGATTCGATGCCTTTCCCTGAACAGGAACGCCACGATGTTTTAGCCAAGGCGTACATGAGAATAACTCGCCTATATTCGATCCAGAGACTAAATTTATCCGGATTTTGTCCAGCTGGATAGGCAAAGCAGGGTGCCTGTATACGGACAGTTGTATTTGAACTCATCTGATGAGGGGTGGATTGCGAAGAGAGTTTTCATTCAGTTTGCCCACATGCCGCCCGTGATGTGAACGGCATTTCTTCTCTGGTTCTGTCAATGGTCGTTGTTGTTGTTGTTGTGCCAGACCAACCCTCTGCTGCTGCGTGTGGAAAAGATGCTGGCCATGGAGCGGGGACATCCACCAGCAAAATAGTCAGTGGGCGCGCGTGCGAGCACTTGTGTGAATGTGAGCACATGTGCATGTGTGTGTGTGTGGGTAGGGGGGGTGTGGGGGTGTGAGTGAGTGAGAGAGTGACAGAGAAAGAGTGAGAGAGTGTGTTGTGACTCTGTGTGTGTGTGGGGGGGGGGGATGTGTATGTGAGTGAGTGAGAGACAGAGAAAGAGAGAGAGAGAGAGAGAGAGAGAGAGAGAGAGAGAGAGAGAGGAGAGAGAGTGTGTGACTCTGTGTGTGTGTGTGTGTGTGTGTGTGTGTGTGTGTGTGTGTGTGTGTGTGGTGTCAGTTGGCATTTTTATCCGATTTTTGTTTTTGTAGTTCATGTGGAATGCTTGCTCTTCTTCCTCGTCTATTAATGTACTCATGCATTCTTCAATTCTATTACTTCCCCGGCCTAGGTGAAAAATGTATACCTTTCTAAATTTCACCTTACCCTCGTAAAATACATTTTCCTTTGTTCTCTCTCTCTCTCTCTCTCTCTCTCTCTCTCTCTCTCTCTCTCTCTCTCTCTCTCTCTCTCTCTCTCTCTCTCTCCTCTCTCTCTCTCTCTCTCTCTGCCCGTATATAGACTACCTGTAGTTATGTAGATCGATACGTAGACAGACAGATAAGGTGTGTGTGTGTATGTGTGTACATGCGCACGCGCGCGTGTGTGTGCGTGCGTGTGTGCGTGCGTACTTAGGCACACGCGCGCGTGTGTGTATATTTATGTGTGTATGTGTGTGTGCGTGTGTGTGTGTGTGTGTGTGTGTGTGTGTGTGTGTGTGTGTGTGTGTGTGTGTGTGTGTGTGTGTGTGTGTTGATGGCAGCAACAGTGTTAAGCAATCTGTAGTTTTGAATTGACCTACATTTGCATACGAAGCTATGATCACATTGCAAAATGGACATACCCTCATTCATATTCGTTTACCTACATTAATCATTGCAAACGTGTGGGTCTGTTCATTCTCTATCAGTACATCTGCCTTTGTTATATAAAGGCAGCATTTTCAACTTTGTTGAATAGTCAGTTATATGCTTCTGTACTGAAATTACCGTTATATCATTTTTTCCCGCTGACCCAAACACCCTCACATCAGTAGTCTTGTTTGTTGCGTGGGGCTCGTGCGGATGCAGTTGTGCCTGTAGGACACTGCCCACACCACGTCCAGACACTGACCAGCTAATTAGCATATACATCAACAAGGATCTCCACCGTGTTGGACGAAGAAAGGACAGCGGGAAGAAGTTGAACGCATTTACAGTTGAGATCTCTAAATGTTAAGGTTATGAAAGGAAGTTATTCAGTCAGTTCCTATTGACCATTGTAAATTACACACACACGCGCGCACACACACACACACACACACACACACACACACACACACACACACACACACACACACACACACACACACACACACAGACACACAGACTCTCTCTCTCTCTCTCAATCTGCGTCTGTCTGGCTGTCTGTCTTGTCTGTTGGTCTCTCTTTCTCTCTCTCTCTCTCTCTCTCTCTCTCTCTCTCTCTCTCTCTCTCTCTCTCTCTCACACACACACACACACACACACACACACACACACACACACACACACACACACACACACACACACACACACACACGCACTTCTCTTTCTATTCCCCCCCCCCCCTTTCTCTGACGACTGTCTGTCCTTGATGTGTTCTATATGTTACAGATTGCTCAGAAGGCGGCCATCTTCAGTTTTCTCAGTCGCAGCATGAGCCTGGTCTGGAACGACTGAGCGGCTCTCCCCTTCCTTCCAGTGCCAGACCAGCCTGCTTTTCTGATTTTTTCTTCTTTCTTTTGACCGAAAAAAATTATCGTAGTAGCTTGTGAGCTTCCTGACTTTGCTTTTTTTTAAATTTTAGTTCTGCTCATATTTCTTAAACTCATGATTAACTTCTCTCTCTCTCTCTCTCTCTCTCTCTCTCTCTCTCTCTCTCTCTCTCTCTCTCTCTCTCTCTCTCTCTCTCTCTGTCTCTCTCTCTCTCTCTCTCTCTCTCTCTCTCTCTCTTCTCTCTCTCTCTCTCTCTCTTAATGGATCAACCACTTAATCAATCGGTATCTTGGAAGAAGGGAAATAAACAAGTTTGTTCAAACTAACTACGATGCATGTGCCTCCTTTTTTGACAATGACCAGAGACATTACGCACACGGAAAAGTACAGAGAAATCGCTTCGTCCCTCTGATCTAGACATAGTGACATAGAAAACAGACATTGGGAAGTTGAGAGATCTAGACATAGCGGAATGAAACAGAGAGAGTCAGAAAAACACAGACCTACACATAGCAGGATAGGAAAGACTTCGAGAGGGGTAGAAGAAAGAGAATGGAGAAATAGACTGATCCAGACATACGGTGACAGACAGACAGTCGAAAGTGGACTGGTGTTGTCATAGCAAGGTACTGTGAGGAGCAGGCGGACAGATTCCAGGGTGACAGAAACGATGGAAAGAGAGAGAAAAAAGACAGGTTGGATGGAAATGGGAAGACTTGCTACCAAGAGGATGTGTGACGGGGACAGTTTGAATAAAGTAGAGACTGTTGTAGATTGGGGAGAGTGGGAGTGGTGCCTTATGGATAAATTAGCTGAGGAGATAAAACCATAGTGCAGTCAAAACAGAGATAGAGGAGTGGGGGATGAGGCATGCAAGAACGTTGTGACACAGGAGGGTGTGTGGGGGGGGGGGGGGGGGGAGATGTGAAGACGGGGAGAGAGGAGGAAGAGAATAGAGGAGAAGAGAGAAAGAAGTAGAGACATTGAAGAAGGCACAGGCCAAGGGGATGAGTGACAGAGATAGCAGGTGTACAAACAAAAACATACGTGCGACCTCTCTTCTCTTCTTCTCTCTCTCTCTCTCTCTTCTCTCTCTCTCTCCTCTCTCTCTCTCTCTCTCTCTCTCTCTTTCTCTCTGTGTGTGTGTGTGTGGTGTGTGTGTGTGTGTGTGTGTGTGTGTGTGTAAGGGGAACATCACGTTAATCAACACAACTGCGTGCAACGATCTTTACTTTGGTTCTAGCAAAGTTCAAAACTGAAAATTCTGAAGGTGAACGCCCTTCAATGTCCATCACTGTCTCTAACACAAGGCCCTCCACTGAGCGCAAGCCACGTGAGAAGCCAGCCAGCAGACCGCAAAGAGACGACAGAGGCCAGTGCTGCAGTGCATTTCACTGTATGAGGAGTTTAGTCCACGCCCACGTTCACATGCTTTGTGAGGAGTTTAGTCCACGCCCCATTCACATGCTTTATGAGGAGTTTAGTCCACGCCCACGTTCACATGCTTTAAGAGGGGTGTAGTCCACGCCCACGTTCACATGCTTTATGAGGAGTTTAGTCCACGCCCACGTTCACATGCTTTATGAGGGGTTTAGTCCACGCCCACGTTCACATGCTTTATGAGGGGTGTAGTCCACGCCCACGTTCACATGCTTTATGAGGAGTTTAGTCACCCCCACGTTCCATGCTTTATGAGGAGTTTAGTCCATGCCCACGTTCACATGCTTTATGAGGGGTGTAGTCCACGCCCACGTTCACATGCTTTATGAGGAGTTTAGTCCTCGCCCCGTTCACATGCTTTATGAGTTTAGTTCACGCCCACGTTCACATGCTTTATGAGGGGTTTAGTCCATGCCCACATTCACATGCTTTATGAGGGGTTTGGTACACGCCCACGTTCACGTCACATGCTTTATGAGTGACTAAGTCTATGCCCATGTTCACATGTCATGTTGAGTCTCTTTGTACGTGGAGGGGTAGCAACACAGAAAGGGCAAGAAAAATGTCTGAAAATTAAATTGGGGCGGGAGGATGGCGAGGTGGAGGGTGGGAGAGGGAGGCTTGTGTTGAGTGGAGGAGGCTGCTGTGTTCTGATCAGGAGAGACAGACAAATGACGCACACAGCAGTGATGGGGGGGGGGGGGGGGGGGGGGGGATGAGATGAGTTGAATTATGGACAGTCAGAGCGGGTTAAAACACTAGTATACCGCTAAAGAGAAGAAGGATGGGTAGGGCGGGGAGGGAGGGGGGTAGATTGTGGAAAGAGACAGGAGAATTTAAATGAAGACATACTGGCAGAGAGACAGAGAGGTGGGGGTAGGGATGGGAGCGGAGGATAGGAAGGAGGCAGATGCAGGGGGTACAGATGAGGTAGAGAAAGAAGCAGGTGCGACTTCTCTCTCTTCCCAGCTCGTCTGTTCTTTGCAGGTTTGTGGTCCTGTCAATACTTAGTTAAGACTTGGACTCTGCTCCTTGTTTGCCTACGCACCATTCACGCCTTTTCCGTATCAACGCGTAAATCTATAACCAGTCGTCAGACAGGGCAAAGCATCTGTGAATTCGTTCACTGAAACTTTAAAGAGTATGTGAGGCCTCCACCTCTGTCTTTCTCTCTGTCTCTGTCTCTGTCTCTGTCTCTCTCTCTCTCTCTCTCTCTCTCTCTCTCTCTCTCTCCTCTCTCTCTTCACACACACACACACACCACACACACACACACACACACACACACACACACACAAAACAGGCGTGTGCGCACGCACGCACGCACGCACACACGCACTCACGCACGCACACACAAACACACACACGCGCACGCACGCACACACGCACGCTCACGCACACACACACACACACACACACACACACACACACACACACACACACACACACACACACACACACACACGCACACGCACACACAGATGATGATGATGATGATCTTTCTTTCCAGGGGTAACAGATAAGCAAACACGCTTCATCCGGCGCTTGCCCTCTAAGAGACCTACGAAGCATGACTATCAACTAAATCTTAAAAGTTTTTTTTTCTTTCAAACTTACATATCTTCACAAATACATTAAAATGTTTATGAGCTCTTACTCCATTAACATTGACGCGTGGATGAATTAAAAAATAACAAAAACAAAAATGATTTAAACAACAAACAAGAATAAAAAAAATTCATTACAAAGAAGAAAAACTCTGCACACACAAACATAGAGAAAGCGATCCTTCCATTAGTTATCAAAGGAGAGAGAGAGAGAGAGAGAGAGAGAGAGAGAGTGAGAGAGAGAGAGAGAGAGAGAGAGGAGAGAGAGAGAGAGAGAGAGGAAAAAGAGAGGAGAGAGAGAGAACGAAACGAACGAACGAACGAACGAAACAAAATTTAATGATAGGCCAATCTGCCCATGTCATCAGGGGGTATAAAAATTGGGAATGGGAGGGGGAATAATGATGATAATACTAAACTAAAACGGAAAAGGCAAAAGTATATCTTCAAATGAATCAAACATCAAACATCGTACAAGAAGTGGTTTCTAGTATTAAAGGCTTTTGATAAATACACAGCAAGAGGTTTACACATTCTGACATCTCATAGTAATAAAGTCAGTTTGAATGCATTTGGATGACTATAATATTTGGCTGGGATAAAGGTTTTCCGTAAAGAACTGTATTCATTACACACTAGTATAAAATGCAGTTCAGATTCTTCAATACCAGGACAAAATGGACAATCGTTATTTATTCTTGTGATTGAAAATCTAGACTCATGAATTCTTAGTTGTGAAACTCCAAGTCTAATTCTTGTCAAGTATTTTCTAAGAGATGGGTTTTTAATTCTAGACAAATATTCTGGAACATCATAGAGTTGTGGAAACGAAGAGTTGAACTGAAATCTTTCTTTCGAGTTAATAGCAGCGTCTACGTCTTGTAAATAACAGTCAACAAGTCTTTGTTTGAAGGCATGCACAAAACATTTAATATTTTCCACCCTTGATTTTCCACACAAATCCAAAGCCATATTTATATAATGTCAAACATATATTACTTACCCAGTTCTTTTTGCCCTTATAATGCAGACTACATAACATTTTATAGGATTTTCTTGGGATACGGCTATCTTCATACGGGTCAATTTCAGCCAATATTTTACACATTTTATGAAAGTCTGAATATATAACGGGTATCTGCCAGTTTCGGAATATATAAGTGCACTTGCTGTGTGAACACGTACATTCAGAAGACGTTTAATAGCCAAAAGGTGTACTCTTTCAATTATAGCATGGTTTGCAGTTAAACCCAAACTTCAGCGCCATATGTTAAAATTGGCTGGATCTGGCTATCAAAAATTTTGAAAAAAAAGTTTTGGATTGTTTTCGCCTAGAGACCACAAAAATTTCAAAATACTGAAAACACATTTTTTAGCTTTGAGCGCCTTGTCCTCCAAAGAATACGAAAAAGTTAAACCGGTACAAAGAATGACACCTAAGTATTTATACTCATTCACAACTTGCAATTGTATACCATTGTGAAACCATTTTTTCGTGAGGCAACATGCCCTCCTTTACGAAATATTATAATTTTAGATTTTTCCTCATTCACGATCAGTCCTAGTTTATTGGCAGTGTTAGTTAATATATCTAGTTGTTTTTGAAGACCAATTACAGTATGGGAAAGGAGAACAACGTCATCAGCAAAAAGCATAATAAGAATGTGAAGAATATCGGGGATAAGCTTATTCCATGTTTTTCAGATAATGCAACGTCATTTGCGAGTTCATTTATGAATAGCGAAAATAAAATAGGACTACAGTTGTCACCTTGTTTCAAACCACGAGGACATGTAAAGGCTTCAGTAAAATCACTGTTTGCCCGAACTCTAGCTTTAACGACTTGGTATATACTTTTAATTGCATGATGCATTTTACCTTGCACACCATTTTTATTCAGTATTAACCACAATTTATTTCTATTCACTAGATCAAAGGCTTTTTTA
Organism: Conus ventricosus; assembly: GCA_018398815.1. Lineage (NCBI taxonomy): Eukaryota > Metazoa > Mollusca > Gastropoda > Neogastropoda > Conidae > Conus > Conus ventricosus. Next base: position 37,458,094 of record CM031629.1, on the reverse strand, counting down.
AAGTCGATAAATGCTGCATAGAGCTTTTTGCCTGAAGATAACTGTTTCTGTACAAGTGATACAAAAGTAAATATGTGGTCGACTGTGCTATAACTCTTCCGGAATCCTGCCTGTGACTCATTGATTACATTATTTTCTTCCACCCACTCTGTGAGACGTTTTGTTCAGAATAGAGGTGTATAATTTGCCACTGATATTTAACAATGAGATGCCTCGGTAATTGTCCGGAAAATTAACATTACCTTTTTTATGCAGAGGATGTATAATTGCTTTGACCACATGAGTGGAATGTCCCGGAATCAAACAGTCTATTGAAAAATTTTGTCAAAAAAGAAACGACTAATGGAGGAGCATACTTGTAAAATTCACCACTAAATCCATCGGTTCCAGCAGCTTTACCATTCCGAAGTGATCGTATTGCATTTTTAACCTCTAATTCTGTTATTTCCCAGTCCAGGGTGGACGTATCTAAATTACAGGAGAAACTAGCGTCACTATTATTATTGTTGGTCATCTGATTAGCTAAAGGTACAAAATAATCGCTGAATCCAGAATATAGTTCGTTTTCCTGTTCAAAGTCGTTATAAACTTTATGAAAGTAATTGTACCATTCTTCAATTGTGATGGAGTTTTTCTAGTGCTTTCGTACCTACCTTTGACTTTATAGTTCCCCAGAATTTCTTGGGATCATTTTTATTTGTCTCAAGAGCAGCCAGTATGCGTAATTTATCTTCTTTTTGTTTTCTAACAAGCAAATGTTTATATTCTCTTCGTTTATAAGTGTAAGTAAGCCTCAGTTCCTCGACTTGTATTGCGTTCGTGCAATATGTAAAATTTTTCAAGGATTGCAGTAAGTCTGATCTTGCATTTCGACATTCACTATCGAACCAGGAATTGTTATTCTTTTCACCTATAACAATATGCTTTTTCATACATTGGCCTGCAAGAGTCAAACATTCATAAAATTTATTAAGTGCCAGGTTGACATCAGTAGTCGTCAGAATTACAGCTTCGTTCAAAGTATCCAGTATCTCCTGTGACTTGAAGGCCTGTTGATATTCATCTAAACGATCCTTATTCCAAATGAACCTTTGAATGACACGTTTTACAGATCTATTTTGAATGTGTTTTACATTTCTTGGTAAGTTTAATCTTAATTCAATAGGTAAATGTTTAGATTCAGCAATGTTGAGCACGCTCATGCTTAGAGCATGTTGAAAGAGGCATCTTGAAATCAAAAATAATCTATGATACTTGCTCCATTATATGCTATATATGTATAGTCTCCGTGCTTATCAACTGAGGTAACACCATTTAGAATTATTAATGAGAATTCTTCACATAATTTCAATAAGTAACATCCAAATTCATTCATAATTTCATCTTTGGAATTTCTAAGATATGCTTCATCTTCTTCAGTATTATTGTCATCATCGTTCCAAACATTAGTGTCAGGGAGAGTAATTTCCCTAGCGTTTGATTTACCTGTCCTGGCATTAAAATCTCCCATAATGATGAAAGGTAATTCTCCATACTGTTCAAAAATATCGAGAAGACAGTGCTCAAGCAGATATATTCCATTTCTTATTTCTGTATCCAAATAATACGGGCTTGATGCTGGGGGTACATACATGCCTAACAGTATAGTGTCGATAGGTAAGCCACTAAACTGTTTAGATAGTTTCACAGCAATACAATTATCACATTCTAACGGAATGCGTTCCACAAATCTAGAAATTGTCTTTTTTACCATAAGAACAAACCACCAGATAGACGGGATGTCGCCGCATCAGATAATTTCAATCCAGGTGACACAAAAATTTCAAAAGAAGGAAATAGATATGAAGGGAAATTGGTCGCAAAAGTTTCTGACAAAAATACCATGTCATATTTACAGAATAACAATCGTAATTCAGGTTGGTATACAGAGCTCAAACCCTCTATATTGTATGAAAGAAAAGAAATGGAACAGTTCTCTGCATTAGCATCATTTGCGGGGCCTGGTACAACCCCAGGTATACTGACAAGGGCAGGGCCGAATCCCTAGGTGTCTACAGATTGGCTTCTATCCGCTGTGATGATCCTGTTTCGATGCGTGGGAAACAATCTGTGACCTGCTTTTGTCTGAGAGTGGTTTTATCGTGTGTTATGTTTGTCATTGTACGTCCGATTGCCATCTTTGTTTTGCTGCGTGTTTGTCTGCCCTGTGTTTTGGGTGTTTCTGAAATCATAGAACAGTTCTGTTGTTCTGACACTACAGGAAGATGTGTTACACTTAAACAGTTCATCCCGTCACGTTTACCGTCAGACTTCCCAAAAGACTGAGAGAGAGAGAGAGAGAGAGAGGAGAGAGAGAGAGAGAGAGAGAGTGAGAGAGAGGAGAGGAGAGAGGAGAGAGAGAGAGAGAGAGAGAGACTTACGCTCCTTTTGTAAAATATCAACATACTGCTAAGGATGTTAGACAACTACGATGCATCAATAACATCAACATATTTTTCACCTTGTCCTCCCTGTCCTCCCTTTTCACCCTGTCCTCTCTTTCCCTGTTAACGGTTTCCTTTTGAGATGCCCCCTCTTACAACTTCCACTGTGAGTCACGTGACATCGATCGGTAAATGTCTTCAACCCTGGTTTCCCCACAAATATCCATTTTATTAGTTGTAGAACACAAGAAGGTCGCTTCACCTGCATCAATACAAGCAGTCATATTTATATCAACAAGAACATTTCGATCAATACAATTCAACATACATCCTTCCTCCATATTTACATGTGCCCCCCACCCCATCTTTGCGCGTTCAGTGTTTACAATGTCAACCGGTTCACAACACAGTTTCCGCACAGCTAGCACGTGCAGATCTGTAGGATGGCATCGGTGTCGAGTTGGGCTGGCCTTCCCCCTGCCTTGATGGTGGACCGCCAACTAATCCGGTCTGAAGATGCTGTCTCCAGGTCTGCTGGGTCGAGGCTGCCTGCCCTCAGGTCGCGCTTTCACACACCCTAGCAGCGTAGGGCGGGCCGTTCTGTGGGTCTGGAACCTATAGTCAGCTAGCCATACAGCATGTCCTTTGACACGTGGCCTTGTCCGTGTAGCTGACATGGCCAAGCCAGCGCAGACGTTTCTGCGTCAGCATGGCGAACATGCTAGATATCCCTGCCTGGGTCAGGACGTCCTTGTTAGTGATGCGGTCCTGCCAAGTGATGCCCAGGAGTGCGTGCGTGCGTGCGTGCGTGCGCGCGCGCGCGCGTGTGTGTGTGTGTGTGTGTGTGAGTGTGTGTGTGTGTGTGTGTGTGTGTGTGTGTGTGTGTGTGTTGTGTGTGTGTGTGTGTGTGTGTGTGTGTGTGTGTAACCAAGCTTACCTTCTTGTCCTCCTCTCCTTCATCTTCTTCTTCTGTCTCTCAGTTGCTCCCCATCCCTCCCTCTCTCCCTTCCACCTCCACACTCTTTCTCGTTGCTGTGCCGTAGTATCTGTATGTTTAATGCAAGAGTAGATGTATGCACACTCTTTTTCTGTATGGTGGGGATAGGACAGACGAGAAATTGTGTGTGTGTGTGTGTGTGTGTGTGTGTGTGTGTGTGTGTGTGTGTGTGTGTGTGTGTGTGTGTGTGTGCGAGTGTGCGTGTGTGCGCGCGTGCGCGCGTGCGCGCGTGCGTGCTTGTGTGTGTGGTGTGTGTGTGTGTGTGTGTGTGTGTGTGTGTGTGTGTGTGTGTGTGTGTGTGTGTGTGTGTGTGTGTGTGTGTGACTTTAGAAATTGATCAAGATCCATCCATATCAGTAGCGACTGACAAGAAAGCAGTTTAGATTGTGTGAGAACTTCGTTATGAAAGCGTTAAGTTGTAATCGGAAATTAAGAGATAGGGCTGGTACAAAATAATGGTGAGTTTGACCTTTTTAGAAGCCTGTGAATTTCATCAACCGGTAGAGTTATAATTAAACCCGTAGGTTTCTCCGATTTTTGGCGCCTCTTTGAGATGCTGTATCTGCCATTTGGTTTCCACTGACGTCACAGTGAGATAGTATCCAACAAAACTCTGTAACAGTTCCTTGTCCTGATAAGCAATGTAGAAGATAATTTGTTTTGTAAACGAGGTTAGGCCGTCTTGTCGTGTGGAATGAATGTATGGTGTAGGTCCCTGTTAAACAGAGTACATGTCCCTGTTTTGAGGTTAGAATGAAACCATATCTGTGAAAATCGTCACAGCAAAGCAGCGCAAACAAAAAAAAAGGAACGTTTAGCTGTCTTGAATGTCCTACACTTTAAGTTGATTCTATCAAGTCTATCTCTTTTAAGATGGGTCTTCATTTTCTTCTTTCTTCTTTTTCTTTAAGACGAGATTATTTTACTTTCTCCTCCTTCCCTATCCCACACCGCCCCCCCCCCCCCCCCCCCCCTTCCACAATAACGAAGTCTTTTTTCAACATTCACTTGCCTTCAAAAGCGACTTCTCTCCGTCTTTCAAATGGAGCTTATCTTAAAAGGTTTTAGAACTTTATCCGCCAAACATGAAACAAACAAATCAAGACAAAACACAACAATGTGTTTTGTCTTGTGATTCGTCTGTTCGTGTTTTGGCAGAGAAAGTATTTCAACTTTCTAAGATTTGTTTAAATCTCCGCCTGCAGTCGCCTCACTTGGCAACTCATTTCAAATGCAGGTGATGGCAGGGTGATGCAAGGCCAGTTGTAAACTTGCATGGGTATTTCCACAAAATCATCCACACTGGATGGAAAGAAACAATTCAGATCGCCTTTGTCCCTCCTTGCTTTCTCTCTTCACTCACTAACTTCCACCCCTCTCTCTCTCTCTCCTCCTCTCTCTCTCTCTCTCTCTCTCTCTCTCTCTCTCTCTCCTCTCTCTTCTCTCTCTCTCTCTCTCTCTCTCTCCTCTCTCTCTCTCTCTCTCTGCACTGCATCTGGTATTATTAACGAAATGAACCGGGAAAGATTTCCGTTTGGTTTTCTTCCGCTCTGTTTGTTTTAAACAAAAATCATCAAGTGCACACCAGGAATGATTTCCCTTTGTGGAGTTTGTGTGCAGGATCACTGTATCACACACTGCTTCATTTCTTGATAGCTTGTTGCATTGCGTCTCCTTTTGGTCTCTCTTCAAGCTTTCTATTCTATTCTATTTACTTATTTACTTATGCATTGTGTCTCCTTTAGGTCGTTATTTCAAACTTTCTGTTATATTTTATTTACTTATGCAGCCAGACTGACTGTCATTCTCCACGGAGAGAAGTTGGACATTTATTTTCGTACTCCCCATTCCGTATGAACAATTCTTTCTGTCAAATGTAAAGGAGTGTTTAGTTAATTTGAACAAAAGCAGCTCTTACACGATAAGGGATCATATGACGCCATTAAATTTGAACAAAATTACGTTTCAACATTTCGACAAAAAGCTTCTATATCAGAGAGGGGTGCAAAGAAAACTCTGTTCCCCTCCCTTCCTCCAATATCGCCATCCTATTGTTGTAACCTCCCTCCCACATTATACCCCTCTCCTCCTTTAAAGCTTAGAGGTCTTCTAAGCCCTCTAATCTTCATGTTCTTGGGTTGTTGTTGTTGTTGTTGTTTGTCAAAGATCAGAGTAAATTTGATTAAAAAAAAATTGTAATATACTATGGAATGCGAAATGACCAACCTTGACATATTTTGACGACTCTGGCTTAAACATTTGAAGGGAATCTACGTGGTGCGGTTTGAAATACCCCTCTTCGCCATCCCCTACCCCCTTCGGGCCCCTAAACGTTAACCTACGGTGGACATCATGAAACACGAACAACCATTTACGAACTGGCTTTATCGAGTGGATGAGTCTTTCGTTGCAGATAATTGAGTTTTCTTTCCTGAGAGTGCAAGTCCATATTCCTTTATGTATGTCTAGTTTATCTATTTCCAGCTGACAACTCTTTTGTATATGATTTACAACTTTCTTGTTTGTATATCTTCTAAAATTTGCATTCATCCAGAGGGCTGTATCATCTGCATATTGCATCAGATGAACGTTTGTTGCAGGTACCCTAGAAAATTCATGAATAAGTACTCGAAACAAAGGAGAAACTATAACGGAACCTTAAGGGAGACCAATATTAGTCTGTTTAAATGAGAAACAAATGTTGTCAACTCGTATTTTTATTGATCTCTTTGATGAGAAACATTTAACATATTTACATAACACACCACTTATACCAAAGTTTCGAACTGGTAAAAACGTTTTGCATGCCGAACGTTAACATAGGATTTTCAGGTGTTGAAAAAGGGTAGCAAAGGTACTGTTCTCTTTGAGTAAATTGTCTCTTCACATGAATCGTAAGTTTTGCAAGATGAGCAGTTGTACATTTATCCTTTCTAAAACTCACTTTTTCAGGAATTATGGTATTCAAAACAAATAGAAATTTAGAAGACGTTTTTCCCCAAGTAACTATGATACTTTTCCAGCATGAAATGCTATTGATCTATACTTTTCAAACTTTTAATTTTCTTTGCTTGGAAATAATTTTCCTTGTTTGGGAATGGGTACTGACTTCTTCCAGATCCTAGGGCGATGTCCAGGTACTCAACATTTTGTGATAAAATGAATGCTTCCACCTCTTAGGCAGATGGTTTGTAATACCATCAATACCTACAGCACGTCTATTCATTAACTTCTTCAAAAGTAATTGCAGGTTTTAAACAATGCTACTGACTTAGAATTGGATCTTGATATGTACATTGTCTTTTTCTTCATTCTTGCTGTTACATCTGGTAGCGGGATCAAGGCTTGATTATGACTTGCTCTTTGAGAATACCTCGACAGAAGCCTCTGCTCTGTGTGTGGATGTTAACATCTGATAGCGGGATCAAGGCTTGATTATGACTTGCTCTTTGAGAATACCCCGACAGAAGCCTCTGCTCTGTGTGTGGATGTTAACATCTGGTAGCGGGATCAAGGCTTGATTATGACTTGCTCTTTGAGAATACCTCGACAGAAACCTCTGCTCTGTGTGTGGATTCTTGCTGTAACATCTGATAGCAGGATCAAGGCTTGATTATGACTTGCTCTTTGAGAATACCTCGACAGAAGCCTCTGCTCTGTGTGTGGATTCTTGCTGTAACATCTGATAGCAGGATCAAGGCTTGATTATGACTTGCTCTTTGAGAATACCTCGACAGAAGCCTCTGCTCTGTGTGTGGATGTTAACATCTGGTAGCGGGATCAAGGCTTGATTATGACTTGCTCTTTGAGAATACCTCGACAGAAACCTCTGCTCTGTGTGTGGATTCTTGCTGTAACATCTGATAGCAGGATCAAGGCTTGATTATGACTTGCTCTTTGAGAATACCTCGACAGAAGCCTCTGCTCTGTGTGTGGATTCTTGCTGTAACATCTGATAGCAGGATCAAGGCTTGATTATGACTTGCTCTTTGAGAATACCTCGACAGAAGCCTTGCTCTGTGTGTGGATTCTTGCTGTAACATCTGATAGCAGGATCAAGGCTTGATTATGACTTGCTCTTTGAGAATACCTCGACAGAAGCCTCTGCTCTGTGTGTGGATTCTTGCTGTAACATCTGGTAGCGGGGATCAAGGCTTGATTATGACTTGCTCTTTGAGAATACCTCGACAGAAGCCTCTACTCTGTGTGTGGATTCTTGCTGTAACATCTGATAGCAGGATCAAGGCTTGATTATGACTTGCTCTTTGAGAATACCTCGACAGAAGCCTCTGCTCTGTGTGTGGATTCTTGCTGTAACATCTGATAGCAGGATCAAGGCTTGATTATGACTTGCTCTTTGAGAATACCTCGACAGAAGCCTCTGCTCTGTGTGTGGATTCTTGCTGTAACATCTGATAGCAGGATCAAGGCTTGATTATGACTTGCTCTTTGAGAATACCTCGACAGAAGCCTCTGCTCTGTGTGTGGATTCTTGCTGTAACATCTGATAGCAGGATCAAGGCTTGATTATGACTTGCTCTTTGAGAATACCTCGACAGAAGCCTCTGCTCTGTGTGTGGATTCTTGCTGTAACATCTGATAGCAGGATCAAGGCTTGATTATGACTTGCTCTTTGAGAATACCTCGACAGAGCCTCTGCTCTGTGTGTGGATTCTTGCTGTAACATCTGATAGCAGGATCAAGGCTTGATTATGACTTGCTCTTTGAGAATACCTCGACAGAAGCCTCTGCTCTGTGTGTGGATTCTTGCTGTAACATCTGATAGCAGGATCAAGGCTTGATTATGACTTGCTCTTTGAGAATACCTCGACAGAAGCCTCTGCTCTGTGTGTGGATTCTTGCTGTAACATCTGATAGCAGGATCAAGGCTTGATTATGACTTGCTCTTTGAGAATACCTCGACAGAAGCCTCTGCTCTGTGTGTGGATTCTTGCTGTAACATCTGGTAGCAGGATCAAGGCTTGATTATGACTTGCTCTTTGAGAATACCTCGACAGAAGCCTCTGCTCTGTGTGTGGATGTTAACATCTGGTAGCGGGATCAAGGCTTGATTATGACTTGCTCTTTGAGAATACCTCGACAGAAGCCTCTGCTCTGTGTGTGGATGTTAACATCTGATAGCAGGATCAAGGCTTGATTATGACTTGCTCTTTGAGAATACCTCGACAGAAGCCTCTGCTCTGTGTGTGGATGTTAACATCTGATAGCGGGATCAAGGCTTGATTATGACTTGCTCTTTGAGAATACCTCGACAGAAGCCTCTGCTCTGTGTGTGGATGTTGGGACAGTATTGTCACCTAATTGAAAATGTATGTATATTGCCGTTTTATCCTAGTTTAAAAGGATACAATGGCACTATATACACAATTTTCAATTCCTTCATCGTTTTCCACGCTTTGTGTACATCTTTGGAATGAATCGTTTCATACAGTGAAAAATCAGAACAAATTAAAAAAAAAAACCCTTTTGGTTCTAATGACAATCCTGGTGTACTGAATTTTTTTTAGGACATTAGTTGATCTTTCAACCGTGTTTTCTGTGCTGCGTTCTTTAAGACACACCACTTCTCCATATTCTTTGTTCATAATCCATTTCCCTTGCATTTTCTTTGCTTTATAGACGCGCATTTGGGGACTACTTTTTCGGCTGCAAACAGAACTTCTCCATTAAAATTTCCATACACAATATCTGTCTTCATGCACAGTATTCTGATGAAGAACGGATGATACACGTCACGGATTGAAATCACAGTTGGCATTTTTGTACATAAATTTAGGCATTTTATCTCCCAAGTTCCATTTTTTTTATCAGTTTCTTGCTGTTGTTGCTTAGTTGAAGAATGAGAGAGGACTGATCGCTCTCCAGTGTGTCTTCTTCTGTGGTTCAACACGCTTTCAAAGCTAACCAGGATAAGGTAAAGTCAAAGCCATAGATGCTGGTCTACATGTACAAATATCTGGCACTCTTGTTAAACTGCCATCATTTAAACCTATTCACAATCTACGGTATTTTTCACTAGAAGATCGCAAGTTGTGACAGAACAGCCGGTGTCCAAAAGAAGCACGTGCACTGTAATATCCTAACACCATTAACTTTTGTTCGACATAGAAAGGAGCTATATCCAGTCGGATGTTTCAGCATTTGGACCATATGGGTAATGCAGAGACAGAGACAGAGGCAATACTTGAAATTCTTTCATTATTTTCCATAAAAGATATTGCAGTCGAAAAAAAAATCTTCAATATTATTGGGAACAGCAGGAGAAAAAAAAGAAGGAAAATCTAACATTTGTGGCAATATGAACCTCTTTAAGTGGATACTGACATATGTAAAGGGGTGGATAATAAAAGTTCTGCAATTTCTCACGTTTGTGTGCTTCAATATGTAGGGACTGTAAAGGTAGAATGCTTTAGTTACTTAAAGGTATGTGGTTCTCAAACTGCAGATTAAAAAAATCATATTTGTGAAGATATACTGAAAAATCAGGAACCTACCTACATTCGACTCAATACCGATTTTCATTGTTTTGGTCAAATGTCGAACACTTGAAAATATAGTCAAGGCATGTTTGGATGTACGTAATCATTCCACTGCTTTTGAGGGAAATGCCAGGGTATGTGTGTGGGGCATACGGCAGGAAATCCGTATCGCTTGTTGCGGCACCCCAAACACACGTCCTGTGCATGTAATCCTTAGGCCAGCTTTCTGGCAAGAACATTTGTGCCTCAGTTGGAGGGTGAATGGCGTCCCTCATGAGCCTGCTGTTCTGTACATCAAGGTTATCATGTGAATGAATCGATACTTGGTGTTAAATGAGCTCCTGGGGGGTGGGGGTGGGGGGGTGCATTGCATAGTTCCTTTCTGTCGTCGAGAATCTTGAATTCTGGCATGGTGTGATTCACAACAACTTTTGCATCAGGTTATTCTTTTCTTACACGATTGACGACTTCCAGCTTTTCTTTTGAAGCTATCTATGGATCAGTGTCTACTATGCCATCTGTTCCAGTTTGCAGAATAATACAGCCAATGTCATCCCTTGCGTCAACTCTATTGATTTTTTTTTCCATCCGAAATCTTGAATGTAGTCTCACATGAACTCTAAAGACCATAGCAAGCCCACAAATGCCTGCTTTGAACCTTTGACGTGATAGGATCGTGTAGAAAAGGAACTATAAGGTAGAGTTCTAGAAGGTTACACAAAGAGGTTCAGCTCCTGAAAGGAGAAGTGGCTGATCTTCGTCCAGAAAATGAAGCTTTGAAAAAGAGGATGCTGGACACAGAGCGTAAAGCCGATGACTTAGAAGGACGGTCCAAGGGAAACAACTTAATTTTCTACGGTCTTCCGCGTAAGGCAAACGAGACGCAGGCTGAACGTGAAGGCATCGTCGGCGACTTGCTAGTGAACAAACTACAGCTGACTGAGATGTTCAGTTTGACCAGATCCATCACTTGAACGGCAAATCCAACTCGCCGTATTCGTCCGTTGCACATCTTCAGGACAAAGAAAACTTCTAAAGGCCAAACGTAATTGAAGAGAGGTGAGGTGTTCGTTGGGGACCAGAGAGCATTTCTTGAGCTAT
>CM031629.1:37438967-37446973 GCA_018398815.1 Conus ventricosus | reverse complement strand
TTTTCCCCCCCAAAAAGGGTTTTCCCTTTTTAAAAAGGGGAAAGGACATCAAAGGGCAAAACCCCCCCGGGGATTAAAAAACCAGCATGCCCCTAAGATGGTGGCAGAATTTAGTTTTAAAAAACAAGGGGAGACTATCATAAACTCCTTTTTAAGGAGTGTTGTTTGTTGGCGGACGTCTTTGAAAAATAAAAAAGACCTGCATAAAACTTTTCAGTTTGGTTTCCTGGCTTTTAATTTTCTGCGCCGGGTGAGTGGGATGTTTTCTTAAGTTTACTAAGTCGATTGATTTATTGTCTGACCTCCCAATGTTTCGGATTGAAAAGGGGATTGCGGGGGGAATTGTATGGGTCGCATCTTTACTGTAAGCAAAAAACAAATCCCTTGGCGATTATGACCAGAAAAGGTCCACTATTTATGTATTTAGATGCAAACAATCTGTATGGTTGGGCAAGGGCGCAATCACTTCCATTACGTAATTTAAAAAAGTACAAGGCGGCGATCCGAAAAATTTTCAAAAGGCTTTAAAGGGGTTGGGGGTTTAACGCCTGATAACAGCGGGTTTTCATTCTAGAAACTTAAAATTTCCTCATGAACTCCATACCACATAAGACTCCCCTTAGCAGCAAAGTCTAAAGAGGGATCCAAGAGACCCGCCAAAACTTGTGCCTAATCTTCGGGCAAAAAAAATTTTTTTTTTCATTACAGACTTCTACAATTTTTTTTAAGGCGGGTTTAAATTTGACAGCTGTCCATTTTAAAAATTGCTTTCGACAAGAACAGTTCTGAAACCATACATCTGAAGAACTGACTCAGAAAAAATCCCATGCTTCAAAAAAGACTTTTTCAAGTTGATGACAACACTGTTTTGGAAAGACTATGGAAAATCCGCAAAAGCGTAAAGATGTCGTTTGGGTCACCAGAGAGAACGAAGAAATTTAAGAAAATTTAAAAACAATTACAGGATTCAGAGATTTCATGATATTTTTTTGGGCAAAATGATGAAAAAAAAGAAAGTAAAATTTAGACAAACCGTTTTTTTGGGGTTTACTTTTTTTAAAATTATCAAAGTTTTTGATTTAAGTTTCTTTTGACTACTTTAAGCCCTCGTATCCGAGTCAGTATTTTTAACAGATACGATTTTTTTTGTTATAGATTTCCCTACTGAAGACATTATAAAGCATGGAAACGAAGTAGTAAAGGGCATGGGGGGGGTGGTACGAAATCGTTACCCAAAGATTCGCCTTTACATTCAATTACTAACAAGAAGGTTTTGGAAAGATAAGGATGAATTATCTAAAAGGTGTCAAGGATTTGGGGGTTTAAAGGGAAAAAAAAGTACAGTATTTCGACCCAGGAAAAAATCTTTAAGAAAGCAAAGGGAATATCCGCGTTTTTTTGCATCAAACATATCACATGCAACTAAAAAGAAGCACTGTTTGGCAAAAGCTTTTCTCATGACAACGAAAAACTGCGATCAAAATTCTACATGAGTCAACAAACATTTTGTAACAAAGAAGTCTTTTGATAGAAAAAAACCCAAAACGTGTGTTTGTTAACCCAGAGTTTTCATATGCTTTTCGGCATGGGAACCGTAAATTAATTAAAGGGGAACGGTGCCGGGCGGGTTATCTGCAGTTCTTCCTTCACAAAAGACTTGGGGGCTGGCTGTTTTTGTGCAGTTTTTCGTAAATAATACAGGGGGCGGATTATCTTTACAATTCTTTTTATTTCATAGGGCAAACACTCCAAACGGTGGGTTTTCCCTATGCGATGTCCCCTTTTCTGCTTTCCCCCCGTAAAAAAAGGTCCCTACTTAAATTCCAAAAAGGTAATATTTGCGGATGAACCCTCTCCTTCGCAACTTTTTGTTTTTTTTTGATTGTTTGTCGGGCTTTACCCCTTTAAATTCTTCATTTTCTTTGCGGCAAAACTGAGGGCGCTTCTAACCCATTCGGGTTTTTGGGGAAATTGTAAATCGCTCTCTGTGTTTCTGGTGGGGAAAAAATTTTTTTGGCTAACTGTTTTTTTAAATGTTTTAAACAAAACCCCTGTGATCTTAAACTCCTGGAAGCCTTTCTAATAGTAAATCTGTGTTTTAACAATAATTGATTATTTGGGCCCTTTAAATTCTTTTCCTCTAACTTAAATCGCGGGGGGAAATTTAAAGGGGCCTTTTGGTATATCAGTTGTAGGGCAACACAACACGAAGCACTCTTTTGTGTTAAGGGTTTTCCGCTCTTTTACTTAAAGCTATATCAATGACGGGGAGTGCGTACTTAAATCTTTTTCGTCTAATCCTATCAGGGGAAAAATATAAAGGCCCCATTTGATGGGGTGTTGGTTGTATTCACAAAGTGTGGCTCTGTATTGCAGGGGCAGGAAAATAAATTTGCCAAATCGCTTGTTTAGAAAACCATTCCTTGCTGTTTGTTAAATGACACCTGCCCTTGGCTTGTTTTTTGTTTTGCGTAAACCCCCTTCCCAAATCCTTTTGGCGAATAATAGATTTTGTTCTTTTTTTACTAGCCAATATTAGGGGCAACAAAAACACAACGGTCCCCAACGACAATAACCCGTTTTCTTGCATCTTTTGTTTTTTGATGGTTGATAAAAGCACTGAATTTTGGGGGGGGCAATGTCGGGACGGTTTTTGCCTGTTACAGATAATATTCTTTTTTTGTTTGGGTCAACTTTTTTAAATTGTAAGTGCTCCCCCGTTCTTTCGGGTCCTTAATAAAATCTAAACTGCTCAAGTCTCTCCCTTTCATAGGCTCTTGTGCAGCTGCTATTTTGCCCATGCTGTTTGCCTTTTTCTCTCGCCGTCACCCCCATTTACTAAAGAAAAATTTACTGCCGCAAAAAGCAAGCGCATTCCCACAGGGGCCCCCTTCATTATTGCGAGTGAAGCCATTTTTTTTAAATGTATTTTTTTTCTTACATATTTTATTGTCTGGAATTATTCCTTGCTTAACTAGAAATCTTTCGGGGCAACCGAAGCGCAATGATAGCAATCAGCTTGCTGAATCCTCAAAGTCTAGTTTACCCAAAATCTGTGGTTTAATTCTTAACAACTTTTACCAAGCTTTGGATCCTCACTTTGATCCAATAACGCAGAATGGTATACAAGGGTTTCAATAGTTTTTTTTTGGGGTCATTTTTATAAAAAAAAATAATTATAATTTTAAAAAAAAACTGAAAAGCGATGATCTCCACAGCTACAAGGCGGCCCAACCCCCTAACTTTGAAGACCAAGTTGTGACCCGTATTATGCCCAAAAAGGGGAGGTGTATTCTTTGGGAGATGTGGGAAAACAAAAAATTCCGAACTGAATTCGCATAGACAGATTCAACAGATGTCCCGCAAGACTTTTAAAGTTATAACGGTATAAGCGCAGCTGGGTCTAGAATGGAAAAAGTGTGGGGCAACGGTTCTTAGTTTGTACACTAAACTAGTCAGTAGATTTCTCCCCTTTACTGAACAAATCTTACGTTGATTTAACGCAAGTTTCCCGTTTTTAAAAAAAAATTTGGGGTTCCCTTTGGGGGTTTATTTATATTCAGATTTTGGGGGCATTGTTTTCGCCGTTAATCATGGGATTAATTTTTTTTTAAAATATAGATTTTATTTCCCTTAAAAAAGAACGAGCGGAAATCTCGAAAGAATCAGGTGGAGAAAAAAAAACCAAGCCAGAAAATAGCGAAAACACTGAACCGGTGGGGAAACCGGAAAAGAAACCCATCCCGGGCGGTTAAAGCGGAAAAAAAAATTTGCGAGTGGAAAAGACAAAAAAAATAATGTTACGAATATAATATCATGAAAACATAACGCCGCCGGGCCAAACAAGTTGGTTCAATGCCAGCTATAAAAAAATCCATGTGATACAAGCCCCGCACCAAATCTTTTGGAATATTGAACTTAAAATGTTTCCCCTTTTTGGGGCCATTGTGCTGTTGGGGGCAGTTATTACTGTTATAAAATATATACAAATGGCGGGCCGAAAAAAAAGCATCAAAAAAATCTGAACCACTAAATATAGAAAAAAACAAAGCACCCAAAACCGCCAAAAACAAAGCATCATTTTGATCCTTTAAAATGTAATAATATTTTAAGAACTTAATTTTTAAATTTTTTTTTTTAAAATATCATGGGTATTTTTAAAAAAGTAAAGCAATAAATAAAGACATGGGTCTATAAAGACTTTTCCTGACCCGAATTGTAAACAAACGGTTTTCTTGGTTGTTTAAGAACTTCATTAAGATCATGAGAGAAAGTGAGCAAGACTCCTCAAAGTGACGGTTTTTTGAGGCGTGTGTGATTATAGACATCTCTATTAAGATAAAAAATAGAAGTATTTTTTTTATAATTATAAGAAAATGAATAAGACCTTGGGGTACTTTAAAGGGCGACTTAACAAGAACTTGAATCAAGAACTTATTAAGAAATTTCTTTAAAAATTGTCAAGAAAATTATTTAAAAACCCGGGGCGACTTAATTAAAAAAATTGAAGACTTAAGTAAGAACTTTGGGGTAATTAAAGGAGACTTTAAGAAACTTGGTAAAAACTTACTTTGGGGTAACTTTAAATTAAAAAAATTAGAAGGAACTTGGTGTGTGCAGCGGGGTGGGGGGTGGGGGGGGGTGGGGGTGGGGGTGGGGTAGGAGGGTGGCATGCGTGGGGTAGGAAAAAAAACAAACAACAAACACAAACAAACAACAAACCACAATAAACAGTCCAGGGGGGGGGTGGAGGGACGTGCGGCTGGGGGAGGCCAAACACACAAAAACCAACAAACAAAAAAGAAGTGGAACTCCAGGGGTGTGCCCGCGCAACCCAAAACCCCCAAATGATCACAAGGGTCGTTTTGGCCCCCGTTTGCCCCTGAGCTTTTCTGGTGCTGCCCCGCTTTGGTCAACGATCACATAGGGTCGTTTGACCTAGTTGCCACCCCAGCATTGCGGGTGAGTCATTGGCGGCAACCCTCAATAGGGGGTTTTGGGCCTAGTTTTCTGTGCCCTCTTTTCCTAGTTTTGCCAGAACATTCGAAAATCGTTATTCGCTGCATAACCTAAAATGGTTTGGCGTTTGCTACACGTTATTTATACTGATTTCCTTTTGTGGGGGAATTTGGAAGTTATAAAAAAAACACAGAAAGTTGAATGGTTTCCCAGCATCGAATCAACTGTTCACCGCGTTTTAGAAATAAACCCATGTTTGATGGTTTTTTGTTTTTTAAAAATATTGGGCTGTCTAACCAAGCCCAAAAATCAAGCGTGATGGATTTTTTTGCTTTTGGGCCGGCTTTTTAACAATGCCGCCATTATTAATAAGAACCCTCTCATCATAGCAAACACATATTTAAATGGGTATATTTTGTTTCCCAAAATTTCCTTCAACGTTTTCATTTCCTTGAACCAACAAAACCTTTAAGATAGTCGTCCATTTTTAAAGCAGTGGGTTTCCTTTTTTTTTTTTCTGTTCCTTTTAGGAAAGCAAAAACTTCTTTCGGTTTTGGCGGGGAACGAACAGCTTCACCCCGTTCTTTTTTCAACAAATACTCTGACATGCAAGTTGGAAACTTGGGTGTTCAATACGAGAGCCCGCTTTCAGTAAACGGGTGCCATTTTTTGAATAAACACAAAACAATCACAGCGCAATAAAAACGCCCCATTCCCCGGGGGGCCGTAGAAGAATATGAAACCGGTGTTGGTTATAGTCATGTGAGCGCTGTGAGAGGCCTACGGGGCGGAGAAACTTTGGAAAAGTGATGAAATATAAGTAATTTTCGAGGGGCCGGGGTAGGGAGTGGGGTGAGGGGAGGAGCGGGGCGGCAGTATTGATTTTTGGCCTCTCAGTTTGTCAGCAGGTGTGAGGCGCGCGCGCGCGCGTGTATGAGTGTCTGTCTGTGCCCATGTGTGTGTGTGGTGTGTGTGTGTGTGTGTTTGTGTGTGTGTGTGTGTGTGTGTGTGTGTGTGTGTGTGTGTTGTGTGTGTGTATAGTGTGTGTGTGTGTGTAGTAAATGTACACGTGTTGTATGATGTGTGGCCATGGGCCCATGTGTGCGTGTGTGTGTGTGTGTGTGTGTGTGTGCCTCTCTCTGTGAATCTGTCTCTGCCTGTCTGTCTGTCTGTATATCTGTCTGTCTGTCTGTCTGTCTCTCTGCATGTGTGGTGTGTTTGTATGTGTGTGTGTGTGTGTGTGCGCGCGACGTATTTTGTGAAACGCAGAACACGTATGTCTATGGCTCCGTGTCTAAATGAAAATATCACAAAGAATCCTTCGCCACACGGTCAGGTTACGCCAGCCCTTCCTTATGGCACCATAATTACAGGTCATAGGATCCGTCCAGGGTACTGCCTGCCACAAACCCCAAGCCCTCTAATTAGGGTGATCGCACAGGGTCTCAGCCAAGTTTTAGTTTGGTGACTGTCTCTGCAAAAATGATGGTATTGAAAATGACTGTCTGCGCGAAAATGATGTTATTGATAATGATCAGAAAAACGCGGAAAACTGAAATCTAAAAAGTTTAGTAAATTATTAGAAAACGAATAACCCTACGCAGTACGTTTGTTTGTAGATAATCGTAATTTTTTAGTTATTGAAGTCTTACTTGTCAGAGAACAGTAATATGCTGATTCTAGGCACTTTCGCCCAAAAACTCGGTGGAGGGTGAAAGTGGGTAGAACAGACATTTATCTGTTCTCTCATCAGCATATTCTTTCTTCAACATTACAACGTTCCATTTTCCGGAATCATAACACTACAACATTCCCTTTCCGGAATCATACAACTACAATATTCCCTTTCCGGAATCATAACACAACATTCCCTTTCCGGAATCATAACACTACACAGGAAAGGATTTCCATATATAAACCCTTCAGAACTTAGTTTTCCAAATTGGGGAAAGGACTTCCACCTAGACCCTCTTCAAATAAACCATGAATACAAGTCATTACACACAATAATTGATTACTTTCATTACACACAGTTAATGATTACTTTTCATCAAACTATAAACGTCACGACACAATGTTCATTTCCTTTCTTGTAACACGACAAGAATGTTCATTTCATTTCATATAATCACCAGATTTTTAAAAGGTTTCTTTTCAAAAAAATTTATCTACTTCAATATATGAAAGGGAAAGATTTCCACAACATTCTTGTTTACCAACACACATATTAATATTTATACCAAGAGTGAGTTAAATACTCATTCACATCAAAATGAAAATCAACATATAAACCAATCTATAAAATCTCTGTCGCTCACTCTGGAGCTTATTATCCATAGCATCAAAACTCTCCTCTTCTCGCAAAGTCTGGCTAAACCACATTGAAATAATTAACATTTTTTCCAACATGATTCATAACTAGTTAAATCACATAATAAACAAAATCTTTTTTTTTCTGAAGACTACTTCCTTTAACACTCACTTCATCTATGTTTCTCCGACAGCATTTCGTTTTGTTTACCCTATCAAGTCATAGGATAACAGAACACAACAAATACTTTTTTTTTTTAAACAAAACCTTCACAAGTGCGCTGAGGAAGTTTCAGTCGCTCCTAAACGGGAACACGGTTTCGGTTTGCTAATAAATAAACATTGTGGTGATAAATACTGACTGCCACCAAAAACAGCTGGGTCCCTCTTTGGCCTTCTGTGTTGTTGGGTTGCCGGAATCACTGCAGAGACGGCCTAACCGGTTCAACTCACCAGCTTTTAACAGTGCGCCGTGGAGCAGCAGTCAGCTAAATTTTCCAACCAGCTTCCGGACAACTACCTTCCGGTAAGCACGGTTGTATGAAAATTTGTGACCGGATGGGAAACGATCCGTCACAAAGGGGAAATCTTTCTTGAGTTGAGACCATTGAAAATTGTGCCAAGGTTACACTGGTACCAAATCTCCTTGCGAAGTAGTTCTTCATCATCATCTGCAGAGTCAAATGCGGTGATCTTGAGGAATGGGAGTTCTTGTCTTTTGGATGGGGAATCTGATT
>CM031629.1:37428967-37431467 GCA_018398815.1 Conus ventricosus | reverse complement strand
TAGCGAACTGTAAGATAGCAAACAACAACAACACACAACCCCAACAACCACACACACACACACACACGCACACACACACACACAACACACACACACACACAACACAACACACCCCACACACACACCAACACACCCCATGCACACACACACCACACACACACACACACACACACAACACACACACACACACACACACACAACATACACACACACATGCACACACACACAAAACACACAACACACACCACCACACACCACACCACACACCACACACAAAACACAACACTCCCTCTTTTCTCTCCCTCTCTCTCTCTTTCTCTCTCCTCTTTCTCTCGTGCATGAAGATTACACACACACTCTCTCTCTCTCTCTCTCTCTACAGAGAGAGAGAGAGAGAGAAGAGAGAGGAGAGAGAGAGAGAAGAGAGAGAGAGAGAGAAGAGAGAGAAGGAGAGGAGAGAGGAGAGACAGAGAGAGAGAGCCTTGTTTTTAATAAACATTTCCCCGGGATCTTCCTTTCTTTTTTTGCATGCTTTGAAAATGGAAAAAAGCAAACAAACAAACAAACAAACAAAACCCCTGCTGTCTGTTTCATTCAAATCAGTGCTGTTGTTGGTTTGTTTTTCTTGTTTGTCTATCCGTCTGTTTGTTGTTTGTTTGTTTTCATGGCCACCATTGCTTCTGTGTAGGCAAAAACAAGACAGAGAAAGAAAAAGTTTAGCGCTTGCACAGCTAAAAAAAAATTTTTAGCAACATAACAAGACAGCTGTCAGAAAAACACACACGGCCCTTGTTCTACTTTGCAGTGGATTAGAACAGAAAGCGAGCCATTGTCCATACTTTGCAGTGGATTAGTACAGAAAGCGAGCCATTGTCCATACTTTTTCAGTGGATTAGTACAGAAAGCGAGCCATTGTCCATACTTTCAGTGGATTAGTACAGAAAGCGAGCCCTTGTCCATACTTTGAAATGGATTAGTAAGGGAAAAGGGGCCTTGTCCATACTTTGCAGTGGATTAGTTCAGAAGCGAGGCATTGTCCATATGTGCAGTGGATTTTGTACAGAAAGCGAGCCATTGTCCATTACTTTGCAGTAGATTTATACAGAAAACGAGCCATTGTCCATATGTGCAGTGGATTGAAGAAGCGAGCCCTTGTCCATACTTTGCAGTGGATTAGTTCGAAAGCGAGCCATTGTCCATCTTTGCAGTGGATTAGTACAGGGAAAACGAGCCATTGTCCATACTGTGCAGTGGGATTAGTACAGAAAGCGAGCCATTGTCCATACTTTGCAGGGATTAGTTCAGAAAGCGAGCCATTGTCCATACTTTGCAGTGGATTAGTTACAGAAGCGAGCCCTTGTCCATACTGTGCAGTGGATTAGTACAGAAAGGGGAGCCATTGTCCATACTTTGCAAATGGATTAGTACAGAAAGCGAGCCATTGTTTCCCTACTGTGCAGTGGATTAGTACAGAAAGCGAGCCATTGTCCATACTTTGCAGTGGATTTGTACAGAAAGCGAGCCATTGTCCATACTTTGCAGTGGATTAGTACAGAAAGCGAGCCATTGTCCATTCTTTGCAGTGGATATACAGAAAAACGAGCGCGCGCAGCGGGTTGAGTGACACACAGTGCGAGGTGACAGTGAACTGTCATCTAAACCCGGGGAGCTTCACACAGCCTCAGTCCACAGCGGGTGTTGAGTGACACGCAGTGCGAGGTGAAAGTGTAGTGATCATCTCACACCTGGGAGCTTCATACAGCTTCAGTCCACAGCGGGGAGCTTCACACAGCTTCAGCCACAGCGGGGGAGCTTCACACAGCTTCAGTCTACAGCGGGGCAGCTTCACACAGCTTCAGTCCACAGCGGGCCAGCTTCACACAGCTTTGTCCACAGCGGGGCTGCTTCACACAGCTTCAGTCCACAGCGGGCAGCTTCACACAGCTTCAGTCCCCAGCGGGGCAGCTTCACACAGCTTCAGTCCACAGCGGGGCAGCCACAGCCGTCACAGGATCCCGGGAAATGTCGCCACGCTTCGTGCGAGATTAGCGTTGATTTTTGTACTGGATAGATTTGATTTTGCCCTTTGATCACAGCAGGGCTACGGTGTGTGAGGCAAACCCTGTGGTCCGCCAGACTGTTCAGTTCATCACTCTGCTGTCAGGGTTGGATGTTGCTGTGAGGGAAACAGCCACAGCAAGAGAAGTGCTGAAGAAATTACGTATCCCTATACCTGGCGTAATAGTCTGTTGGGCGACGACTATCATGGAACACAGGTGGTTCAATTAAACAGGACTAGACATTGTGGATGAACAAAACTCTATAGAAAGAATAGCTCAGAATTTTACATTACCCAAGTTCTGATTTATGAAAAGTATGCAGCTATGGACATATAGCTTTTTTCACGTTCTAAAACAAGAAATACGCTACTCTTTTTTTTTTTTTTTTTCTTTTTTAAAATACAGAGTGAATTTGTATAAATGATACATATTGTGGATTC
>CM031629.1:37415385-37422967 GCA_018398815.1 Conus ventricosus | reverse complement strand
GCCCCCAAAACGGGGAAAAATTTTTAAATTTTTGTCCATAAAAGGCTTTTTTTTAAAAAATGGCCAAGATATGGCTGCCAAAGCAAAAAAACATTTCTGCTTTTTCTGTTCTTTGAGGTTCATAAAAGTCAACGTTCTGGCGGGCGATTTTTGAAATTCTTTCCTGTCACAGAAATACTATTCTTGCTCATAACGTCTGAAATGTTGCTCTGCATGCCCTGCCCCCTTTAACTTATATTAATAAGTCAAAGTACAATTCGTTTTTTCTCTAAGGTCTCTTGCCTTAGCAAATCTTTATTCCTTTGAAAACTTCTCCTCTTCATGGGCCCCAAATTTTACTAAAATATAATTGCTTCCAGAAAGGTAAGGCATTAAAAATAGCCCCCTCCATCAACTATCCCCCATCTTTTTTAAAATTTTTTATAAATTTTTTTTTGAAAAACTTTTTTCGGGATATCCCGTGTAACAGAAAGTCTTTGCCCCAATCCTGCAGTTTTACAACATAACCAAAAAATTTCCAATGTCAACCCTTTCCCCTGGTCACCGGTTTCATTTTAAAAATTTTTTTTGCAAACCCCTATGCCTTACAAAGGCCCAATCAAGCGAGGGTAAATCGAATGAAATTTTTTTTTTCCTCATCTTTTTTTTAAACTAAAAAAAAATTAAAATAACAAATAAAAAGGCTGTCTTGTTTTTTTAATAAAATAATCTTTTGTTTTAAAAGCTAAAAAAAATTTTGCAACAGTTTGGCGAATCTTCTATCTTTCCCTTTTTGGGCGGTTTTTTCCCTAAAAAACATTTGAAAGGGGTTGAATTAAACTATACCCAACGAAGACTGCAAAATTTAAAAAGCGTTAAAATTCAGGGTTTAAAAAAAATATATTATTTTATTATTCTTTTTAAAATGGATTGTGACGAACTATTAAATGTGAGGGCAACAACTCCCGTAACCCTGAAAAAAAAAAGATTATAAACCCTGGGTCTGTGGGAAAAAATAACAGTTTTAGGGTTTTAAAAAAGTCTTTACGATCCCAAAAATTTCCAAATTTAACTTTAAAGTACAAAGCTAGGTACGAAGCAAGTAGGGCAAAAATGGAGCGGCAACAAAGATTAGTTTTTAGCAAGTTAGTAAGAAAAATTGGGCCGGTTTATTCAAAGAAGATTTAAAAAAACTTTTCACAAACCGGGTTTTTAAAAAGTCCCCAAAAACTCTCGCATGTGCATGTATTACAATTTTTACTTTTTAGCCCTTCATCTGGGAATAATTTCTTTTAATATATTTTTTTTGACAAATTTTTAATTTTAAACGCAATAAAAAAAAGGCGATCGGAGAAGAAGACCCAAAGGACAAACCGCAGGCCCCCCTTTCCAGAATCCCCGGAGCAGTGTACCCAAAAGTGGTTTGTTACAAGCTAAAAACCGACGTTTGAGGTGGGGGGAAAAATCGAATGGGAAAAACGAAAAACAAACAATCGAAAACAAAAATTTTAGATTAAAAAAACATCGCCGCACCAACCCAAAAAACAACAACACAATCCAAACAAACCCAAGAGTATTATTTTGTATTTGCGCTGTTGTTTTTGGTGGGGGGGTTTTTTTTGCAAAAAAACTAACGCCATACTTAGCACAAAGGCCCCAACCCCCACAGTAAAAGAAAAAAAACCAGCTTCGCAAAAAAAACAAACCCCCTGCGTAGACCCTTTTCTTGGAAAAGTTTTTTAAGAACTAATAATACAAATAAGAACAATTGTAAAAAATAAGAAAATTTGTTTGAAAGTACTTTTAAGTTAAGTGCAGTAAATTTTCAAGTAAAATTTAAAAAAAATTAAGTTTAAAAAAAGTTTTGTTTGTTCTTTAAATAAGACTGAGGGTTTTTAAGTAAAATTTTGTTAGTTTTAAGTTAAGTACTAGTTTTTTAAAAAAAGTTGTCAAGTTAATCTTTTAAGTTCTCCAAAGTCCTACGCATAAAACTAGATGACTAAGTTTTCTTGTTATGTTAGAGACTAGTGTTTCTTGTTAAAGCAGTTTGGTTTAAATTTATGAAAAGGGAGAGCCAATTAACATTTGGTATGAAATACTTTTTTCAAAAAGGCTTGCTTGTAGTTTCGTGGTATATTTTTTTGACAACTTCTTTATTAAGCCTTAGCTTTTTTCATTCAGAAATGGTGAAAGCTTAAAATTCGACCGCAAACAAAATACTTTTTTAAATGTTATTAATTTCCTTTTCTTTCCAATCCTTTCTTTTTCACAGTTGAATGAAAAAGGGCGTTTTTGGATATCCAATTTTTGTACCCCCCATCAAACCCCTTTGCCACTTTGTTTCTAAAAACTTTGTAAAAAATCTTCTGTGGGGGCTCTAGAATAAAACAATCAGTGTCCCTGTGTAAAGTACACCTGCTTCTGTGTACTGCTGTTTAAGTAGTGCTACAGAAATTCTAACATCAATAACTTGGAACCAACTCTAATACGGTAAAGCCGATAAACACTGGCTTGACCCAACTTAACATCTTTTATCTTCAATCATAACATACCACCCAGGCTGGCGTTAAATCTTCTTAAATCTTAAATAAATGTAGCGAACCGCCCAGAGAACGTGGATCAAACGAGTTAACAAGACAAAACTCTCGCGTTTCGACCTCTTAGGTTTGGCTTCTATTGGCCCATTAATTTAAGATTTGTTTTGATTTCCTTTTCCGCCTGCAGTCGTCTCGCTTTGCAACTAGATCTAAAGTCTTGATAGTTTAGGTTTTAGAGGCAACTTAATTGCTTTGGTTTCTTTTGTAAAATTTAACATCTTAAACGATTGTGTACGTTCTCCATGTTTTGCCAAAACAAGCTTGTTCATTAGTTTAAAGACGTCTTTTCTGAAGCATCGGTGGCCTAGGTTCTAAATCAGTGTTCTTCTTGATGTATGGCCTCATAAAGGCTCTTGATCAAAAGCAATTTCTGTGAACAGCTGTCATTTTTCATCCGTGTCTAAGTAAAAACTTGTAGAGAGCCTGTAATGACACACCATACTTATTTTGTGCCTAAGATTGGGTACGAGTTTAGGCGTTCTGTGGGGTCATCTTTAATCTTATCTGCGGCTAGGGGGTAATCGTTGTGGAAGTCGTGTAATTCTTTAGATATTCTAAGTCTACTCCCAATATTAGTCCTGCTGGATTATCAGGCGTACGCTGTGACAACATGGCCTAAAACACAGTGTAACATCACGAGAGGCCGGCCCCTTTAATCAATTAAATTTCTAAGTGGAAGCGGTTGGCTCTTGCCCATCCTTACAGATTTGTTAGGCGACTAAGAACATTAGATAGTTGGTATGATTGGTGGGGTCCCTAATCGTCTAAATATTTTGTTGTTGGCTTGCAGTAATGATTGTGAGGCCATGCTAATATCCCCCCTCAGCCCGTCTTCAATCATCTGGAGTTGTGGGTTAGATCAGAAATTAAGGTCAATCTGAATGATTTGTAGACTTAAGAAAGCTTCCACCAAGAAGACCTGGGCAGAGATGGTAATTTGAATGAGTCTAACAGTAATGTTCTTGCAAGTAGATCAGTAATTCTAAAAGACGTCTGCAAATAAACACACGCAGCCAATAAATATTGATCTTGATAATCGCCCATCGTTTCAACAGTGTAATTCTGTCTCAGGCTTTCTGTGCGTAATTCATAACAAGGTCAGTTATTATCTTAGCTCTAAGACTATAAAAGAAAGCGCCTTTAGAGGAAGCGAGTCATCCATATCAAACCTGCCCACAGTTTCAATGCGTATTCAAAAGGATAAACTCCTTTGCGCACTAAAGCCAGATCATAAGAAAATTTTTAGTGATGGACAGTCTTGTAGATACCCCCGCAAATATAATCTAAACTGGCCATCAGATGTATGTGCTGAGTCATAAAAGGGATTAAAGATCAAGAGACAAAGTCAAGTACTTTCTGAAGACATGTGCAATGCAGTAACCCTCTTATATATTCAGAAGTCACTGCTTGCATGAGAAATGAAGTCGTATCCTCTTAGGTTAAGAAAGAAGAGAGGCAGTTCTTCCATGTCCTTAGGGTCAACCTTAAGTGAAGATTACAATTGTTAAGTGCACCCCTCTAAACTTTCCAGTAAATATCGTGGTCTCTTACGCGTTCCTAATATTTATTTATCTGCAAATCCAACGCTTGTAAGATGAGTCATAACGTTCTTGTACTTCGAGTCTAACAATGTCTGGAAAGTTCAGTTGGTTGTAAAACTGAATGCAAAGTTGTTTCACTGATCTAAAAATCTGCTAGCTGCGTTGGTGACCTCTGTAAATCTCAGAGGTGTTGTGTGTTGACGCTGACCTAACACAATAAACGCATAGACCAGATCAGATGGTGGTTAATAACGTTGTTTTTTTGTTCTTGCTGTTTGTTGGTCCGTAGTATTGCGGTAAGAGCGATTCAAAGTCATCATAAACCACAATGGACTTCAACTGCATTTTGTGGTATATTCTTAAAACAACCTTGAAACCCAGCTTAGGTGTGAGGAGTTTGGTTTCACGATCTACAAAACTTTTACAATGCGTTCTATGGCTGGCAGCTGCTTCTATCGTAAGGGATTCTAACCAAACACCTTCTACAAAGTTCCTAGATAAAGAATTATCCTTTTCGTAAAAGCCATAAGTCCAGCTTATTTGTTCTGATAATACATAAGACTTATAGGGTCGTCTGCAAACAGGATCAAGTCACATGTTTTGTTAAGCCGCTCGCCTAAAGAAGGTGCGTTGGGAGAAGCCCTATAAGGCATAGATCGGCTTTTTACAGACCATGTGGGTATACGTTTTACGTGATTGGTTTGGTTGCTCTTCATAACTGAGATATACTTTCAATACTTACTGGGAAGGTTATGGTTATTATAGTTCAGCTCTTGTTTTGTGTGCTTCATAATTAGAAACTCTATTGCATGATTATTAACAGGGTGGTAGATGCGCTAAAACCACACCACAATATCCACACTGCTGTCAGGAATTAATGTAAGTTTATAAACTGCCTCCGTTTTAACTTCTAACCTTTTGAAGGGGAAGTAAAATATGCCAACTATAGGAAGAACTTTTGTTTGCCTCAATTTGATTTCAAGGACTGTTTCATTCAGACCAGCCAGAACCCCTTAACTTTGCCTCCCTCACTTGCATTGGTTAAACTGTGTAAGCATGTAATCGGCCTCGAGTTAGAGATAAAGTCGGATAGCTAATTACTTACCCTATTTCTCCCTTGTTGAAACCCAGACTGCATGTTAGTATCAATCCGATAAATAATCAAACAGAACGGCAAACAGGCACTATTAACTGTGGATCGCGTTGAATAGACTCAGGATTATAGAGATAGCATGTGCTACGCTTTCTGAACATATGTGGGGTTAATAATATTCAAGATACTTCACTGAACATATTGCTTAATTTTTTGTGTCACTATCCACATATTTCTTCCATCGTATATAGTTTTCCCGTCCTCAAATTTATCTTGTTGTCATCAATTTTTAAAGCAAAACATTTACGTAAATAAAAAAATAATGAATATAAAAAGAAGTAAAACAGGCTTTTTATTCTCACACACTAGTGCCGCAAACACTTCAAGACACGTTAA
This sequence comes from Conus ventricosus, assembly GCA_018398815.1. Taxonomy (NCBI): domain Eukaryota; kingdom Metazoa; phylum Mollusca; class Gastropoda; order Neogastropoda; family Conidae; genus Conus; species Conus ventricosus. The sequence continues at coordinate 37,417,361 of CM031629.1, read as the reverse complement.
CCTTACAATAAACCAGCTAGTATTTTTAGCTTATTCTGAAATCACCTAAGTCAATGTTTATCACATTGATTGCTTCGTTTAAATTATTTCACTATTTATCTTTTATTATAATTGTCTATATCATGCTCAAACCCAAATTCGCTAAAATCAATGTTTTAAAAATATCATTGTTTCATCAAATAGTTCATTAACAATTCCTAGGAATAGATTTTGTTTAGAACTTACCGCCAATGACATTGACAAACAAAGCATGTGGGAATTACAATTCATTAAATCAAATATACCGAGTCCGCCTATTGACATTGACAACAAAGGCTGTGGGAATTTACAATCATAAATCAAATTTACAGAGTTCGGCGGCGGCCATTTTTTTTTAATATAAAAAAATAAAAAATTATTGTAAATTCACTGTTATTCATAGTCCTTTTCTAATCGTGAAACAATCTTATTAAAGCGAATAGTTACCCCTTCAGGATTAGTAGAAACGTCAATTAACACCTTCATGAACCATATATTCAACTAAAATATCCAAACAACTCTTTATGGTTGAGGGCCAAAAATCTGGTATTTTACGATGACCTGCTCTATGTCTTCTCTTATATCTATCCAAAATAAAGAATCAGTAATTAAATTCTTCTAACCGGTCCTTTATAACTCTTCTTTACTATTTGCCCTATACAATCAACTCTTGAAGTTATATTAATAAGCTCTCTACTACGTTAGGTTTCATTTATAAACACAAATAAAATTATAAATAAATAATTAATCAGATTATATCTTGTAAATTCAGCTCTTATTCATAGTCTTTTCTAATCGTAAAAACACGATCTTCATCAAAACGAAATATGCTAACTCTACTCCTTAGGGGTAGTAAAAACAGTCAGATTAACATCTTCAGGAGCCATATAAACACTAAAATGAAAATAAATTTACAACTGGTTGTGGCCAATTATCTGGTATTTTGCTGAAAGCTTCCAATACACTTTCTTGTATAGTTAGTATAGGGCGCTCAAAAGATCATTATATTAATTTCTTTCAAACATATTCTTTATCTCTTCCTTCAAGCCCCGCCTCGCTCCTAACTCCAGATTCATAAATTATATGTCTAAGCTCTCTAACAACTCGCCTTCATTTTAAAACACAAATAAAATTATAAAATAAAAACAATTAATTAATCAGTTTCTCTCTCCACATTCACACCCACATCTCTCACTCACACGCACGCACAAACAGACAAATAGACAGACAAAGCCAGACAGACAGACAGACAGGCAACAGACAGACAGACAGACAGACAGACAGACAGAAAAAACGCGCACTACCCGGGGAATCCTACACAACAATAAACCAGGACGGGAAAGGGAAAGGGACTTTTTTTGTGGAGAATGTGATGGGAGATTTTTGTTGCTCACACTTAAACCTACGTAAATCGAGACAGCCTCCAAAAAGCAATAATTATAAGTCCTGAATCAATAATCCACAAGAACACTTTCAAAGCTTAATTGGCGCCCGTCAGAGACAGCCTTTGGTAATGTGAAGCAAGCGTAGGCGCAGCCCAGTCAGTTTGGTGGTTGCCGTACCCCAAACAATTTTTAGCGCCCCGTCATGCTTTGTGGGAGAGACTTGCAGGTAAGGGCGGGCTTTGTAGGATTTTCAGGCGCTCGCCAGATTGTACCCCCAGTTTTATTTGGGCGTTTTTTCTGGCTCGGAGTAGCATGAGTCAGCCTAGTAATGGAAGTGACCACAATTACCTCCTGCCACGCAGGTTCAAGCACATCATGTGTACTTGCCAGAATGCTTAAAGTTATTGGTGTTGAAATTGCATTTATATCAGAATGAGTTATCGTTTGTTTGAATAACCCATGAAAAAATCGCGAGTTTGAGAAATATTGGATAAGAATAAAAAATAAAATGACACTTCAATAAGTCTTCTTTGCACGATATAGGCTCAACCACAAATAAACCCTCATTCAGAT
>CM031629.1:37397060-37401885 GCA_018398815.1 Conus ventricosus | reverse complement strand
TTTTATTGTTTGTTGTCTGGGTTGTATTGTAATTTGAATTGTATCCACTTGTTTGTATGCCTCCGGTATTGCGCATTGTTAAACCTCTCACTGCAGACAGGTTTGTAGTCTCTTGTTTATGCCATGGGGTAGGGTCTTTAATATAGATGGTGGATGGTTACTTTTGGTGTGTACATAAAAGGTGTATCTTTGGGGTTTCTTGTATGTTTATATACTGACTTCCATAAAAAAAAAAACCCCGAAAGCAAAACAAGCTGAAGTTAGGGGCGAATTTTATTGGTCACAAATTGTACAGAGTGGAAGCGAGAATTCAACGTGTTTTGATTTCATTACACCGGTAATGGTGAAAAGGGTAAATCAGCAATATGTCTTTGTGTGGAAAATCCAAGGTCACGTGACAAACCACCTTGAAGTCCTAATACCGTGTGTGGCCACCATTTGCATGGAAACTGCTTGACACCTGCGGCTCATTGAGGGGACCAGGGTGTTGATGCACCCCCTTGCAACACAGCCCAAAACAGGGACGATGGCCTGGTGAAGTTGAGCCGCTGTTGCTGGCGTGGACGCAGGAGTCCAACCGTCTGCCAAGTTCATCCCAAAAATGTTCTTTTGGGGTTTAAATCGGGACTGAGGGCTGGCTGGGGCAGCACATTGACGTTGTTTGCTGAAGAAATTGCTGGTGGCCCTGGCTGTGTGTGGTCTTGCATTGCCCCTGTTGGAATGTCCATTTTGGGTGTTGCGCAAAAAAAGGAACGACATGGGTCTGAGCACCTGGTGGATGTACCCGCTGTGCATTGACACCCTGTCCGCGACCAGGACCAATGTTCTGAAAGAATGACTGAAAAGGCAGAGGAAGTCAAATTACCACTTTCCGCGGTCACTGAGGAAAACAACCAGTTTCGAAACATCGGTATATGACCAGGAGTTATATGTTAGTGAGTTTCCCTCCCTATTGGAGGATGTCTCCCCCTTGGAGAATAAAAAGCTGCTGAAGGCTCATTTTGAGAAACATTTATTTTATTTTTCCCCATTCACCCATTCAAGCACATACTGTTTGTTAGGCAAAAACATCTACCGTTGCAGATATGAATGCGTATCTCCCCCTATTTCTTCATCTAAGACATAAGAGCAAGCTTTGTTTATAATTCAATATTTCTTGCAGTCATTGCAACACCAAGCGTTCTGTAAGTTGCTGGAACGGTGCTCGGTATTTATCATTGGAATTTATTAGTTTGTTTTAATATATATAATATATATATATATATATATATATATATATATAATATATAATATATATATATAATTTTATATATATGTGTGTGTGTGTGGTGTGTGTGTTGTGTGGGGTGTGTGTGAAATATTTTTTTTTTTTTAAAGAAGTGTTTTAAAAACTACAAGCTTGTTTCAAGCCTTGCTATCTTCAGATGTCTTTTGGGGCACGCCAACGATCTTTTATGACGTGCGGGACTTGATTTCAACTATGTGTGTGTAGGCGGATCTCCTTTGCGCACGTGCGGCCTGTATCTTATTGGGCCTGTTCAGATGGAATGTGCTAGCAAAGATTTCCACTTGTGCCTGCAATTGTTTACAATTTCTACTTTTGTGTTCCAAAAGTTGCTAAGTGTGGTTTGCATAAAATTAACCATTTTCTGTGGGGCATAGATTGCATCTTTTTTAAATGTTTGTTGATGGTGTTTTCTCTTTTTATGATTTTCCATGATAGTTGTAGTCTATTTTTTTAGTCTATTTTCTGAATAACCGTAGCTTGGTATAGAATGTCGCTGTTAAGACATTTGTTTGCTTAGGAGGCACTGTCCTTTTTATAGTGCAGTTGCAAGATGTCCTTTAAGCACCGTTCTCTTTTATGTTGCTTTTCATTTTGTTAGATGAATCAATTATTTTTTTTGAGGTTAGGCATACATGAGTATGATAGTTTGATGGTGTTTTTGTTGAATATTTTGACAGTTTGTGTTTTTTTTGGAAATGATGTTCCCAAAGATTTTAAAGAATCTTTTCCTACTTTTGGTTTACTTGTCCATCGTATGGTGGGTTGTACCAAAATGATCTTTCTTTACCTATTTTTTCTTATTTTCCTGTTCTGTTATTGTCTGGACTGTATTGTAGTTTGAATTGAAACCCACTTTTTTTGTAATGCTTCTTGATATTCTGTTGCTGCATCATTGAATAAGATAAAAAAAAATAGACTACAACATATCATGGAAAATCATAAAAAGAGCAACACCATACAACAACATTTAAAAAGATGAAATCTATGCTCCACAGAACAATGGTTAATTTTATGCAAACCCCCACTTAGCAACCGAACACAAAAGTATTAAACAATTGCAGGCACAAGTGGAAATCTTTGCTAGCACATTTTTTTTAAATTGGTTAAAACCACCCTACAAATTTGTTTCGAGCAAGTGCTCTCCTCAGGGTATGTACAACAGGGGCACGCCACCAGGGGTTATATAGATTAGTGTGTGGGCGTGTGAGCTCTGCGCGTGTGGCACGTGGCCTGAAAGATTTTTTCTTTTTGGGGCGCGTTCAGGGGGGACTGCCAGGGAATGGTGCATTGACAAAGATTTCCATTTGTGCCTGCAATTATTAATCATTTCTACTTTAGAGTTCAGGGAGCTAGATGGGGTTTACAAAATATCAGCCACTTTTCTTTAGTACATAAGTTGCATTTTTTAGAAATGTTTTGTATGGTGCTGCTCTTTTTTATAATTTTCCATGATATGTTGTAATCTATTTTCTTATCTTTAAGCTTCCAAATATTTTTAAACTTAATTCTGTTTGGTTTTTATTTTTTTTCTTTTTTGAAGGACTGTTATGGTTTGCATATCTGGTTTTAAATGGTTTGCCGTGATCCCTATGTATGTTTCTTTATCACTGTATGTGTTACCGTAGCTTGGTACACAATGTTGCTGTAGAGACATTTGTTGTTCAGAGGCACTGGTCTTTTTTGGCAATTACAAGATATCCTTTCGTCTCCCTCTTTGTTGTATTGTTTTTGGTTTGTTGGGAAAGGGAAATCAATTATGTTTTTAAGGTTTTGGCATAAAAGAGTACGATAGCTTGACGGTGTTTTTATTGAATATTTTAGATAGTACATTTTCTTTTGGGAATGATGTTTTAAGGATTCTGAGGAATTCTTTTCCTACGTTGGTTTTTATTCTTCCATCATATGGAGGGTTATACCATATAATTTTTCTTTTCCTTTTTTTCTTTTTGGGCTGTTCATGTTATTATCTGGGTTATATTGTAATTTGTAGTTGTAGCCACTTTTATTCAGCGCCTCTTGATATTTGGCTGCTGCACTGTTAAATTCTTTCTCATTGCTGACAGTTTAGATAATCTTTTGTTTATACCATTAGGTAGGGTTTTTTAAAAACAGGGGGTGGATGGTTACTTTTGATGTCTACGTAGACAGGTGTGTCATTGGGTTTTTTGTATGGTTTGTATGTGTGGCCCTTAAGGTCTAATGTTATGTCTAAATAATTTACTATTTTTTTGTTGGCTTCTACTGTGATTTTTAGGTTGTAGCTTTGAAGGATTTTACAAATTCTTTTTTCTTGTTTTCAAGGATTTTTGGTTTATTGTTTAACGTGGCAAGACCTCATCTCTGTATAAGCCAACCTGTTTACCAATACTTTCTGTATATGAGACAACATGAAAAGTCCAACTAATTCACAAGTTTCAGCTCCATCATAAGACCCCCATCGTGACATTCGAACGTGAAATTTCTGCTGTTTTTTTTTTAAATTTCCAGGTTTCATTGTTGCTATGGAGAAGGGTTTTCTTAGTGTGGAGAATGTTTTCCATCTCAGAATCTGTTATATTTGTATATTTGTTGGCGAATCTTAGTGCTTTAGTGAGTAATTCCTCATCGATAGAAGGGTAGAAATCACTATGTCAAAAATGAACACTGTATTTTTCTGTTTTGTTCAATTCCTTAAACCATTGGATAACTTCATAACTTTTTTTCCAGAGATTGTATTCAGTGTTTGTTTTTATGACCTCTATTGCTTTTTTCCAGGATTTTTTTTTACTAATATATATGTATAAAATATTTATATATATGTGTGTGTGTGTGTGTGTGTGTGTGTGTGCGTGTGCGTGTGCGTGTGTTTGCGGTGCGTGTGTTTGCCTGCGTGCTATGTGCGTGCGTGAGTGGGTGTGTGTGTGTGTGTGGGGTGTGTGTGTGTGTGTGTGTGTGTGTGTTGTGTGGTGTGTGTGGTGTGTGTGTGTGTGCGTGCCCGCGTGCGCGCGCACTTACTAGCCCATGCCTTCCAGCAGTAATTGGACATCAGCGATGCAGAGTTTGAACGTGATACCGTTGGCAGTAGTACTCAAGTTTGACGTAATTCCCATCAACAGACATGAATGCTTTCCTGAAAAAAGAAAGACCATACTGCGATAAAAAAAAACCTCAGAGTTGAACTCTCTGTCTGTCTGCTCTGTCTGTCTTTCTGTGTGTCAGTCTGTGGTCAGTCTGTCTGTCTGTCTGTCTCCTCTCTCTCTCTCTCTCTCTCTCTCCTCCTCTCTCCTCTCTCTCTCTCTCCCCTCTGGTGTCGAATTCCTACACTGAGATCCTGTGTCAAGATTTACTGATTGTGCCGGCACAAATGAAAGTTGAGGCTAGTTTCTAAGTCTTGAGACTATGCACTTTTATGTATTTATGCTTTATACTGTATGGCAATACTCAGAATAATCTGTCAAGTGATTTGTGAATACTGTTTGATTGTCTTAACGCTTCGTGCAGGTGACTAATCAATATTTCTGTCTGCCTCAATTGTATACAAATACCCAAATTACACCG
>CM031629.1:37387060-37392060 GCA_018398815.1 Conus ventricosus | reverse complement strand
ACACAGCAACCTTTGTGCGCAATCTGAAGCCAAATTTTCCTTGCCATAGACTCTTTGAGAGTCCCGCCAAAGGCAGAGCGGACCTTGAGATGCGCAACATCACGTCTGCATCTGGAGATCCATTGCTTCTTCAGTGCTGCTCAAAAGGTAGAACTTATCCACAGGTTTCATCTCTGTGTTTTTTGGTGACGACAGGTGATGGTGGAGCACTGCCACAGCGGACGGTGAAGGTTAGAACATGGCCTCGGTCTTACCAAGACTGATTTGTAATTCCAAAGCGTTGGAGGCCCTTGCAAAACGAACTGTGATGCACTGGATGTCCTCCGCGGGAGTGCGCGGCCAGCGCATAGTCATCTGCAAAGAGAAAACCCCCTCTCAGAAGGGCATCAAAGAATTGGTCTTGGCCTGAAGCGTCGAAGGTTAAAGAGTTGCCATCTGAACGAACTGGATGTATACCCCCTTTTCACAGTCCCGGGATGCATCAATCAGCATTGCAGCAAACAGAATGGAAAAGAGGTGGGGGCTAAGAAAGCATCCCGCTTCACTCCATTTTTCGCTGGAATGGGTCAGATGTATCTCAATTTTCTTGTACCCTCGCCTGCATGCCATCATTGAGTTAAACTATTAGAGATGAGCTTTTCCGGGCAACCAAACTTGTGAAGTATCTTCCCCCCAAGCCAGTCCGATTAACGGTGCGAAGACCTTGGTGAGATCAACAAACACCAGTGGAGTTCCTGATTCTGTTCACGACACTTCTGTTGTTGGCAAACAGCAAATACCAAGCCAGTTGTGCCCCTTGCATGCGCAAAACCCGCACTGTGATTCAGAGACGATGGAGTCTGCTTTGGGGTGATGAGTCTGTTCAAGATGACCCTGGCAAAGAATCTTTTTCCCAGATACACAAAACGGTCATCTATATGAGGAAGAGTGATAAAGCGTCCTATGACAAGAATGATTGTCATAGGACGCTTTATCACTCTTCCTCTTATGGATGTGTACAATAGAGGCGTCTTTGAAGTCTTGGAACACTTCCCCTTTTCCCATAGAACTTGAAGAGGTTGGTCAGCTTACCGGAGTACCTCGCCTCCATTCTTGTAGATGTTTGCTGGAATTCCGTCTCTCATGTTGCTTACTGGGCGTGGTCTGCTTCAGAGCCTTCGCAGTCTCTGCACTGGAGGGTGGGTCTGCCAAAGATCCCCGCACTGGCAGTTGTGGGAGCACTGCAATTGTTTGTTCAGAAATCGACGAGACTGTTCAAAAGGGCATTTAAGTGCTCAGCTCAGCGAGCAAGAATGTCAGTGGGGGTCTGGGCAAAAAACACGAATGTCTTTGGTCCATAGATGGTGCGAAGGCCCTCGGAAATATCTTCCCTGTCCTTGGTGTCAGCCGCAGCTTGTAGACTTTCTGCTTTTTTCCCCACCAATCGTTCTTCATCTGCTGAAGCCTTTGTCAGGTGAGCTGCTTGGCTTGCGATACTTCCCGTTGTTTCTTCTCACAATCTTGTCACTGAGGTGATCTCTGTGGGTCTTGTGGAGCTTGTCTATGAACTTGTTTTATCTCTTGGTCGTTTTCATCAAACCATTCTCCATGTTTGTGTTCAACAAAGCCCAGGGTGTCAGCGCAGCGTTGTGCAGGTATTCTTTGAAGGCTTTCCATTTTTCGCCAGTGCCTTCAACAGTGAGGTTGATGTTCGACAGACATTCTTGGATTTTTTCTCGCAGAATGTCCCCTGTTACAACAAAAGGGGAGCGATGTTCAGCCTTCTCGGGGGCTTATCTCTGGCCAATTTGTGCTTCAGGGGAAGCTGGATGTTCATCTTGCTCCTGACCAGGTGGGGATCTTACCAGCAATCAGCTCCCCTCAAGCAGCGTGTCATTAGAACATCCCGTCTGTCCCTCTGATGAACAATTACATAATCAAGCTGTGCCACTGTTTGGAGCAGGGGTGCATCCACGTGTTCTTGAACATGTCTGCCTGCTGGGAAAATGGTATTGGTGATTGAGTGTTCTGGTGTGTACACAGGTGATAACATAAGCAACAATTGCAGTTGCAGTTTCCAACGCCGTGACGTCCAAGAACGTTGGGCCAAGTGGAGTTTGTCCCTTTCCCACACGAGCGTTGAACTCCCCAAGAATGATAAAGGCTTGTCCATGTGGTTAACCTCAGTGATGACACAGTTCAGCTCCTCATAGAAGTCTTTTATTTATGTTATCGGGGTTCGTCACCGTGGGAGTGTAGGTGCTGAAAATGACGGAAAACGGTCCCCTTTTAAGCCTAAGCCCAATATCATTAGGGGAACATTAATGCCACGGCAGGCTATCCACCTTCCGAGCAAGCTTTGTGTCAATGTCAAATCCAGCACCAGAAGTTCTTGGGGTTTCTTCAGCTTCCCAGTGCAGTAAAAGGTTAGCCTCCTCCAACTTCTTCAAGCTGTGTGTCGCCCGCAAGTCTTGTTTCACTCAGAACCGCTAAATCAATCTGGTAATGGCCTAGCATCTTGCAATCAGAGCGGTTTCAAACGCTCTGTTCTGTTGTCTCTGTCCAGTAAGGTTCGGACATCCAGCCCCAAATGTCAGAGGCATCTGCGTTTTCCTGTGGTTTTGACTTTCGAACCGCCTTGTTGGATGACCAGGCAGGCGCCGGTCACCTGTCAGGTAAGTAATGGGGAGGCTTTGTTTAGGGGTCCTTTTATCCTCTCCCATGTGGGCAAACAGGGCTGGTTCCCTGAACAGGGCCCGCTCTGTCGCTGTAGGAGGGATACGAGCACAGCATCTGTCCTGAAAGCACGATGAACGACCATCAGCCTACAGCCGCGTACACGCAGAGCTGTAGCAGAGACCTCCAGGAACATACTTTGCCTGCTTCCGTCCCCTACTTCTCCAATGCCGCAGGACTTGGAAGAAGCTGGTAGGGTTGCCTTTGGGTTTATTATCGTACCTGCTTGCCTGACCAGCACAGGTGACTTTTTCAGGGGAAGGACAGTGGTGCTGTCGCTTCTCCACACTCCCCGCCCTCTGGGGCTCAATTTCCCCCCAGGTGCAGAAGCTGCCACGTGTGACAGTAATATAGTTATGATGAGATATGATGATAGATGATGATGAGAGAGAGGAGGAGGAGAGGAGGGATATTAAACACGCCAATCAGACAGTTTCAGCTTTTACAAACACATAGCAGATTGCCCAAAACACAAACGAGCAAAAAGTGGCCAGTGAACATGTTGGAGCCAAGTATTTGTGCGTCATCCAGCTGTGTAATTGTCCGGTCTGGCTTGTAAGTGGCAACTCAACTGACAACACATAAACATCAACAACGAATCACACCACACACACACACACACACACACACACACAACACACACACACACACACTACACACACACACACACACACACACACACACACACACGCACGCACGCACGCACGCACGCACGCACGCACGCACGCACACACGCGCGCGCGCAAACATCGCCACCACATATTTTGTGTCTTAGGCAGCAAAAACAAACGTTTTGAGGTTTGGTTTGGTTTGAAATAGCGCAAAGAGGCAGAGTCAGACTTTTTTAAAAAAATTTTCAAACATTTTATTTTCTTCTTCAACATAAGCATTTGTTATATCACATTATCAGTCATGATCCATTCACAATGATTTTAGATTAAAAAATGTTGTTGAACATGTATCAGTAAGTGGATGGGATTCAGTTGAGGGTTTTAATACATCAGTGGAAGACAAATCAAAGCAAAAGGGGACAAGGATGAAATAGCTGGCTTTTGATGAGTATACACTCAATGCTGGGTAAGCCACATTTCTTCAGGACCTGTAGGTTGCACACTCTGTCTTGCCATTTGATGCTGCAGATCTTGCACAAGCATCGTTGAAGGAACTGTTCGAGTTGTTGGATGTGTCGGCGGTACGTGGTCCACGTCTCACAACAATAGAGGATACCACTCAGAACCACAGCTCTGTACACAGCAACCTTTGTGCGCAATCTGAAGCCATTGTCTTGCCATAGACTCTTTGAGAGTCTGCCAAAGGCAGAGCGGACCTTGGAGATGCGCAACATCACGTCTGCATCTGGAGATCCATTGCTTCTTACAGTGCTGCTCAAATGGTAGAAAATTATCCACAGGTTTCATCTCTGTGTTGTTGGTGACGACAGGTGATGGTGGAGCACTGCCAGCAGCGGACGGTGAAGGTTAGAACATGGCCTCGGTCTTACCAAGACTGATCGTAATTCCAAAGCGTTGAAGGCCCTTGCAAAACGAACTGTGATGCACTGGATGTCTCCGCGGGAGTGCGCGGCCAGCGCATAGTCATCTGCAAAGAGAAACTCTCTCAGAAGGGCATCAAAGAATTTGGTCTTGGCCTGAAGTCGTCGAAGGTTAAAGAGTTTGCCATCTGAACGAACTGGATGTATACCCCCTTGTCACAGTCCCGGGATGCATCAATCAGCATTGCAGCAAACAGAATGGAAAAGAGGGTGGGAGCTAAGATGCATCCCTGCTTCACTCCATTTTTCGCTGGAATGGTCAGATGTATCTCAATTTTCTTGTACCCTCGCCTGCATGCCATCATTGAGTTAAACTATTAGAGATGAGCTTTTCCGGGCAACCAAACTTGTGAAGTATCTTCCACAAGCCAGTCCGATTAACGGTGTCGAAGACCTTGGTGAGATCAACAAACACCATGTGGAGTTCCTGATTCTGTTCACGACACTTCTGTTGTTGGCAAACAGCAAATACCAAGCCAGTTGTGCCCCTGCATGCGCAAAACCCGCACTGTGATTCAGAGACGATGGAGTCTGCTTGTGGGTGATGAGTCTGTCAAGATGACCCTGGCAAGAATCTTTCCTAGATACACAAACGGTCATCTATATGAGGAAGAGTGATAAAGCGTCCTATGACAAGAAATGATTGTCATAGGACGCTTTATCACTCTTCCTCTTATGGATGTGTACAATAGAGCGTCTTTGAAGTCTTGGAACACTTCCCTCCTTCCTTTCC
>CM031629.1:37384351-37386060 GCA_018398815.1 Conus ventricosus | reverse complement strand
TTTTCAGCCAATATTATGCGCAACAAAATACACGACGGTCATACCAAAGGCAATAAACGCGATTTCTTGCATTTTTTGTTTTCTGATGGTTGATAAAAGTCACTGAATTTTGGTGGGGGCAATGTCTCGATTGGTTTGCCTGTTACTAGATAATATTGTTTTATTGCTTGATCAACATCTTTAAATATGTAAGCTGCATGCCCCTGTTTTTCAGTGTGTTATTAATAAAATCTAACTGCTCAATTCCTCTGCTTTCATAGCGATTTTTGTGCTGCAGCTAGTTGCTCCACACTTTGTTATGTCTTTTTCTCTCGCCTTCATCTCGCAGTTTACTAAATGCGTAATTACTTCCACTAAAAGCGAGCGCATTAACCACAGCGCCGCCTATCATCATTACGAGCGAAGCCATTTTTATAAATGTTATTTTTTTCTTACATATTTATATTGTCCGGAATTATTCCTTGCTTGACTAGAAAATCTTTCGTGGCAACCGAAGCTGCAATGATAGCAATCAGCTTTGCTGAATCCTCAAAGTCTAGTTTGCCAAGATCTGCTGGCTTTATTTTTAACAGGCTTTTACCAAGCATTGAGTATCCTACACTTAGACCTCCAATAACAGCAGAATGGTATACAAGGTTAGCAACAGTTTTTTCGGTGCCCCATTTTTATAAAATAAAATAATTATAATTATTAAAAAACATGAACAGTGAGATCTACTACAGCTACAAGGGGGCCTAAACCTTCCTGAACTTATGAATGACCAAGTTGATGACCAAGCTATTATGCCCAAAAAGGAGAGGCTGTATTCTTTGGCAGCGTGTGGAAAAACAAAACAGTTCCTCGGAACTGAATTCAGCATTGAACAGATTCAACAGATGCCGCCGCAAGACATTTTAAAGTATCATAACAGGTATGAAGCGCAGCTGGGGTCTAGAATGGTGAAAAGTGTGGGGCAAACGGTTCTTAGTTTGTACACTAAACTAGTCAGTAGATTTGCTCCCATTGATTCTGAACAGATCTTACGTATGATTTAACGCAAGATCCAGTTTAACAAAGTCATTAGAGTCTCTAGGGTGTGATCTATACTACAGATTTGGAACATTGTTATCGCCATTAATCATGGATTAATAACTTTTAATCATATAGATTTTGTTTCCCTTCAAAATGAACGAGCTGGAAAATCATCAGAACCAGGAAACATTGAATCAGGTGGGAAAGTAACCAAGCCAGAAAATCAGCAGAAAACACTGAATCAGGTGGGGGCCAGTGAAAAGTGTCCTTATCCTGGGCGTGTTTTAAAACAGGAAAAAAATTAGCAGAGTGGAACAGACAAAAAAATTAATGTTACAGAATATAACTCATCATGAAAACATAACACCGCCAACGCCAGAACAAGTTGATTCATGCCAGCTATAAAAACTCCATGTGATACAAGGGCCCCAAAGTCTTCATGGAATATTGAACTTAAAACTGTTGCCATTTTTGGCGCCATTGCTGCTGTTGGGGCGGTTATTACGGTTATAAAATATATACACAATGGCAGCAGAAACAAAAGCAATCAAAAAAATCTGAACCGTTTAAATACAGAAGGCAACAGCACGCCAAAACCGCCAACAACAAAGCATCATTTTGATCCATTTATAATGCAATAATATTTTAAATTTTTAATAAAAAAAATCATGGCGTATTATAAATGATAAAGTCAATAA
>CM031629.1:37371851-37376851 GCA_018398815.1 Conus ventricosus | reverse complement strand
TTTATTTGTTTATCTGTCAGGGGCATTATGTGCGTGCACTCATACACGTGAGTAGGGAGAAGGGTTAATGTAGGTCTTTTACATATATATTTCACTGTACATAGACTGATACTTTTTTTTTGGTTAATGTACAAGTGCTATGTAGTATATCAGTAGCAGCAATGAATTCTGGCCAGTAATGTAAGGAGCAACCATGGAAAAGAATTTGAATGCCGAATTTTACAATTAAGACTTTTTTCTCCAATACAGTAGCAACTGTAATTCTGTTAGAAATAGTGATAACATCACTGATATTGTAATTGATATCTTATGTTTCAGTCTCGTAGAACAATACATCAATGCATCAATACATCAGAGCTACGACCATATTCTAAGAATGAGACATTTTGAAGGAATGGCAATTTTAGTTTTCCTGTTTGCATGCAAAAATCTCCTTTGCTTGAATACTTCCCAATTTTTTCTGTAAATCACACACACAATATTAATCCGTAACTAGCCTATATCACAATGTGTGTGTGTGTGTGTGTGTGTGTGTGTGTGTGTGTGTGTGTGTGTGTGTGTGGGGTGTGCATGCGTGCGTGAATGTGCATGTGTGTGGGTGTGGGCTCCCGCACACCTGCTCTCATTTATTAAATCACAAACTGGAGGACTTCCCAACCTTGACGGTGATTCAAAGACGCCTAACGCCTCTTTTTTAAGAGGGCAGCAGGGGATGGTGGAGGGGGTATGGGTGTGGTGGGAGATAAGGGTGGATGGACGGGGAAAAGGGGAAGTGGGGGGTGGGAGGAGGAAAACGGGTGTCCACCCGGTTTACGTGTTTGTGTTCGCTGTCGTCAGTGACTTCAAAGACCACTCACTCGCGGCAAAAACGGTTGTAGGGAGGGAGGAGGTAAGGGAGTGGAGGGAGATAAGGGTGGTTGTAGCAGGTTTGGGCTGGTGGTGGGGAGCTGCTGCAGCTTCATCTGTGTGTAGGTGTGTGTGTGTGTGTGTGTGTGTGTGTGTGTGTGTGTGTGTGTGTGGTGTGTGTCTGTGCACACGTGCTTGTCTGTGTGTGTGTGTGTGTTCATGCGCACACGTATACGCACACACGTCTGTGTGTATGTGTTTGTGTGTGTGTGTGTGTGTGTGCACAGCAGTGGGCGTTTTATCACAGAGAGAGAGAGAGAGAGAGAGAGAGAGAGAGAGAGAGAGAGAGAGAGAGAGAGAGAGAGGGAGAGAGAGAGAGGGGGGGTAGTCAGAAAGGCATTGGTAGGAAAACGAGAGTTTATCATTGGAAACAGGGTGAGCTAGTTCCTTGGGTGGGTGGGTGATTGCATGGGGATAGAGGGTACCATGTCCACAACGCCGGCGACATTAAACAAGCAGCCCTGCGGCATTCCTCTCCACCCTCACATCAACCTCTTCAAAGCCACCAACCGCGCGCCTCGAAACCGTTACCACCGGCAGGGACTTATTCCAGTTTAAGGCCATAGAACAGAGAGTAGCCGACACCTTGGCTGCTCTTTTCAAGTACTTAGCCTCATGTCACTGCTTCATGACATCACACACACACACACCACACACACACACACACACACACACACACACACACACACACACACACACACACACACACACACACTAAACAAGGGAAGGAGAATAGGGTGGGAATGCACAGAGAGAGAGAGAGAGAGAGAGAGAGAGAGAGAGAGAGAGAGAGAGAGAGAGAGAGAGAGAGAGCATACTAATCTGTTGTGTGTGTGTGTGTGTGGTGTGTGTGTGTTGTTGTCTTCAATTTAACGTCTATCCACATAGTGATATTAGACGGGGGGAGGGAAGGGGAGGGGGGGGGGGGTAGGGAGGGGATCAGGAGGTGGAGGAAGGGAGGGGACCGTATTGTGTGTATATGTATTTATGTCTCTTGGCTAAAGGAAAAAAAGTCAGAAAAATGAGCATTAACACAAATTACAATCAACTAGTCTATAACAAATGTCCTACAGGACTGTGAAGTAAACATTTTGCAATATTAAACAAACTAGTAGCATTTTTGAAAACGCCTTCAGTACAATTTTCAGAAATCACTGGTAAGATAGGTCTTAACCTCTGACATTCACAAAATGATGCGTTTGCTAGAAATTTGTGCACCACATAAACATTTAACATTTTTGCTGTATTTTGTGATGAACGCATTAAGTTTTATCCTGTAAGATAGCGAACTAATCTGTCTAATTTGATTACGCCAGTATGATTCAAATATGATTTGTTAAGCAAACCACGAGAATCAATATACATATTCTTGGAGAGTCTATCTTTTCTCTGGGTATAGCCTTCAACTCTACTCCATACTGCTTGTTCCAGCAAGTGATAACCTCCTGAATGGATAGAGGAACATGAATTTCAGTGGATTCTGTGCCTTGCCTTGCGCCCTTTTTTGCCACTTTGTCAGCCCACTCACTTGAAGAGAATCCAAGATGTGAAGGAACCCTGGTGGTTTAGCCTTATGTCACTGCTTCAGACAGTGTGTGTTGTGTGTGGTGTGTGTGTGTGTGTGTGAGTTTGTGTGTGTGTTGTTAATATAATATAATAATATAATATATAAAAATATATTGTTTATTCAGTTTTTACAGGCCGTGTGACCCATCATAAACAAGAAAAGTTCGTTTCCAAGGTCAGGACATTCAGAGGAGTTGAGATCAAAAAGAAAGAAAATTCAAAAGGAGTTAAAAAAAAGATGCGTGAAGACATTACAATGCACAAGGCGAATAAATGACAACCTTTTCTTTTTAACTGAGTAAGGTTAAGCTCGCCGCTTATTTCAAGGCAGATGCAAATATATTGAGCAATTCTGAAAGCTAATGGGGTTTTTTTAACTTGAACAGGTAAGTTAAGTTTGAGAACTGATTGGTAGCTGCTATAGAACTGTGGATGTACTTCTTCCGTGCTGTTTTTACTTACAGTAAATGAATAAAAAAATGACACTCTTCTACACTGTTTGTATCACATTGTTTGCATATAGGGTCTATACTAGGTTTGCCATACAGGGAGATTCCATTAAGGGCAGTCTGTTACATTCAAAAGGATAAAGCTCGTCTGTGTCATAAGCTGTGAGGTCCGCAATGTAATCAGCTTTCAGTAACTCCGGATGATAATTACAGTATTCTGGATAAGAAGACATAGAGTCGTGCCACTCTTGACGAAACATTCTTTCAATCTGCATGTAAAGACTGAGAAAAATTTCGGTTCGTATCCCACTGACTGTAGTTCCCACACATAGCCAAAACCATGACTGCATAGCAATTTTCGAACATGACTGACCCAGTTACTCCTCCCTGACTTATCATGTGAGTAGAGCATATTGTAACACTGTTTTGGATAACGATCGTCGGGCAAGGATAGTAAGCGACACCAGTATTTGACAACACGTATATAGGAATCTATATAGACTGGGAACCTGCCACATTCACCCTGCCATATTATTCTTTACGTCTCTGCCCACTCCTAACAGCATTTGCATACCTTTGTCTGTACTTTTTCGATAGTCTCGTATTTTTGAATCCCCAAATTTCAAATCCGTACAAAAGGATCGGTTTGATTTTTTTATCAAAAATTTTAAATACAGTATCTGCCGGCAGGTCTTTCAGTCTGAAGAACAATTTTTTGATACCGCTACAGCTCTTAGTGCTTTGCCTGACAAATTATTCACACATTTGGTCCATTTAGGGAAGAGAAAAAGATTACCCCAGGTAAGTTAGCAAGACTCCACCTTGACCTGATTTCCGGCAAAAAAACACTTTTCACAGTTTTTGATGAACCTCCGTTTTTAAAAACAATTACTTTTGTTTTGTCCATATTGACAGTAAGACCCCATTTGTTACAGTATTGTTCAAGACAGTTATTTTTTTTCTGAAGATCAGCTACAGAATCAGACACAAGGGCAATGTCATCAGCGTACATGAGAAGCAGAATACCAATAGGATCAGCAAAAATGTCTATGCCACGAGCCCCACTTGTTGCAAGTTCTCACTGAAGTTCAGATAGAAAAAGGGAGAATAATAGGGGCTTAAAACACATCCTTGTCGAACGCCGCAAAAGCAGTCAAAGTACTTCTGTAACTTTATGACCCACCCGTACAGCGGCTTTCACCTGACCATACATGCTCTCCAATGTTTTGAACATTTTACCATGAATCCCTCTGTGCAGGAGAAAGATAAATAGTTTTTGTCTGTTAACACTGTCAAAAGCTTGGAAAAGTCCACGAAAAGAGTGTAAAACCTCCCTCCCTGTTTTGTTAGATATTTCTGTACCATTGATTGCAAAGAGAATATATTGTCTGTGGTACTGTAGCCTTTCCGAAACCAGCTTGTGACTCTGGTATTTTATCGTTGTTTTCACAAAAGCGAGTTAATCTGCTGCTCAATATGGAGCAGAAGATCTTACTGATACTATCCAGAAGTGGAATTTCCTCGGTAGGTGTCCACTTTTCTGTGATGTTCCCTTTCTTATGAAGTGGAAATATCACAGCTTTTGACCAGCTCTCTGGATAAACACCGTTTCTCAAAAATTTGATTGGATAAAGGATGCGGAATCTTAAAGAAACACTGCTGGCATGGTGAAAAAATTCAGCTGGCAAACCATCTGGCCCAGGAGATTTGATTTTTTCATCCCGCCAATAGCTTTCACTATTTCTTCACGAGTGATTTCATTATCCAGTTCGGAATTCAAACGTTTGACAAACGGCAGTTGCGTGTTCTTTGAGGGCCTCTTTAACCTCATCATGGAAACCATTGTCATCTCTTTCCACATCGACATTGAACAGGTTTTGAAAATTATTGAAACCATGACCGAGGTGTAATTGAATTCAAATCCTGCGATTTGGATGAAGTGAAGATTTTATTTTATGCCAAAAAGACTTTGAATTTGTATCCTCACAGGCTTCATTTATTTCCCTCAAAACGTGTGTTGTGATCACTTTGTTTTATTTTACACAAGTGTTTAAAGTCAGCTTTTGAATCAAGATAACC
>CM031629.1:37354351-37366851 GCA_018398815.1 Conus ventricosus | reverse complement strand
TGACGCAGGGGGTCAACTGTACTGACGGCAGGTTCCCATACCCTTTTTCCCTTCCCTCCTCCTTTTTCCCCTTCCCCCCTTTTCCTCCTCCCAGCAAACGTTTTCCCCCCCCCCCCCTTTCGGGGCTTCACCCGGAGTAGGGAGGATGGTGCCACTGCTGGTTGGGGCCACGCTCTGGCGAGCCCACGGCGGAGGTGCCCGTGCTTTTTGAGGGCCACGCCTGGCTGAGACCAGGGGGTGGGCCCGTGTGGTTGGGGCCCACCTCTGGCTGAGACCACGGACGGAGGGTCCCACTGTGGTTGGGGGCCACACCTGGCTGGACCGCGGACGGGAGGGTGCCACGCGCGGCGGGCCCCCCCCGGGTCGGCCCCGGACGGGTAGAGGAGCCCGCCGTCTTGACTGGCCGGCCCGACCCCCGCCCGGGCCCCCAGTAACAGCGCCACGCCCCCCCCCCCCCCCCCCTCGGAACGCCTTCATGCCTGTTGTGAGTCGAGGGTGACGGCTTTAGCGACTCCCTGCAGAACCGACCGGTTCGGAGCACCTAGTGCGACAGGTGCTCCCAGAGACTTGAAGAGGCGGGTTGGACGCCTCCATGTGTTAGAAGGGATCGATGCTGGAAAAGTTTTTTTTAAAAATTGTGTAATGTCATATGTGCTGGAAGCTGTTTTGTGATTGTGTAGTGTATGGTGAAATGTTTATTTTAATCGGCTGTTGGGGGGTGTTGAGTGTTTTGATTGTGTTTGTGCAGTTTGTGCGTTGGAGTGCTTGTTGTGATTGGCATTTTGTGTGTTTTGGGAATGCTTTTTTTTCGGGTGTGAAAAATTTTGGGGTTGTTCCGTAACCCCTTCTGTGGGGGGCTCTTGCGGGCGTGCGAGGCACCTTTCCCTTCACTCCCATCTAGACCGATCCTGTCGGGGCAGACCCCCAGGGTGGTCGGGGACAATTGTGGGGGTCGCCGGGATGTAAGGGCTTGACGTCTCCTCGTTTCGGGGATCCCTTTTTTTTGTTCTGTTTTTTTGTATTTTTTATTTTGGTTTGTCGGTTTGTTTTTGGGGGTGGTTGGCGGGGGTGACCTAGGTGAAGGAGTCTTTTTGGGGCCCTGAGGGAACATCCGGTGTGACTCGGGAGTCGAGGGAGACCGGGGGAGTCGACCGCGCCAACCCCCCTTCCGCCGGGAAAACCTCCGCAGGTACGGCCGAAGTCTTTGCCTTTCTGTTGCCGCTCATTTCCATCCTGTTTTGTATTTAGCCATTCTGTTTTTTTTTCTCTCCCGGGGTTTTGAGTACGGGGGGTTTATGGGCGTTATGTCCCTTTTTTTTTTTTCCTCTTCCGTTCCGTCTGCCATTTTTTTTTTTTTTTTTTCGGCCAGCCCCACCGCACTGTTCCGTGCTGGGAGCGGGTGTTGCCAGGGGGGGGCAGCCGGACATATTTTTTTTTTTTTTTTTTGGGTGACCCCCCCACCGCACTGATCTGTGTTGTAGAGCGCGGTGTTCCCAGGTGGGGCACCGGAACTTGCCCCCACACACGCCACACAACACATACAACATAAACACACCCCCTAAAATATTTGTTTTTCAAGGGAAATTTTCTTTCCCCCTTTATTTGATAACGTGGATATTGTTTCTTTGGCACGTCCTCTGGTGTAGGCGCGGGGCGTCGAAAAAGAAGGGTATTAAAAATGTTACTGTATCCCTACTATTAGTCCAACTTCGCTAGGGTAACTTCTACTTTTCCTGATAGCGGTATCCAAAGCAGTACTTTCACTTTTTCTTCGCTGGGGGTTTTCCTGCTGAACCCGATGGCGTTTCCGCCGGGGAACGTCAGAGTATAGCAAGCAACGTGGGCTTCTGTTGCCAAAACCAAAGCCCCCTATTCTCCATGCTTCCCCTCGTAGGAGTATGCCCCGGGGGGAATTTCCCAGGGGAAGGTCGGACCCAAGGGACGGGTCAGACGGGTCACCTTCCCTTGGGGAGGGGTGAATCCTTCCAGGACATCCTCTGTCCAAATTTTTCAGAGAGCACGTGGGGGAGGGGGCTGCCAGACAGGAGGATCAGCGTAGGGAAGAGGCTGCTTGCGCAGGGGGGAGGCCCCACAGGAGGATCAGCGTAGGGAAGAGGCGCTCAGCGAAGGGGGGGATTGGGAAGATGAGGCTTGCGCAGAGGGGGAATGACAACAGGGTTTTGCATGGGGAAGGGGCTACTGCGCAGAGAAGGCTGCCCGACGGGGGCCCTTCGAAAGGGAAAGGGGCTCCCAGCGTAGGGAAGAGGCTGCTCAGCTAGGGAGGGAGGGGCGCCAACAGGAGGATCGGCGGGGGAAGGGGCTGCAGGCAGGAACCCTCCGTGGAAAAAAACGACAGGAGGAGGTTTGCAGGGGGGGGAAGGGAAAACTCTTTCGCGGTCTCCCCCTTGAAAGTGGGGGGGTTTAATCACCAGGCGGGTGATAGATTTTTAGGGGCCCCAAAGTTAAAGCTTCCAGAGTTCAGACCTTGGGGCTTTGAATGTTCCTAAGCATTTTTGAAAGGTTTGCTATTTCATCCATTTGTCTGAGGAACAAAAGGCTATCCCCTTTTTTCCGGGTTTAAAGGGTGCGCAAGGAGTTTTTGGCTCACTCAAACAAGGGTCTTTTTTATCAGACATCATTTTGGCTCTGCAACTTTTCCCACCTTTACCCCAGAGCTACAGGAGGGGTTCGGGTCATAAAAGAATAACACGGACCTTCGGCATTTTTGTGATGGCGCGCAAAACGTGGGGACGGGGCGTCAGGGGCTTTTTGGGCTGGAGGATCGATCCTATTGACAGCTCACCAACACTGTGTCCCCAGAGTTGAGGATCCCCCCGGATGGCGAGACAGACCTCAGGATTTCGGGCTGGGATTCCACCGCTGAGGTGTTTGCTGAAGCTCGCAGGGTTTTGGGATCGCCCAGATCGGAGAGGGAACCCTCCACAGGGTTTGTGGCAATAAGGGACGACAACTGCAGCGGGTCGAAAAGGCAGCATCCTCGGGACCCCAGCACCCGATTTTTTTTTTCTTTGGGTCTCCGGCCCTCAGGAAGATTGCCCTAGAGCCCCTGGTACATGGGGGTATCCTTTCCAGCATCCCCGTGCCCGGCTAAAGGGGTTTCCCTCCCCTTCTGGGATTCAATCCCAGTGTTTTTCTCTTTGTGGTTCCCCCTTTTCCTTGGTGGGAAAACCCAGGATTCGGACATCAACCTCTTTGTTTATAAGATTTGGTTTCCCCCGAGGCCCGGCGGGGGTAGTTATGTGTGTGGGGTTGGGGGCTGGGGTTTTAACCTCCCCCCGTCTTCTGTACTTTTTTCTATCTCCACCCCCTACTTCTGTGGCGAAGTTGGGGCCCTCGCGGGGGAGCGACCTCTGTATTCCCTTATCATAGGGAACTTCACCTCCAAACGGGCGCAGTCAGTCCCCCTGTCTACGGATTTGCCCGTACAGGCGTGTGTGGGGTCACCACACGCGCCCAAAACTAAGAACAGGGAAAAGGAATTGCGCCCTTCTTAGCCGATCCTAACGAGGTTTGCAAGGGGCCCATCCTCTACATTATCCGTCTTTAGGCCAGGGGGCTGGTTTCCAACGCCTACGCAAATTGTGGATCGTTTCCCATCAGTCGGGGCCCACACGCCCAAAGGGAGCTTTTAACTCCCCAAGGGGGCCTCTTGGGGTTTTTACTCAGGCAGTCGGTGGCCAAGCAGCTTGTCATTCCCAAAGCTTGAGAGAACTGTTCTCCCGGGAGGCCCACGTTCCCCCAGGCAGGAAGGGCTCCAAGGGACCTCGAGGAGTAAAGAAGGACTTCTTTCTGGCCGGGATAACTCGCAGGTTAGCAGTACTGCCGCGTTGCGTGTCTGCCCAAAGGAAACGCCCAAGGTCGCTTGAAGCGTGTTTCCCCCAGGGGCATGCCACGGGGTTAGCCTTCAGAAGGTTGGGTCGACCGGTGGGGCCCCTTAATCCCATCCGGTCGGGTCACCGCTAAAACCTTTGGTAGTGTGAATCCCAGTCGTACCCCAAAGGGTTCCCGCTTTGGGGCTATCGATGCCCCTGCTGTTTCTGAATCTCTCAGGGGAGATTTTACGCGCAGGGTGCCCAAAAGAAGTACGCCGGAAGTTTGTACTGGGGAGCGATCAACATTTTCCAGGCCCCGGGCCGGATGGGTATCATCCCTCGACTCAGAGTTGGCAGTGAACTGCAGAGCATTTTGTTCCTTTCCGCACATCAAGGGTTCCTTAATACGATGCGACTATCTTACCGAGCTCCCCTTCGCACATTGGGAAAATCAGTCAAGGCACTTCCCCCTCAACCCCCCGGGGTTTTATCCCCTTTTTTGGGTTTTGTATCAGGTGTATGACATTTTCACTTCATGAGTTCACGGTATGAATCACCAAAGGGCGGTTTTACTTTTTATGGTGGGGAAAGGGTTTGCTTGTTGTTTGTAATGTAGTTTATGTATTTCTCGGTGTGACTATCGTAGAATTTTGTATGGATCCTCGACTCTGTCGAGCAAGAGAGTTGGGTTTGGTCCCATTGTTGTGAAATTTTTCACACGCAGGTCAAAGGAGCCTGTATCTCGAGAAAAAGGTTTTTTTAAAGGGGGGTTTGTCACGAGTTTGTCACGAGGCCTACGATTTGACCCCCAGGGGGGGCGGATTAAATTTATTTTTTTATTGTCGTTCTGTTGTCGTGACCTCCCTTTTAAAGTGGTTGTGTGCGGTTTCACCTTGGTGTGTTAGCCAATTCGGTTTTTTTTCTCTCTCTCTCTCCTTATTTTCCCCGCCCCTGCTATTTATCCTGTAGGTTCACGGGTGGCTGGGACCCTTTTTCTGCCCTTTTGGCAAACGCCTCCCCCGCCTGTCTTTTTTCCGTCCACGTGCTTTCCCTTTTTTTAGTTTGGTATGTCACTCTGTGACGCAGATGGGGATGTTGGCCGCCCTTGCTGGGGAGGTTAGTCTTCATCGACGGAAGATGCCTGGGGGCGCCGCCCCATCTTGGTTCTTTACCTAAATCGAGGGTTTTCAGTCGGTTTTTTCAGTTCCACATCGGCCTTAGGGAGGGACCACTTCTTCTTTTTTCCGCCCTGTGCCTCTGTCCTCTCGATGGGAAAAGGGGAGAAGAGTCGTTTTACCCCCCTCTTGGGGGCACCCACGGGGAGCTGGTAAGCATCATTTCGTGGTTTGTTTTTTTGGTTGTTGTTATAGCCCGGGTTAGTCTTTTCTTTTGCGCAATTTTTTTTTGGGGGTTTCGAAATTGTAAGAGAAATATTGTTTGAGACCTTTCTTGGTTAATTTAATCTTTAACTGGGGCCCTTCTAAAATTTTTTTCCAAAATTCTTTCTCCCGTTTTTTGCATTGGTGATGCGGGAGTCGGTGGGGGTGGGAGAGAACCTGGTGTTCAGGGGGTTTGGAAATGGTTTTGGGTTTGCCTCTCCGCCCCTGTAGTTCGCCGGGTTTTTTTCCTTCGGGGGCCCCGTCTGTTTTTGTGGCAAGGAGAACAGTTTTATTTCGCGAGCGTGCGTGCTATTTGTCGTTCGGATGCGGGTTGGAGATTTGTGTTATTTTGAAAGTCTATAAAAGTGACAATTTTGCCATTGAAATTTTTATTTGCAAAGTGGTGGGAGGGATAAAACGATGTCGCTGTGTTGGTTATTTCCTAAGAAGGGAAATGTTAAAAAGTGAGTGAGAGAAGGGGGAAGTAATTATATTTTTTTTATACCCGGATTTAATGCAGTCTTTTACCTGCATCGGTGAAAGACCCTAGTGAAAATTCCCGATTCGAGGGTTTACTGTTGCGTTTAGTAGAAATTCCCCTCGCCCACATGCGAGGGCTGTTAAGATTTTCAGCATGGGCAACTGTACTGACGGCAGGGTTCCATCCCTTCTTCCCCTTTCCCCCTTCCCTTTTTCCTTCCCCCCTTTCTTTCCCCTCCCCCCATACGTTCCCCCCCCCCCCCCCCCCCTTTTGGGGGCTTCACCCGGGTACGGGGCGGGGTGGGCCCGGCTGGTTTAGGCCACGCTCGGCTGAAACCCCGGACTGATGGGGCCCCGGGTTGGGCCCCGCTTGGCGGACCACGGAGGATGGTGCCCCGGCGGTTAGGGCCCCACTCTGGCTGGGCCCCGGCTGGATGGGGGCCACGCGCGGTCGAGCCACCCCTGGTCGGGGACCGCGGACTGGTAAGGAGCCCGCCGTCTTGATGGCCGGCCCCGACCCCCGTCCAGACCCGTAACAGCGCCACGTTTCCCCCCCCCCCCCCCCGGGACAACGCTCTTTCACTCCCCTGCTTGTAAAGTCGAGGGTGACGGCTTTGGCGACCTCCCTGCGAGAACCGACCCGGTTCGGAGCACCTAGTGCGACAGGTGCTCCCAGTAGACTTGACAGAGGCAGGGGTTGGACGCACTCCATGGTGTTAGAAGGGATCGATGCTGGAAAGTTTCTTTAAATTGTTGTTGTTTTTTGTCGTACCCTGGCTAAAGACTCCAGGGATCATCCAAACAGCCGAAGAAACTTGAACACTATGGTAAAAATGCAATCAGCGGGGGATGAAACATTACGTTTTGTTACCGTTTTGATTACCCCGCCACATGGGCAGCACACTCCGACTTCGGGGGATTATAATTGTGTATATGTCATATGTGCTGGAATGCTGTAATTGTGATTGTGTACCCCGTATGGTGAAATTTTTATTTATAATCGTGCATGTTGTGGGTGTTGGGAGTGCTCTTGATTGTGATTGTGGCTGTGTGTCGTTGGAGGCTTGATTTTGTTGTATTGTGCTTTTTGTGTGTTGGAATGTTTATTTTGCTGTGTGAATAAATGGGGTGTTGTATCGTAATCTTTCTCGTGTGGGCTCTTGCGAGGCGTGCGAGGTCAGCCTTTTCCCTTCACTCCCATCTAGACCGATCCTGTCAGGGCAGACCTCCAGGGGTCGGTCGTGACAACGTTCAACCACACTTACCAGTGCATGGAACCCCCTCTTCCCCTACAACACACACACACACACACACACACACACACACACACACACACACACACAGACGCGTGCATGTGCTCTCTCTCTCTCTCTCTCTCTCCTCTCCCCTCTCTCTCACACACACACACACACACACACACACACACACACACACACACACCACACACACACACACACACACACCACAGACGCGCGTGCACGCGCGCACGGAATATAGATACAGGTTTTTGCCGTTTAGAACAAAATCATCAATGTACAAAAAAGCAACAACAAAAAAGTTCAAGCGGTTATATGACGTAAAGGTATTGCAAAAGCGTCTGTGAAAGGAATAATTTATCAAAAATTGTCTTACCTGTACTATGGGGTGTTGGTGTTTCTGCAATGCTTCTTGAGTCTTTGTGAACAGGAGCAAAAGAGTGAGACTTCACATCCTAAGTGAAGTTTTCTCATATCATAGTAGCTCTGGAGCTCAGGTATGGGCCCACTTTCTACCAAACTTTAAACAATCCTGACAGCAACAGCCCAGCAACTGGATACACTGGGTTTTACTCTTCCAAATGACTGGTGTTTTCTGACAGCCAGAATCCCTTTGTTCAAGATATGGGGTTCTGGCAGTCACTGTGTGTGAAAAGTGCTGCTCATACAAACTGGGTAGAGCATAGCATGTAGAGTTAATGGAATTTAGGTGGGAAGTTACTTCTACATTTGGAGATACTTTGGTTTGGTTGATCGATAACTGATCCAAAATCAAAGCCACGACAAAAAAAAAGTTTACTATGTGAAAGATCACACCAGAAAAGAGCGTAGTGTGAAAAAAATGACAATCGACAAAAATGCGAGATGCTGGGTTCTGGCAGTCAAACCTTACACACACACACACACACACACACACACACACACACACACACACACACACACACACACACACACACATGCGCGCGCGCGTGCGCGCACACACACACACAACACACACACACACACACACACACACCACACACACACACACCACCTACACGCATGCTCCCTCTCTTTCTCTCCCTCTCTCTCTCTTTCTCTCTCTCTTTCTCTCGTGCATGAAGACACACACACACACACACACACACACACACACACACACACACACACACACACTCCTCTCTCCTCTCCTCTCTCTCTCTTCTCTCTCCCCCCCCAGAGAGAGAGAGAAGCGGAATCGGAAGCGGAAAGGGGAAGCGGAGAGAGAGGAGAGAGAGAGAGAGAGAGAGGAGAGGAGAGAGCCTTGTTGTAATCACTATTTTCACGGATTTCCTTTTTTTTTTTTAGCATGCTTTGAGAATGGAAAAAAGCAAACAAACAAACAAACAAACAAAACGCCTGCTCTCTGTTTCATTCAAATCAGTGCTGTTGTTGGTTTGTTTGCTTGTTTGTTTATCCGTCCGTTTGTTGTTTTGTTTGTTTTCATGATCCACCATTGCTTCTGTGTAGGCAAAAACAAGATAGACAAAAGAAATGTTTAGCGCTTGCACAGCTAAAAACAGTTTTTAGCAACATAACAAGACAGCTGGCTCAGAAAAGAAAACGAGCCATTGTCTATACTTTGCAGTGGATTAGTACAGAAAGCGAGCGCGCGCAGCGGGTTGAGTGACACGCCGTGCGAGGTGACAGTGAAGTGATCATCTCACACCCGGGCAGCTTCATATAGCCTCAGTCCACAGCGGGGCAGCTTCACACAGCTTCAGTCCACAGCGGGGCAGCTCACAGCCGTCACAGGATCCGGCGAACGTCGCCACGCTTCGTGCGAAGATTAGACGTTGATTTTTGTACTGGATAGATTTGATTTTTGCCCTTTGCATCACAGCCAGGGCTACGGTGTGTGAGGGAAACCATGTGGTCCGCCAGACTGTTCACGTTCATCACTCTGCTGTCAGGGTTGGATGTCTGCTGTGAGGGAAACAGCCACAGCAAGAGAAGTGCTGACAGAATTACGTATCCGCATGCCTGGCGTGATACGTCTGTTGTCGACTACTATCATGGAACACGGGTGAGTTCAATTAAATAGGATTAAAGTTGTGGATGAACAAACTAGCTCCAGAATACACATTACCCAAGTTCTGCATTTACGAAAAGTATGCAGCTGTGGACATATAGCTTTTTTCACGTTCTAAAACAAGAAATACGCTACTCTTTTTTTCTTTTTTTTTTCTTTTTTAAAATACAGAGTGAATTTGTAAACTGATACATATTTTGGATTCTACTGCCAGGTCCAGAACCCTTCATACACAAACTCTGGAAGCCATGCTTTAGATTTGTTTGCAACATGAAACGGGATAAGATTAGCAGAAAAAGTAACAATTATCTGTATAGTACATATTGGTCTGAACACAGCTTTTAAAAGTTTGAAAAACATGCATATGCTTTAAAGCTTTCATGTATCAAACGTGTGATGGCATACCACAATGAAGTAGCGTTGTACCAGAGTCATACTGATCTTTAAAGAATGTAGAATATCGGGCCCACTGTGTCGTCACGGGAAAAGCCGAGTTAGGATTTCAAGTCTTTGGATTTTTTTCCCGGTGTAACGAAAAGTTTTAACTCCCCGAATGGTTTAACTCCCGGGGAGTTAAACTGTTCATATGTAGATTTTAACTCCCTGGGGCCAGTTGTATAACAGAAAGTTAGCGGCTAACTGGTTGGTAAATCCCTAGCTACAAGTTAAATCCTAGCAGTTAGCGTAACTGTCGTTGCATGGGCACTTTAACAAGTAGTTATTCTTAGCTGATAGTTAGTTTAGCGCCGAAAATTTAGAGGTGCCCCACAGCATCGCTAAGTCTGCTAACTACAAGTTAGCCTAGTCGAGATATCCCAACAGTCTTTGTTCATTTTGGTCTGACAAAATGGCTGGCTTCATACATCAGCAGCAAAACTGGCACTATCAAAGAAGGCCTCGCCTGTTCAGAGAACATTTTCATCCTCTAAATGAATATGATGACCTTGACCTTTTTCAACGTTTTCGCTTCAGACAAGATATTGTGGACATGGTGCGAGAGGACTTGCAGTTTGGATACATGAGGAAAGGTGCCCTTCCTCCCGACCAGAGTCGAAACCACCCACATCTTCGCCAGTGCCTTCGATTAGGTCGGAGTCGCCAAAAATTGGTTGAAATAAATCGAGGTCAGGCATTTCATCCACTTTGCCCGATCCAGTTCGGGGGTATTTCCGAGCACAAAGCTGAACTCGGGCCTCTGAAGAAAATAGATCTAGTTGCAAAGCAGACGACTGCAGGCGAAATCTAAACAAATCTTAAATAAATGTTAGCGAACCGCCCAGAGAACGTGGACAAACGAGTCACAAGACAAAACACAACGCGTTTCGACCTCTTAGGTCTTCGTCAGGTGATATATAAACGAATAAAACAACGAAAATTCACTTAGCTTTGATCGCTTCAGATCACTTAGGGCAGGAGTGCCTGATTGCGATCGCACGCACACGACTTAGAACGTATGTTAAACAAAATACGGATCAATGATTAACAGTATACAATGTTCGAAAGACGTATATACGATAACAATCGCACACACTGATGACGTAAACAGAAATACAAAACAACGAAGGGTAGCAGTCAGTATGAATCAAAATAGATCTAGTTGCAAAGCAGACGACTGCAGGCGGAAATCTAAACAAATCTTAAATAAATGTTAGCGAACCGCCCAGAGAACGTGGACAAACGAGTCACAAGACAAAACACAACGCGTTTCAACCTCTTAGGTCTTCGTCAGGTGATATATAAACGAATAAAACAACGAAAAAAGAAAGTTTCGACCATTTTTCTTTGACCTCCACCACTGATCGGCCACATGTTGAAACACTGTTAACGGCTTCACAGATCTCTAACCACGCTTTTTGCTTGTCCTTGTTTGCAGAGTTTGTTTTGAACTTTTGTTGGAGAGCACTTTTCCGCAGCGAAAACTCTTCGATGAAAGCGACTCTCTCAGCTGAAGAAAAATTCGGCTTCCTTGCTCTCTTCGCCATTTTTCAGTGATGAACCAGCTGTAGGCCTAGCACGTTTCCACGCCTTCCGAGAAGCCGAGTTGGGCTTCTTTTCCGAAAACTAACACCATATAAGGAGTTTGGCATTGCGCGGTAGTGGAAATCTCCCGATCTATTTATAGCTAGCTACAGCTAACGGCCGTAGCTTGCAGTTAGCTAGCTACGTGTTAAATCTTGCTCATACAACAAAGTTAGCCACCTGCTGTACCTTGTAGGTAGCTAACTATCAGCTAGCGATTTAACTGTGAGCTAGGCACCACTCACTAACTTGCTGTTATACAACTGGCCCTGGGAGTTGAACTAGAATGACTCCCACCCTGTGCCAAAATAACTCCACTCAGTAAAACTTCAAAATGTTCTAAAATCTTTTTTGTACAAGTCTCAACAAATTCTTGAAACATTAAGGGGGGAGTCATTTTGTACATATATCAGACTTAACTCCCACCCTGTAACAGAATGACCCCCCTGGGAGTTAATACAGATTAACTCCCGGGAGTTAATCCAGGCGTGTAAAAGTTTAACTCCCTGCCCACTAAGGGGAGTCAGTTTTTCACAGTTTAGAATAACTCCCCTGGGAGTTAATGTGTACACGTGTTTTCTGACTCCCAGGGAGTTGCTTTGTAACAGAGGGGGAGTTAATCTGATCACGACTAAATGACTCCCCATCCACCTATTCCCAGGTGTCGTTCGTTAAGAGAATGGAGAAGGGGATTTAATGTTCATGATCATCATCATCATCCTAGAGAAAGGAAATGTCCGTGTACATATTCATGTGCTCATCTATGCATGTCCTGGATATTTTACTATGCCTTTTTGTATATAATCTGTGTGTAAAGTCTGTATATACATGAATTAATGGTTTGATACCTTTGGTAGAAATACTGCACCTTCAGTCTTTGGCGTTCTCTCTCTCTTCTCTCTCTCTCTCTCTCTCTCTCTCTCTCTCTCTCTCTTTCTCTCTCTCTCTCTTCTCTCTCTCTCTCTCTCTCTCTCTCTCTCATGGAATCTATGCGACTATCAAACAGTCACACATAGGTGTAGGCCATTACACTAAAATGGTGTAGAAATTGAAAATTTTCAATTTTTCATTGTGTCATGCCGCCAATTAGGGAGTGATGGGGGGGGGGGGGGGGGGGTTGAGAGGGTAAGGAAGGTGGGGAGAGAATGATGAATAGTCGCGACGTGACGTAAAATTGTTTGTATTGACTTGCTACATCTGGGAGAGAAGTAAGGAGAAAAAGGGTTGGCATAGATTAGAAATTTGTGTGTTAGACACATGGGATAGAGAAGGGGGGGGGGGGGGGTGCCTGTTTCTGTACAATTTGTACTAGAGGGTGGCTGCTTGGGACCGATCTGATGAAGTTGTCAAGTGACTCGTCAAAGGTGTGTGGTGGTGTGCGTGTGCCAAGCTAAAAATGAAAGTCCGCCAGCCGATCAGAAAAACACACATTTTCCAAAAAAATTCAGGACACGTGACTAATTCACAGAAACCAATAATATCG
>CM031629.1:37331851-37349351 GCA_018398815.1 Conus ventricosus | reverse complement strand
GCGACCCCTAGTTCCGTGATCTTCCTGGACAGAGCTTCACTTGCACCTCCAACGCAGGGAATGGTGATATGTCCCTGCGCTCTCGTTGTTCTCTCGCTTTTGGTTGGGGTGAGGTGGTCGATCTCTTGCTTCCCGGGCTGTTCCAGGCCCACGTCTGGTAGCCCGAGATGGTGAGCACTTCCTTCAGGTGGTCTTTCTCCTTCTGCTGTGCCTCTTGTGTTGAGCAGATGGTACTGGCTCTGTGGGTGAGAGTTTGAATCACCCAAGTTTGTGTTCCAGAGGTTGGTGGCTGTCGAACTGCAAGTATTGGTCTGTGTGGGTCGGTTTGCGGTAGACAGAGAAGGAGAGCATGCTGTCTGTTTGGTGATGAGTGTGTCCAGCATTGCAGTGGAGTCATTCTGCTCTACTTCCCTTGTGAATTTGATGGCTGGATGTTGGTTGTTCAGATGTTCACTGAGCTGTTCTGCCAGTCGTTGGGGTAGGATGGTCATGGTGTCGTCTACGTAGCGGCCCCAGTAGCGTGGAGGTGAGTGGAACTAGGCCAGTGCTTTCTCTTCAAAGTCCTCCATGAAAAGGTTGGCTACTATAGGGCTCACCTGTGAACCCATGGCTGCTCCTTCTTTCTGCTGATAGAACTCGCCTTGGAAGGTGAAGTAGATGGTAGTGAGACAGCAAGCTAAGATGTCGCTGATGTCATCCACTGTCAGAGAAGTGCGTGGTGGAGAGTTGGATCATTCTGTAACCTGCGTCTGATGATTTCCACGCTCTCTTTCACTGGTACACTGGTGAAAAGTGCCGAGACGTCGTATGACACAAGGATTTCATCCTGGAAAAGATACAACTACTCACTTTCTCCACTAGGTCAGCGCTGTTGTGGATGTGGTGTTCTGTGTGTCCTACCAGAGGGGCCAGAATGTCCGCCACGAATCTCGCCGTCTCATACATGAGGGAACCTCTGATGCAACTATGGGACGGAGGGGGACGTCGTTCTTGTGTACCTTAGGTAGACCATAGAACTTGGGTACATCCGTCACGGTGGGGTACAGTTTCCTGTACTATTCCAACGTTAGTTGGCCGCTGTCTTTGAGGCCTTTGAGTATCTCTTTTTTTGGAGAACTTGGTTGTGGGGTCTTTCTTGAGAAGTTCATAGGTTGCTGTGTCTTCCAGGAGTTTGTTCGCCTCTTGTAGTACATGGATTTGGACTTAACTGTTGCATGTCCCATGTCTGCTGGCAGAATCATTATGGAGTCTGCTGTCTTCCAGTCCGCCAGGGCACGTCTTTGACCAGCCGTGAGGTTGGATTTGGGGAGCTTGGCTTGTTTCAGGATCTGACGCTGTCAGACCGTAGGTGTGTCGCTTCTTCGGAGTTGGGACCAATGTATCTACAAGCCGTTTCCACACTCGTGATAAGGTCAACCACTGGTAGTTTGTCCGGCGCTACCGCGAAGTTCAGTCCTTTCTCTAGTACTTCCTTCTCAGGATGTGGAGAGTTGGCGTTAATCACCCACCTATCTTTCACGCTTCTTTTCTTCTGTTCCGACACAGACACAGTAAAGCTCCTGTCTTCATGTAGTCATTTCGATCTCTTCACCAAACACTCGTTTTTTTTTCGTTGGCGCATGCGTACTTTGTCCCATTCGATTCGTTGCGCAGACTCGATCCACTCTTTGGTTTCCGACAGAATGAAGTCTGGTAATTGTGGTAATTGTATTGTGGTGTTCCAACTCAGATTCTCGAAGAGGTCCCGGATTTTTTAGTTTTAGGAATGTAATCCGAGTGTTAATCTGTTTATTCCGTTCGTTCATGAATGCTCGTTGGGCTCGGTTGATAATCCCACTGGCTGCTAGTCCTTTCACCGATGTGTTGATCTTTAGGCTGGTGGGGCAGACGTCGTGATGTTTACAGTGCAGCGTGAACTGCAGGTGGTTCCTGACTGTCGCTGGGGAACGATGTGCTTTCTCCAGTTCACGCAAAGTTTTGATGATCGTCCGATCGAAATCGCCAATGAAGAATATAAATATATTATGTTGTTAGGCGATTGATTCATACAAAGTTCTCATAATGTGTTATTTTGACGTTTGTATTGGTTTTTTTTAAATTTTAAACAAAAAGTCAGAAGACCCAAACATTTGCGTCCTCTGGTCTAATGCAGTAAATAATGGTTAAAAAAACAACAACAACAAAAAACCCCATCTACTCGAGTAATTATGTCATCCAAAACATCGATGGATAATATTTGCACTGTGATGCAAGTGTTTCTTTTTTCATGGGGCATTGGAATATTTTGTGTATGAAAAATAACATTAAATTCTTCTCCAGTGCAGTTTATGTCCCTTTGTTTCAAACACCCATTTCCCTTGAACAGCATAAATTCCTCTCCACCTCTCCAACGTCCCAATCGTCGTCAATATTCAAGGTTACTGGCTATGCATTGTTCTGCTTAAAATGCCCTTTTATAATTAACACACCTCCCCAAAAAATGCTTTCAATGAAGGAGTAACATTTCAACCTGAACAAACTTTGTTGAAAATATCTGCGATTTGATTTGAACCTAAGTGTCCGAAGATGGAGTATGGCTGCCTTAATGGCGGATACAAAGGGTCATACACACAAAACTCCACTGCCTGGCTATACAGGGAGTGTTCGCAGGAGTATCAGCCTGCTACGCAGAAAGAAAAGAAATTTCAACCTAAGTATTTTTGTTTGAAAGATTCCGATTCTAACCTCAATCTGATTCTGTTTCAACTGCCACTTAACGGATATTACTGATACGCTCTGATTGAAAACCCATTTTTATGTGAATAATACAACGAACCATACATCTTAATGTGTTGTCTCAAGAAAACACAGATGACCAATCCAAAACCAGATTATTCTTGGTTCATTCGATGTTCATGATGTATGTCATGATCAATACTTCATGAATATTATCATTTTTTTATAGTAATATCAATAAGTGCGACTATTCCACACTGATATCGTTTCTCACGCATGCGCGCGTGTATGTGTTGTGTGCGTGCGTGAGTGCGTGTGTGCGTGCGTGCGTGCGTGCGTGCGTGTGTGTGTGTGTGTGTGTGTGTGTGTGTGTGTGTGTGTGTGTGTGTGTGTGGTGTGTGTGTGTGTGTGTGCATACGTGTGTGCGGGCATGACCACGCTTGCATATTATGTGTGTATATGTGTGAGTGCGTGCGTGCGTGCATGCGTGCGTGTGTGTGTTCGTGTTTGCGTGCGTACGTGCGCGCATGCGCGGGTTTTGTTGTGTGTGTGTGGGGGTGTGAGTTGTGTGTTGGGGGTTGTGTTGTGTGTGTGTGTGTGTGTTTGTGTGTTTTGGGGGTTTTTGTGTGTGTGTGTATGTGTGTGTGTGTGGTTTTGTGTGTTGTGTGGTGTGGGTGTGGTGTGTGGGTGTGTTGTAGCGGCTTCATCTCTGCCAGTGTAAACCTCAAACCCCCCAGAAAAAAATTAAAAACGATGTGCAATTGTTTTACCCCCAAAAGTTTTCCCAAGCAGCTTTGGGGGGAAAAGAGCCGGGCTTTGTTGAAAAAATATAAAGGGGGGTTTTTTGCAGGGATAGGGGTGTGGGGGGAAAAACGGAAAAAAAAAAAAACCCAGAAAAAAGCTTGGCTACCTAAAAATATAATTTCAAGAATATCTACAAAATTTGGGTGATTTTTTTGTGTGCGTGCGTGTAGTGCACAGTTGTGTTTTTGTGTGTGTGTGTGTTGTGTGTGTGGTGTGGGGTGTGTTGTGTGGGGTGGGGTGTGTGTGGGTGTGGGTGTGTGGTTTTTTGTGCCCTGGGTGGGGTAAAGGGGAAGGAGGGAAAAAAAGGGGAATAAAGAAAAAGAGGGGAAGATGGGGAGAGAGGGGAGGGGGAGAGGAGAGGGGGAGGGGGAAGGGGGAAGGAAAGAGAGAGAGGGGAGAAGAAGGGGGGGAGAGAGAGGGGAGAGAGAAGTCAGAAAGACCCGAAAATTGCAATGTGTCATAAAAACTCAAAGGGGTTCAACTTTTACAAATTCTGTTTCTAGGTGGTGGGCCCCATACCGTTGTCTGGGGCCCCCGGGGATTCGATAAAAACCAAAAACCCTTCAAATGCTCAAAACGTCATTTCCGACCCCTACTTAAAAATCGAGCTCAGTCATGAACAAGATCCCCAGAAAAGAAAGAAAACTGAGTTTAAGACCAAAAAACACGGGGTTTTTTTAAAGGGTGACCATGTTTTTTCTTTCCGGGGCAATGCACAAAACAGTTTAATCTTTGGGGGAGATCCTTTGAAAAGGGGGGGCCCTGCAGGGGGGAAACTAAAATTTTAGATGTAGTTAATAGCGAACCGCCACGAAACCGTAGAAAACCTTACAAGACCAAAAAAAAAAACAAAAAAAAAAACCCCACGGGGTTTTGACCTCTTTTTTATTTCAGGCAAGATTACAAAACATCAGGACAACGAAAATGAACCACAAACGCTTTTCTTCATTCACTTCAAACGCGATGGGCGCTGAATGAAAACGGGCCTTTTAAAGAAGGAGAAAAAATTTTGTTAGTGGGGGTATTAAAGAAATGATAGTTGTTTTTTGATAGGAAAAATGAAATGGTTTTATGATGAGGGGAATAATATTAATTTTTTTTTAAACAAAAAAAACAGGGTTATTGCCACAAATTTTGGGGTAAAAAAGGCAACAGCAGTTTTTTTATGGGAGAAAGAAGGGGTGGTTAAGGATTCTTAAATTGCATGAATGCCTTGCCAAAAGGGCTTAGTGGTGATGGGGGGGTGGTGATGTTAATGGTTTGTGATGGTAATATCCCGTAATAAAAATCGTATTGATTTAAAAACGGGGGATGATTCACCCCTATAGCAACCCGGGAAAAGGGAAAAAAAAAGTTCCCGCTAATAAAAGCTGGGACAAATATGTTTTACAAAAAAAAATAGAAAAAAAAATGGATAGCAAAAATATTGATAATAGTAATGATATAATTAAATACTTTTAAAATTTTCAAATTAAGGGGAAAGGGGGGGAAAAAAAGGGGGAGGGGGGGGGGGAGGGGGGGAAAAGGGAAAAGAAGGGGGAGAAGGAAAATTTTCAAAAGAGGGAAGGAAACCCCTTTTTTCGCCCTTCCCCAAAAATTTTTTTTTCTGTTTTTTCCCCCACTTTATTTTTTCTGTCTGTCCCAAAATAGCTTTTGTCGTCCCTAAAAACAAACTTCTTTTCCGTCCCTATACCACCCCTTTTTGTCTGGGCCCCATATCGCCTTTTTGTCGTCTCTATACCAACTTTTCTGGGCTGTCCCCACATCAACCCCTTTTTTTTTGTTCCCCATTTTCAGTCTTTTGTCTGTCCCCATATCAAACCCCCTGTCCGTCCCAAAACCAGCCTTTCGTCTGTCCCCCTTTTTAGCCTTTTGTCTGTTTTCTTCCAGCTTTTCTGTCCCGTCCCCACATCAACCCCTTTTTGTCTGTCCCCCATATCAGTTTTTTTGTCTGTCCCCTTTATCAGGGCCCCCTTTTGTCTGTCTTAAAACCCGCTTTTCTGTCTGTCCCTACATTTAACCTTTCTGTCTGTTCCCCATACCCTTTTTTTGTCTGTCCCAAAACCCAAATTTTTTGTCTTCCCTATTCCCAAACCCTTTTTGTTTTGTCCCTAACTAACCTTTCCGTCTGTTTTCCCTTTAAAACCCAAACCCTTTTTGTTGTCCCTATACCCGCCTTTCTGTCTGTCCCTATAAACCCAAACCCTTTTGTCTGCCCCTACACCAACCTTTTTGTCTGTCCCTACACCAACCTTTCTGTCTGTCCCTAAAAACCAACCTTTTTTGTTGCCCTATACCCCGCTTTCTGTCTGTCCCCAAAATCAACCCTTTTTGTCTGTTTCCCCATAAAAAGCTTTCCCCTGCCCTTCAAATGACGCAGTTGGAAAAAACTACTCCAAAAGGATTCCGGGCCAAGCCGGGGACAAAAATTCTACTTTTTCAACTCCGGTTACAGAAAACCGGGGAAAAGGGCATTTCTTTTCTGTTTTTTCTGCGTTCGTCTTTTTGCTACCTTATATCAAATTTGGGGGAAAACAGTGGTTGCATTTCCCCCAAAGTTTGCGCCCCACGCGCCCAATGGGTGTGTGGTGTGTGTGTTTTTGGGGTGTGGGGGTGTGTGTGTGTGGGGTTTGTGTGGTGTGTGTGTGTTTTGTGTTGTGAGGTGAATGGGTTTTTAAAATGTGGGCCATGTTTGTGTGAGTGTGTGGAGGGGGGGAAAGGGGGGTCGGGGGGGGGGGGGATCGGGCATACCCGCTGCCCGGTTTTGGTGCGATCGAGCTTCCATGTGTAAACCTGTCCTTTGTGTTTGGTGAATATTTAGTGAGGGTAGGGGTTGGGTGTGTGTGGTGTGTGGTGTGTGTGTGTTGTGTGTGTGTTTTGTTGTTGTGTGTTGTGTGTTTGGGGTGTGTGTTGTAAAATTTTTTGTGGAGGAGGGGTTTGGGGGGGGGGGGGAGGGTTTTGTCCTGCGTGTGTGGGGTTGGGGGTTGTACTTTTTTTGTGTAAACGTGTGCCCTTTTTTGGGGTGTGTTGGGGTGTGTTTTTGGGGGGGGTGTGTGTGTTGTGTTGTGTTTGTGTGTTGTTGTGTGTGTGGTGTGTGGTTTGGTGTGTGTGTGTTTTGTTTGTGTGTTTTGTGTGTGGTGTGTTGTGTGTGTGCGCCGCCCGCGCGCGTGTGTGTGTGTGTGTGTGGGGTTTTGTGCGTGGTGTGGTGTGTATTGTGTGGTGGGTGTGTGTGGTGTGTGGTGTGTGTGTGTGGGTTTGTGGGTTTTTGTGCGTGCGTGTTGTGTGTGTGTTTTTGTGTGGGTGTGTGGTGGTGTGTGTTTTGTGGGGTGTGTGTGTGTGTTTCTTTGTTTTTTGACCTCTTTACGTGTGTCATAAATGGGTGTGCGGGGGTTGTGTGTGTGTGTGGGGTGTGTGTTTTTGTGTGTGTGTGTTGTGGGGTGTGTGTGTGTGTGTGTGTGTTGTGTGTGGTGTGTGTATGTGTTGTGTGTGCCCCCCCTTGTGCACGCCCCTCCCCTTCCCCTCTCTCTTTCCTTCTCTCTTTTCCTTCTCTCTCTCTCGCTCGCTCTCCTCTCTCTCTTGATCGAATTTAAAAATTTTTTTGATTTTGAGTTTCTTCTGTCTTTCTCCCGTTTTTCCCTGTTTACCCCAAACTTTGGTGTGTGTTGTGTGTGTTGGGGTGGTGTGTGTGTGTGTGTGTTGTGTGTGTGTGTTGTTTGTGTAAAAATATATTTATATTTATATATATATATTTAAATTTTAAATAAATAAAATTTTATATATAAAATATTTTTAAAGATTAAAGTGATTTAAAAAACCAAAATTATTTTTTGGGGTGCCCCAACCCCTTTGGGACAACATATATTTTAAAAAATTTTATAAATATTTTATATATATTAAATAAATATAATAATTTATATATATAATTTATAAAAATAAATTTGGTGTTTTTGTGTGTGGGGTGTGGTGGTGTGTGTGTGTGTTTTGTTTTGTGTGAGTGTGGGTTTGTGTGTGTGTTGTTTTTTGTTGTGTGTGTGTGTTTTTTTGTTTTTTTTTTTTCCCCTCCCCTCCTCCCCCATCCCCCCTCTCTTTTTCTCTCTCTCTCTCTCTCTCTCTCTTCCTCTCTCTCCCCCTTTCTCTCTCTTTTCTCTCTCTCAATTAATTTAAAAAAAAGAAAAACATGTCTGCACACGCCACACCCACACACCCCACACACACACACACACAAAACACACCACACAACACACACACCACACACACCCAAAACACACACACACACAAAACACACACACCACAACCCCCGCGCGCACGCATCTATACCTGTATGAACAAACTCGAAACAATTCATCCTTTTGGCCTCAACGCCTTCGAGTAACTCCTCTTTCCTTTTGGTTTCCAGTGTCTGCATATTTCCCAATCAGCTATCATACTTTATATTGTCAGACAGATATGTGTGTGTTGTGTGTGTGTGTGTGTGTGTGTGTGTGTGTGGTGTGCGTGCGTGCGTGCGTGCGTGCGTGCGTGCGTGCGTGCGTGCGTGCGTGCGTGCGTGCGTGCGCGCGCGCGCGCGTTCTTGCGTGCGTGCGTG
Source organism: Conus ventricosus (assembly GCA_018398815.1). Taxonomy (NCBI): domain Eukaryota; kingdom Metazoa; phylum Mollusca; class Gastropoda; order Neogastropoda; family Conidae; genus Conus; species Conus ventricosus. The sequence continues at coordinate 37,341,247 of CM031629.1, read as the reverse complement.
CGTGCGTGCGTGCGTGCGTGAGAGAGAGAGAGAGAGAGAGAGAGAGAGAGGAGAGATAGAGAGAGAGAGAGAGAGAGAGAGAGGACTCAAGACTCAAGCCCTCAAGATATTTTATTCATTTTAGGCCTCAGCCCATCATGAAGGGGGATGTGAATATACAACTGAACGAAGTTTTGTAGCAAATTAAAAATGGAAGCTAACAATGATATAGAACATATCATGTAGTCAGAGCATCTCTCATCTTAAATCCTTTGCATAAAAATAATGCAAGTTTATGTACATCTTCCAGAACCGTCGATGACATTAACAAACTCAATTTAAACAGTGAAGGATTTCTATAATATTTAGGCTTAATTAACGTTTCACGTGTACGTCCAAGTGCTGAACAACACAGAACAAAATGCACCTCATTTTCTTCGCTTTCATTACATAGGGACAAATTGGGTCGTTTGCCATAAACGTTCTATTTTCGATAACGGTGTGTCAATAGATCAGAAATCCCGAGCCTAAATCTAGTTGTAATATATTCAGATGCTTATCAATATCTAGATGTAAATAAGGCTTTAAACTGTGGTCACTGCAAAAAGTACTGTACAAACTAAACCTGTCACTAGTTTGAATATGATCGGACCAAGTTTGCCATCGGCAGTCGATAAGCCTTTGTTGAAAACAACGTATAAATCCACGCACACTTCCAACACCTTGATTCGCCCAAACAAAACCAAATCCATATTTAAACAAAACTCAAGCGAATGTTTGTTACCAAGTTTTTTCTTACCTCTGGCATCTAGGTTATACAACATATCATATGCTTTACGTGGAATCCTGTAATTCTCCATTTTGAATCAACTTAACCCAATAGCGAATGCACTTAACAGCAGAATTTATATATATTGGGTAGCGAATTGTTTTCACCATAAAACAAGGTCATTCGGTGTTCGTCTGTCTACTCCTCGAAATTTCTTCAAAGCGAATAAATGAACTGATTCACAATAGACAACAGCATTTTCTAAGCCCCATATTCAGAACCATACTGCACAATTGGCTGTATCTGAGAATCAAATAATTTCATGAATAAATTAAAGGAGTTGTTGTTTAACATGTTTAAACCTTTTCAACAGATAAATCAAAACATTTTTTGCTCTGCTTGCAAGTCTTTGCATGCAGCAGTAAAACTCAAGCGCGTTGAAATAAGTATTCCCAAGTATTTGTACACGTTAACTACAGGCATTGTAACACCATAAATAAACCATTTTTCTCTCACACTCAAATAGCCACCCTTCCGAAAGACTATAATATTGCTTTTTGTCATATTAACTTTAAGCTGAAGAGATAGAGCGGCATGCTGCAGGCTGTTCAATTGTGTCTGCAAACCTGTAACTGTCTCCGCCATCAAACAACATCATCAGCCAACAATAGAATAAATAATTCATACACGTCAAGTGAAAATCTAGCACCATGTCTTCCATTGTTGATAACGAGAGAGAGAGAGAGAGAGAGAGAGAGGAGAGAGAGAGAGAGAGAGAGAGAGAGAGAGGAGAGAGAGAGAGAGAGAGAGAGAGAGAGAGAGAGAGAGAGAGAGAGAGATGAGTTACATGATGTTGGAAATGACGTAGGGAATAATCTAGTCTATCACCACGTTTTCTTCCCAGCCCTTCTCCTCCTCGTTCCTTTGTCCTCAATCTCTCCATCGTCTCTGTCGTTCCCCTCTCTCACCCCCATCCCTCCCTCACCATACCCCCCTTTCCTCCCCCCCCCTTTCATTCCTTACTCCCCTTCCCTAACCTTCTTTGACCACCCCCCTCCCTTCCTCTCCAACGCACCCATCTCCTATCCCACCCCATCTCTCCCCTCTTTCTCCCCCCCCCCCCCCCCCCCCCCCCACCAACTCACAATTTTTGCCTTTTATTTCTCCTTCCTCTCAAAGTTCACCAACCTCTAATTATCTATCCTAGAACCCTTCCTTCCCTCCTCCCTGTTTCGGCCTGCCCATCCCCATCTCTCTCTGTCTCTCTGTCTGTCTGTCTGCCTGTTCTGTCTGTCTGTCTGCCTTCTGTCTGTCTGTCTGTCTGCCTGTCTGCCTGCCCATCCCCATGTCTCTCTGTCTGTCCCGCCTGTCTGCCTGTCTGTCTGTCTGCCTGCCTTCTGTCTGTCTGTTTTGTATGTCAATCTGTTTCGGCGTTTATTGCATTCATTTCTTTGTATATTATGTATCGAGCCATGTATTTGGTGATTTGTTGGCTTGCTTTATTCAGTCACACATCTAAGGACATGGTCGTGACAGTGTGGGCACTGTTGCTGTTTTCAGCGTGCTGTACGTGCAAGACACCTTGACCTCGGAGCCTTCGGTGTTGCTGGACCCTAACGGACTGTCAGAGGACGGGACCATCTCCTTGGGAGAGACCCAAGCCTTCAAGCCCTAACGGCTCGTACTTTGCCTACAGTCTGAGAGTGGGCGGTTCTGACTGGGTCACCATTAAGGTCAGAACACCCCCCCCCACCACCACCACCCCCCACCCCCACCTCTCCCCTCACCCTCACCTTAAGCCTGACTTCATTGGCAGGTGTGAACAGAAAGGGGAATATCGCAGCGATGCTTCTGAGATAGCTGCCTTCAAAAAACAAAAAAAACAAAACAAAAAAACGTTATTTGCAGCCCCTGCCTTGACAATGGGGGTAGGGAGGGAGGGTGGGGGTGGGGGTGGGGGCGAGGTGGAGGTAGAGGGTGAGCACACGATTCCTGTTCAACCATTGACGTGCTCGTTTGTGAAATGACTTTTTTTTCTTAAATTTAGCAAAGATACAAGGCAGATGATGATGACACGAAGAGAGTGCCTTGAATTCTTTAAAACACCCAGACAACTGTTTGAGCAAACAACAAAGGACGTCCTTGTAGGCAGATTGATTAGCCGCAAGGGAAGAACTTGTGTTTGGGGGCGAAATGAAAGGAGGCAAGATCTTGAACTGAGTACTCCCTAAGTTGTCTCCCTTGAAGGGAGGTTAGCGTAACCAGCAGGACACCGCTGTTTCGTTCTGTATGAAGAGATCATCAGGTTTGCAGTTGTCTCCTCATCATCTGCAGGAGGCTGGCACTTCCCCATAACACCAAACAACATGACGCTCCCTGAGTCCGGATACATCATCTTCCAAAAGACCATCGAGTGATCATGGAAAGGAATAATTTATATCAACATTCTGTGAATCACCAGACTAAAAGTAGTCATGAAATCACAGGGTTTGGGGGCATGAAAAATACAGTTTGTGGTGCCAGAAGGGAAACAGTCCATAGAATTGGATCTTTGCATGTATGTATGCATGTATGTATGTAATGTATGTATGTATGTATGTTATGTTTGTATGTATGTATGTAGGTAGGTAGGTAGGTAGGTAGGTAGGTAGGTATAAAATGATTTTTTTTCAATCCTTGTCAAGTCATTGATGTAATGACGGGGGAATTGTTTCGCCTGCACTTGTTATCCCCCCCATTACAAAACTGTTCAAACAACACACCCCCACCACACACACACACACACACACACACACACACCACACACACACACACACACACACACACACACACACACACACACACACACACACACACACACACACACACACACACACACACACACATTCATGCACGTATGTTGAGTGCAATAGCTGATTAGACTGCTTGAAGGATGTACAAATGGGTATTTTCTTTCTCTTACCATTTTCTAAAAATGAGACTCAACGTGTTTTTTTCAACACTGCGTAAATTCTACTTGTCATTTTTCAGCCTTTTTCATCTTTATTGCCTACTAATTTCTGGCGTAGATTTATCTTGTTGTTACTGTCTCTGTTACATGATAGGTTTTTTGTTTTGTTTTTTGTTACCAGCTATTTTCTTTCATTTACATGTCTTTTTCCTATGTTACATGTCATTTGCCTATATAACTAGAAATGTGTTTTTAAGTCATTACTACAATGACGAAAGAATTGTTAGCCTGCACTTGTTTTCACCCAATACTTAATTGTTCAGCATTAAAATGTTGTTTTAATGTGACTAAAAACCTCCTTATCCCTTTTCTCTGTAAACTTAAAAGAAAAAATCTTTTATTGCTTACTACTTTCTGTCGTAGTTTTTTTCCCCATATGTTTCTGTCTGTGGCGTACTGCATCTTTCTGTTACATGCATTTTCTCTGTTTCCAGCTGCTGTTTGTTTTTTCCTTATAACATGTCTTTTCTTTTTCTTACCAACTCTTTTGTTCTGTGTCTGGTACTTCACTTTCATTTTTTTCACCGTTATTTTCTTCCCGTCACTTGCTGTGTGTTTGTGTTATTTGCAGCGTTGTTTCTGTTAACTGCTAGTTCTTTTTTCTGCTGCTTGATCTTTCACTTTCACAACAAATCAGACATGTGACATAAGCAGTCTCGGGAGAACAGAAAACAAAATTTGCGATGTGTGAACAAAAAAACCCTCATATGAAACAGGAATTTGTCAAGGGCGAAGTGAATTGACTCAACTGTAAGATTTTGTCAAAGGTGAAATAAATTAATGAAGACATGATCTTGACAGGGGCCTAAGAACTTTTGAGACATGTTCTTACTTAAAGCGGAGAGGAATCCACTGAACCAATCGCCCGCATACAAAGACAATGAGGCATGGAAAGAAGGAATACTGTTGTTGAATATTGTGAACTTATAAGATGTATGAATGTGCTATTTCTTTTTTAATTCGCAGAATTTTGAAGAGGCTGATACCTATAAGCTTTTCTTCTTCTTTTTTTTTTTAGTTTTACTTATGAATAGTCAAGTTTTAAACTGTATGATGTTTTTCCAGACTCAATGTATACAAAGGGCTTGACTTTGGAATGTATGCAATGTGTGTTTGGCCTTTTCATTTTTTTCTAATAGAGATCAATCCCATTGTTCCGGTCAAGATACAAAGGGCTTGATTAAAGACTCAATCCGATGTTTGCTTGGTCTTTGGACTAGCTGACCCAGTTTTAGAGCTGAAATTGAAGTGTGACCTGATGATTGTTTTAAGCATTCTTCAGTATTGTCTCAGTTTATAGCTGAAATTGACGTGTGGCCTGATGATTGTTTTAAGCATTCTCCAGTATTGTCTCAGTTTATAGCTGAAATTGACGTGTGGCCTGACTCGTCCTTTTAAGCATTCTTCAGTATTGTCTCAGTTTATAGCTGAAATTGACGTGTGGCCTGGCTGATCCTTTTAAGCATTCTTCAGTATTGTCTCAGTTTATAGCTGAAATTGACGTGTGGCCTGACTGATCCTTTTAAGCATTCTTCAGTATTGTCTCAGTTTATAGCTGAAATTGATGTGTGGCCTGATGATTGTTTTAAGCATTCCAGTTTATAGCTGAAATCGAAGTGTGGCCTGATGATTGTTTTAGGCATTCTTCAGTATTTCTCAGTTTATAGCTGAAATTGAGGTGTGGCCTGATGATTGTTTTAAGCATTCTCCAGTATTGTCTCAGTTTATAGCTGAAATTGAGGTGTGGCCTGACTCATCCTTTTAAGCATTCTTCAGTATTATCTCAGCTGATCCCCAAGAGTGCCTGTCATCTGACAGGTTTGCCTCTAGCTCCGTCGTTAGTTTTCTACTCTCTCTGGGAAAAAAAAGAAACTTTCTTGAGTTGCATTGCCTTTGTTCAGAATCGGTGCCATGGCTGCCTTATACCAAAGTTATGGTAGTATCCTTTTCTGCCCACTGTTGTCGAAGTTCTCATGGAGCTTTTTCACATCTACACTAACGAGCTGGTCCAACATTTCATCGACTATGTCACCTGGGCCCGGCACCTTCCTTGCCTACAGTTTCTTCAATGCAAATTGTAATTCTACAAGATTTTCTTTTAATGCTGATCGATGAGAATGAGGATGATGAAGATGATGCTTCGAATTTCCATTCCGGTCCTAGATTGCATGACAGCTGTATTCAACGCTTACTTTCATAATCTGTCCCGGCGTCAACTAGGCCCGAGAATTAGAGAAACCTGCAGTGTTGGTCAGGAAATTTGAGCAACACTCTCAGAGACGCATTCATTTAGTGGATGAAACTCGACTGTGTGGTCCCAGTCTTCCCAACTGAGCCCATAGCAAACTCAACTCTGGGTAGGAGCTGGTCGGGCAGAAAAATCCCACATGGCTCTGATGGGAATCGAAACAACGACCTCCCAGCCACGAGTTCGCGACGCTAACCACTTCACCACAGCGGCTGGTGTAACTCTACAATGTTAAAGGGCTGCTCAATGGGTTCCACCTGCGTTCTCGTTTGTCTGTTTGCTCTGTAACGGTCTGTATGAATGTGCTGACACACGTCTGTTTTCTTATGATGTGCTCAGGTGAGAGGTGTGTCCAATGGAGAGGATCTGCCGGACACTTTGGACAACGTGAGCTACTCAGCTGTGGCCTGGACGTCAGACAATCAGGGCTTCTTCTACAGTGTGAGTGGTCACTGTCAGTGTATTGTCCACACCTTCAAACTGTATGGACCCTTTGGTCTTTGTTGTGACGGTGCTGATGTGGTGGTGGTGGTGGTGGTGGTTTCTCTTCTTCTTCTTCTTTTTTGTTCTTGTTCTTTTTCTTCTTCTTCTCCTTCTCCTCCTCCTCCTTCTTTTCATCCTCCTTCCCGTCTTCTCCTTTTTCTTCTTGTTCACCAGCTTCTTCATGTATGTATGTATGAATGTATGTATGTATGTATGTATGTATGTATGTATGCATGTATTATGTATGTATGTATGCATGTATGTACGTAGTATGTATGCATGTATGCATGTATCTATGTGCGTTTCTGGTAATGTGAAGGCCTAGTGTGCTGGCGAAGTGTCTGTGTGTTGTCACCTCATCGCTTTCAGCCTTCACCGCTGGCTAGCACCGCTGTGTAACAGCACTGCGAAAGGAGAGCTGAGTGCGTAAGTCTCTCCTGCACTACGTAGCCTCTCCATACAAGCCCTATGTTGTGCTCACATGGCAACGCATTGTCCACTGGTTGTCTTGCAGCCCTACGCCAAACTACAGGCAAAGTATGTTACTGGAGATCCCAAGCTACAGCTCTGCGTGTAGGCGGCTGTTAGGCTGATGGTCGTTCATCGTACACCAGGGCAGATGCGGTGCTCGTATCCTCCTACAGCGACAGAGCAGCCTGTTCAGGGACAGCACTGCTCTCACCACAATGGGAGGGGGAGATAAAAGGATCTCTAAACAAAGCCTGCCCTTCACTGTACCTGACAGGTGACTGCGCCTGCCTGGTCATCCAACAAGGCGATCGAAAGTCAAAACACAGGAAAACGCAGATGGCTTTGACATTTGGGGCATGGGATGTCCGAATCTTACTGGACAGAGACAACAGAACAGAGCGTCGTACCGCTCTGATTGCCAAGATGCTAGGCCATTACCAGATTGATTTAGCAGTTCTGAGTGAAACAAGACTTGCGGGCGACACACCGCCTGAAGAAGTTGGAGGAGGCTACACCTTTTACTGCACTGGGAAGTCTGAAGAAACCCCAAGAACTTCTGGTGCTGGATTTGACATTCACACAAAGCTTGCTCGGAAGGTGGATAGCCTGCCATGTGGCATTAATGTTCGCCTAATGATAGAGCGGCTTCGGCTTAAAAGTGACCGTTCTGCCATCAGTTTCAGCACCTACGCTCCCACGGTGACGAACCGGATGACATCAAAAAAGCCTTCTATGAGGAGCTGAACTGTGTCATTACTAAGGTTAACCACATGGACAAGCCTATCATTCTTGGGGAGTTCAACGCTCGTGTGGGAAGGGACTACTCCACTTGGTCCAACGTTCTTGGACACCACGGCGTTGGAAACTGCAACTGCAATTTTTGCTTATGTTATCCCCGTGTGCACAACATGAACCTCAATCACCAATACCATCTTCCAGCAGGCAGACATGTTCAAGAACACGTGGATGCACCCCTGCTCCAAACAGTGGCACATGCTTGATTATGTAATTGTTCATCAGAGGGACAGACGGGATGTTCTAATGATACGCTGCTTGAGGGGAGCTGATTGATGGTCAGATCACCACCTGGTCAGGAGCAAGATGAACATCCAGCTTGCCTGAAGCACAAATTGGTCAGAGATAAGCCCCTGAGAAGGCTGAACATCGCTCGCGTGTGTAGTAACAGAGACATTCTGCGAGAAAGAATCCAAGAATGTCTGTCGAACATCAACCTCACTGTTGAAGGCACTGGCGAGAAATGGAAAGCCTTCAAAGAATACCTGCACAACGCTGCAGCTGACACCCTGGGCTTTGTTGAACACAAACATAGAGACTGGTTTGATGAAAACGACCCAGAGATCAACAAGCTCATGGACAAGCTCCACAAGACCCACAGAGATCACCTCAGTGACAAGACTTGTGAGAAGAAATAACAGAAGTATCAGCAAGCCAAGCAGCTCACCCGACAAAGGCTTCAGCAGATGAAGAACGATTGGTGGGGAAAAAAGCAGAAAGTCTGCAAGCTGTGGCTGACACCAAGGACATGAAGTATTTTCCGAGGGCCTTCGCACCATCTATGGACCAAAGACATTCGTGCTTTTGACCAGACCACACTGACATTCTTGCTCGCTGAGCTGAGCACTTCAATGCCCTTTTGAATAGTCTCGTCGATTTCTGAACAAACAATTGCAGTGCTCCCACAACTGCCAGTGCAGGAATCTTTGGCAGACACACCTCCAGTACAGAGACTGCGAAGGCTCTGAAGCAGACCACGTCCAGTAAAGCAACATGAGCAGACGGAATTCCAGCAAACATCTACAAGAATGGAGGCGAGGTACTCCTGGTAAAGCTGACCAACCTCTTCAAGTTCATATGGGAAAAGGGAGAAGTGTTCCAAGACTTCAAAGACGCCTCTATTGTACACATCCATAAGAGGAAGAGTGATAAAGCGTCCTATGACAATCATTTCTTGTCATAGGACGCTTTATCACTCTTCCTCTTATAGATGACCGTTTTGTGCATCCTAGGAAAGATTCTTGCCAGGGTCATCTTGAACAGACTCATCACCCACATAGCAGACTCCATCGTCTCTGAATCACAGTGCGGGTTTTGCGCATGCAGGGGCACAACTGGCTTGGTATTTGCTGTTTGCCAACAACAGAAGTGTCGTGAACAGAATCAGGAACTCCACATGGTGTTTGTTGATCTCACCAAGGTCTTCGACACCGTTAATCGGACTGGCTTGTGGAAGATACTTCACAAGTTTGGTTGCCCGGAAAAGCTCATCTCTAATAGTTTAACTCAATGATGGCATGCAGGCGAGGGTGCAAGAAAATGGAGATACATCTGACCCATTCCCAGCGAAAAATGGAGTGAAGCAGGGATGTATCTCAGCTCCCACCCTCTTTTCCATTCTGTTTGCTGCAATGCTGATTG
>CM031629.1:37284351-37321851 GCA_018398815.1 Conus ventricosus | reverse complement strand
CTAATCTTTTAAACTGTAAATTAGGGAATTGTATAATTTCATAATCGCAATATGCAGCTTTCCCTGATGGAAGAGCTCTTAAAACAGTTGAGGGCCCTTCCATCATATAAGTTTTCATCAGTGCTCAGCTCGTCCAAATGAACATAGAGTAATGAATGTAATGCAAGATCGAGCGGATTTTCTCCCTCATAAGTAGTTTTGTTTCCTGCAACTCTAAAACTATGAGTGGGTCGATTGGTAGTTGTAAGCCTAACATTTTAGCTAGCTCTCTATCAAAATAGTAACCTACTTCTTCTTTTTCAGGTTTGAATGTTAACATTGTTTTCAGATTTGCATTGTTAAGTTTGAGAGTAATGTCAAAGTTACTCATTGCTTCTTTTAGTGAGCAAAACCCGTAATAACCATCAGGTATGGTTAACTGGCTAACTAAAGTTCCTGCATTTATTATATTTTTTAATCTTATTATTCTCCCTGGATTCACTTATATTAAACCATACGACTTTGTAAAAAAATTCATGGAGCGCGACCGTTCTGGTTCCGCATTCGTTATCAATAGCATGTTCTAAAAACGACGGGTGGTCTTGAGTTGTTATTGTTACAAACATTTTTTAAACGAAAAAAAAAATGACTGCATTTAAATATACTGATGCAAAATATTCTGCTGGGCCGCACTACAATCTTAAAAATATAACAACTGATACTCTTGACATTTCTGTGTCTCAGTCTGACACCTTTCAAGTAAAGGTGAGTACGCCATTAAACAGATATCTTAACCCCCCTATTAAAAAAGACTACATCCCGAAAGTGTGGTTTAGTCATCCGATGCAGTTTTATCAGAACCCGTTAAACTTTGCTGTGTTTTGCGCATCAAACTGGGGTGTGGAGTGTCGTATGCCGATCATTTAAATCATCCTGATCCTTTGGTGAGGTCAGTGTACAGATTTCATTTCTATTACACCTTCAGACGTATTTTGACTGAACTGCAAGCGCCATTGCCAAATGACAAACCGTTTAATCCATTCAGCAACAGAATAGACATGAAGGCTTTTGAAAGGATCTGTAACGAATTCAATATTAATGTTAAGACAGACTTTAGACAAAAGTCAGATCTTAATCATGGTCTAGGCACCCCTTATTTTTGGGGCGCGCACAGAAAGTATAAACTATGACTGGAATCCTCCTTACACATCTTTCTCTTCAGGCACAGGTGTTCACCTCGGGTCCATAGAGCAAGAGCATAAAACAGCATGGACAACATTTATCTTAGACACTTCTAAGGGCCTAACTAGAGCAGGAATAGAACGAATAAACGACTCTGTTCGTACTTACGTTTGGTGTTTGCTAGGTTCGCAAGCACAAACGAGATCGAGCATAACAGATCCTTCCACTGGCTTTGATGCACAAAAACAATACTTAGCAAATTTAGAGGACGCCATTAATTCTACAGTTGATTTACCTTCAAGTATTAAAAGGTACCAAAATGTTTTACAATACGCAAGATCGAAAGTAGACTTTGCTGTTGGCACTGGTTTATACATGCTGCCTTCTGACCTCAGGCTCCAGATAGGCACAATAATAAACTACAATAATGAAATCCTTGTGGCAGGCAATGAACAGAAAGTCGGAAAAAACGAAATAAATTCTGAGCCAGTAATATTGCAAGCAGTAAACAACCAAGATGACCCCCCAAGAATAAGTCATCCAATCCCAAGGTCCAAAGCCCAGAGCCCGTTGATATCAAAAAAAATCATGACCATGAATATGAAAAGACAGCGCTTGTTATTGGATTAACTGCTTAGGATTACTTGGTCTTTATTTTACTAAATATTAACCCGACTATTAAGAGAACTAATGCCCATAAGTGCTCGGCCATAAAGCCAACTACTTTGCCCGCAGTAGACCAAAAGCCAGCTAACAATACCCCCTAATATACCTGGTAAAGCATTTACGGCTTTACCAGCTAATTTTTTAATAAATCCGCAAGATGATCAAGCTGTTTTTTTACCCATGATTTATCAGGCGGCGATGGGGGCGGTGGTGGTGGAGGCACCAGCCCAGCACCACCACCGCCCGTAATAGCCATCACCAGTGTACTTATTGCAAATCCTAAAGCTGTTATAACGCTTGCTAATGTGACACCTTGCTCTCTAACAGTGTTTTTATTCTTTCTGCTAGTGTTGTGTCTTCATATAAAAATTTTTGGATAGTTTTCTCTTATTCTGGTCGCTTTAGATCGCAATTGTTCTTGGTAAGTAGACAACTCTTTTAGTATTGCTGATCTTTGTATTTTAAGTTCTTTTATTCTTTGGGTTATTTCTTTTTTTAACAGCGAGCCCTAAGTTGGCGTCATCAGCCTCATCGAGTTTTTCTTCTTCTTTTTTTATATGCTCATTTAGTTCATCCACTTTGTCTGACTTTTTTTTTAATTCGTCTCTGATGGCTCTCAAAGAATGACTAATGGCCACTAGGTCTTGCTTGGGTATCGGCGGGTCGTGGATAGTTTTTAATGCTGTTTCTTCTGAAGGACTGGTTTCTGCTTCTATTGCATTTATTATTTTGTCTGCTGTCGGACTTAAATCTTTAAGTTCCATGTTTTGTATTTGGTTATCTGTTGGGAGATCTTGTAGTGTGTTTTGAAGTTTAGAAACTGCCTCCCTCCTTAATTTCGGTCTAACAATGCCAAGGCGATTTCGTTCACCCACTCTAAGTCTTTGTTCAATTGTACTCAGGCCTACAAACTTTGATGGGTCTCGTTTATCTGTAAGCGGAACACGCTGTCCTTGATCGTTGTTCACATACAAATGGCCACCTTTTACTTCAAAATCATCAGGGGCTATAAATTGAGGAGGTTCTATGCCTAAACTTTGGTAAAATGATATGACCTTAGGTTCTGTTAATTCATGCCACATTGAGGCCGTTGAGCGATGCTGTATCAAAGGAGCCGTTTCACTCATGTCGTCTCCAGGTTCAAAATCAAAATCTTCTTCGCCTTCAATGCCTGCCATGTTTCTTTAATAATAACTTTTATTTTGTTTTATAAAATAATGTCACAAACATATGGCTCGATTCTTGACCCGCATAGAAGCCTGAAAAAGCCCCTTGGCGTGAAGGGAAATAAACAAGAATATTATTGTTCCAAATAATCCGTCTACTATGATGCGGATCAAATTCTTACTGTCAAATTTCCAGACCTAGGGGCAGATGAAGTGATTGTGCCAGGCTCCACGCGACTTACTTTCAAAATAGAACTCGAATCAACAGACCTAAACAGGACAGTTGTCCAGAGTCTGGGACGGGCAATTGTTAAGAAAATTTCTATAAAACATGAGGGGCAAGAAAATATTTTCTTTACATAATGCAGACATATTTTTAACCTATTCTGATCTATGGCTAACCGAGAATGAAAGGGCTGATCTTGCGTTTCAAGGAATAGATAATGAAGAAGCACTAAAACACAGAATAGGCGCCGCAGATGCTAATAAAGCCGGCAAAAAGTATGTGGCTGTAAATTTTGCGTATGGAAATCGCTTTTCCATCCCCTTGGATTTTGAGTTGTTAAGCGCGCATGCGCCATACTTTCAAGGAGCATTAAAAGACAGATTGTCATATGAACTAACTTTTACGAATACAAACGTGTTATCAAAACAACAACAGACACCGAAGCAAAGTACAGCATTTCTGACATCTCGTTAGAGCTTGACGTTGTTAGCAACTCTTATTTAGCAAGGCTGATTGAGCAACGATATCAGTCAAAATTAGCAATATATTACGATAGAGTGGCTCACCATTCTACACATCCTAAAAGCAGGGCAGACACTATATGGAATTTTAGTTTTAGTGTCACAGCAAGATCGCTTAAAGGTATTTTATTGCTGTGTGAAGATGAAGACCATTCGATAGAGGAAGTGAAAAGTTTATTATCCTAAAATAACGAAAGTGCAATGTACAATTGAGGGTAGCCCTAACCAAATCTACGCTAGCGGCTTAAACCTTATCAGCATTTTGACGAAATAAGAAAATTGTTCGGAGGCGGGAGGCATAGAAATCCAAAGGTAGACCTCGTGTCTAAAGATCTACACCTTCACAATGTTAGACTTGATGATTATTTAAAAAAAATACGGTTTATGGATTGACCTAAGATCGACAGAGGATAATCAGTTGCATGGAAGTGGGAGAAATGTTAGAAACGTAATAAACATTCAAATTGATAAAGAAAAAGATGGCGATAAACCAGTTAATGTACATTTGTTTTTAATATATGATGCGCAGCTGAATATTCAAGATAACAGATTAGAAAATACACAATACTAAAATATTTTTTAATTTTTTAAAAAAAGCATGTCTGTTGATCATTATCCAAAATGTGCCTACAGCGCCAGAGTCGCCAAACGAAGGATAGTAGAAACCCCTAACATAAAAACCTTTAGGTTAACAACATTACACAAATGCAACAAAAACTAGAGCAAGACCTTTCAAAATACAGCAAAACCAAACGAAGGTATTCTGCTGCCTTTAATGCTGTTACCTATGTTAATACTGGAGCATCGACTATTAGTGCTCTATCAGCAGGAACGAGTGTAGGCCTCTTAGCAACAGGCGTAGGCGCACCCGCAGCTTTACCTCTAGGCGGGTTGTCTTTAGCTCTCGGCCTGTGCTCATTAGCTGTAGGTGCTGCTAGCAAAAAAAAAACAACTAAACTCCAAAAGCACACAGCCATGGTTCAACTAATAACAGCTAAACTTAGTTCCTTCAATCTGATAATAAATATAGCACTAGCTGACTCAAACATCACGGATGAAGAATTTAGTCGTTTACAGGCTGATTTTAATGACTATAAAAGGCAAAAGTTTGATCTTCAAAGAAAGGCGAGGACAAGTTTTTCTCAACAGCCAGACACTGAGCAGATAAAAAAGGAATGTTTAAAAAAAGTAAACGAAACATTAAACTCTGCTCTAAACAGCTCACATTAACAACGTTAAAGGGTGTTTATACTTTAGTTTATGAGTCCAAGCACAAAAAGACCGTTGATATTGATTTGGATTAATTATTTTTTTTAATTTAAATAAATTTTTTGAGTTAGAAAAGAAACTCAGCATGGATAAGATATATGAAGGACCAGACGAATTGTTTGAAGGAATGCTTAAGGGAGAGCGTTTGTCAAAAGCTTTAAACGATATTGATCTAGAAGTCGTTGATCCAACAAACGTACAGGCAAGTGTTGTGCATGCTATTTCTCAAGTTCCAGGTAAACTAACAATAGACCCGCCAGTTAAAGTAAAGTTAGCTGTTTTAATTGACTATGTAACAATAAATGAAGAAAATCTAGATGTCTGGGTCTCAACTAAACAACAGGTTATTCTTTCTCGTAATGACTTAACGCCTGGTTGGGCAGACCAACTGCTTACTCAGTTTGATGTGGCTGCTGAAGAAGCCAAAATGAGAGGCTCTGGTTGGTCAGAGGCCGAAGTCTTAGAGATCATATTAAAATAGGCTAAGTATGAGCCGATTGTAGGCAAGGCTTACATTCCACTACCTCCAGCATTAGTCGCAAAAAGAGCAGTTCTAAACATAAAGAATTCAGACAACAAATGTTTCATGTGGTGTGTTCTCGCAAGGCTGCATCACGCCCGCAAAAACGCAGAGAGAGTGTCTAACTATCACCCTTACATCAATGATCTTAACTTTAGTGGAATATCCTTTCCTGTTAGTGTAGATCAAATTGATCAGTTTGAAGAACAAAACAAACCAATAACTGTCAATATCTACACATGGGATGAGGAAACAAATTTGGTGCCTATTAGAGTGTCCAAGAACAGTCCAACAATAGGTGATCCAGACAAAAGCCATGTTGACTTACTACTAATGTTTTCACCAGCAGGGCTACCCCATTACACATTGATACGCACGATGAGTAGACTGTTAGCATATACTACAAAAAAACATAGCAAACAAGAATTCTGTAGAAAATGTTTAACAAGAATTCCATCTGCTCAAGCCGCAAGCGAACATAAGAAACATTGTATCGGCCCAGTTGACTGTAATACGGAACTAATTACGCCCCCACCCGAATCTAAAGTTAGTTTTAAGAACTGGAAACGGATGCAAACGAGCCCATATGTTGTTTACGCAGACTTCGAATCACTCATTGTTTCTTATGAGGGACCAACCCCACAGAAACGCCCAAAAACAGACTTTGTGAGTAATCACCAGATTTGTTCATTTGCTTTCATTGTCGTCAGATCGGATGGCGCTCATTCAACGCCAGAATTATACAGAGGGCCAAATGCGGCCAGAAGATTTTTACAGCGCATGCAGCAAGTGCGTAACGCCTGTTCTAATAATCTGAATTTAATCTGAAATCATGATGGCGCCAGAAGACCAACAACAGTATGACTCAGCCACACATTGTTGGATTTGCGGTTTAGGCCTCTCATCAGACGAAGAGAATCCAACAGTAAGAGACCATGATCACATTAGCGGAAAGTTCAGAGGAGCAGCACACAGTAAATGCAATCTTCAACTAAAGTTTGAACCAAAGACATGGAAGCTGCCTGTATTCTTTCACAACTTGCGAGGTTATGACTCTCACCTTATAATGCAAGCAGTAACCAGCGCCTTCAGGGTAGCATGCATTGCACAGTCATCAGAAAAGTACATGTGTTTCACTTTAAATAACATGTCTTTTTATGACTCTATGCAGCACATGATGGGATCATTAGAGTCACTGGCTATGTCCTTAAAGTCCTGCCCAATAACGGAAGAATATTTTGACCCAACTCTTGTTAGAAAGGGCGTTTACCCTTATGAATACATGAACAGTTGGGAAAGGTTTGACGAAGATACACTTCCACCTAAAGACGCGTTCTTTTCTAGTCTTAGAGGAAAGGGTATTAACGATTCGGATTACCAACATGCTCAAGATGCGTGGCAGAAGTTAGATTGTAAAACGATGGGAGACTATCATGACTCCTACTTGATGGCTGATGTATGTTTTGGCGGACGTCTTTGAAAATTATAGAAAGACCTGCATGAAACATTATAGCCTGGATCCCGCGCATTACATTTCTGCGCCCGGGATGAGTTGGGATGCTTTCTTAAAGTTTACTAGAGTACAAATTGATTTATTGTCAGATTTACCAATGATTCAGATGATTGAAAACGGATTGCGTGGAGGAATTAGTATGGCGTCGCATCATTACTATAAAGCAAACAACAAATACTTGGACGACTATGATCCAAGTAAAAGGTCTAACTATCTCATGTATTTAGATGCAAACAATCTGTATGGATGGGCAATGGCGCAATCACTTCCATTACGTAACTTTAAAATGTACACAAGCGGTGGTACGAATAATATTCAAAAGGCATTAAAGTGGTTGGGCAGTTTGACGCCGGGTCAACAGCGTGGTTTCATTCTAGAAGTTGACTTAGAACATCCTCATGAACTCCATGACCTGCATAATGACTATCCATTAGCAGCAGAAAGCCTAAAGATGGCAAAAACAGAGCCGCCTAAACTTGTGCCTAATCTTCGAGGCAAAAAAAATTATGTCTGTCATTACAGACTTCTACAATTTTATTTAAGACATGGTTTGAAGTTGAGAGCAGTTCATCGTATAATTGCTTTTGATCAAGAACAGTTCATGAAACCATACATTATGAAGAACACTGATCTCAGAACCAAATCCACAGATGCTTCAGAAAAAGACTTTTTCAAGTTAATGAACAACAGCTGTTTTGGAAAGACTATGGAGAATCCGCACAAGCGCAAAGATGTTAAATTGGTCACCAAAAAGAACGAAGCAATTAAGCTGACTTCAAAACCTAATTATCAGGACTCAGAAGATTTCATGATCAGCTTTTTGGCATAATGATGAAAAAAAGAAAGTCAAATTGGACAAACCCGTTTTTATTGGGTTTACTGTTTTAGAATTATCAAAGCTTTTGATGTTAGAATTTCTTTATGACTACTTTAAGCCCTCGTATCCTGAGTCCAGAGTACTTTACACAGATACAGATAGTTTTGTTATAGATTATCCCTACTGAAGACATCTAAAAGACATGGAATTAGAAGTAGCAAAAGGGCATGCAGGATGGTATGACACGTCTGATTACCCTAAAGAATCGCCTTTACATTCAATTACTAACAAGAAGGTTTTAGGAAAGATGAAGGATGAATTATCTGGAAAGGTGATCAAGGAGTTTATTGGTTTAAGATCGAAAATGTACAGTATTTCGAGCCAGGAGAAAACCATTAAGAAAGCAAAAGGAATATCTCGCAGTGTTGTGCAGTCAAACATATCACATGACAACTACAAAGAAGCATTGTTTGACAATAAGACTTTTCATCATGACAACGTAAAACTACGATCTAATCTACATGAGATCAACACAACTGTTGTAACAAAAAGTCATTGGATAGAACAAACACAAAACGTGTGTTTGTTAATCCAGAGTTTTTCATATGCAATTGGGCATTGGAGAACCGTAAATTAATTAAAGCGGAACTGTGTCTGGCGGGATTATCTGCAGTTCTTCTTTCACAAAAGATCTTTGAGGAGCTGGTTGTTTTGTTGTGTCAGTTTCTCGTAAATAATACACGGGCGGATTCATTTTTACAATTCTTTTTATTTCATATGGATCAACACTCCAAACTGGATCGGTTGCCCTGATGCGAGTGTCCCCTTCTGCTTCCCCCGGTAAATAAAGGTACCTTACTTTCAATCCAAATGGTAATAGTTTGCCGGATGAACTGGAGTCTTCAGCAACATTTATTGTTTTTCTTTTGATTGCTTGTACTGGTTTTAGCCTTAAATTCTTCATTATTCATTGCGCGCAAAACTGAGGGCAGTCTTCTAACCCATTCTGTTGCGAGAATTGTCAATAAGCTCTCTGTGATACTGGTAGGAAAAAAAGTCTTTCAGCTAACTGTTTGTTAAAGTTTTCAACTAAAGCCTGTGATCTGTGAACTCCTGGATGCCTCTTTAATGGTAACTCTATGTTTTAACAATAATTGATTCACTCGGCCTTTAAATTCTTTTCCATCATCAACTTGAATCATGCGAGGATAAGTTAGCGGGGCCTCGTTGATATATCAGTTGTATGCAACAGCAACAACAGAAGCACTCATTTCTGTTAATGGTTCAGCATCTTTGTATCTTGAAGCTATGTCAATGACTGTGAGCGCGTACTTAAATCTTTTTCGTCTAATCGTATCATGGGTAAATATAGAAGGTCCATTGATGGGTGTCGTTCGGTATTGTATTCACAAAGTGTGGTCTCTGTATTCGCCTAGGTGCAGGTAAATAAATTTGCCAAATCGCTTGTTTAGATAACCATTCTTTTGCTGTTTGTTCACTAACTCCCGCTGCTTGGCTTAGCTTTTTTATTGCCGTGATTCCTTCCAATATCCTTTTGGCGAATAATAATTTTGTTCATTTTTATTCAGCCAATATTATGTGCAACAAAATACACGACGGTCATACAAAGACAATAAACACGATTTCTTGCATCTTTTGTTTTCCTGATGGCTGATAAAAGTCACTGAATTTTGGTGGGGGCAATGTTTCGATTGGTTTGCCTGTTACAAGATAATATTCTTTTATTGCTTGATCAACATTTTTAAATGTGTAAGCTGCGTGCCCCTGTTTTTTCAGTTTGTTATTAATGAAATCTAACTGTTCAATTCTCTGCTTTTCATAGTTATCTTGTGCTGCAGCTAGTTGCTCCACAGCTTTGTTATGTCTTTTTCTCTCGCCGTCATCCCGCAGTTTACTAAACGCGTAATTACTTCGCTAAAAGCAAGCGCATTCACTACTGCGCCCCTATCATCATTACGAGTGAAGCCATTTTTATAAATGTATTTTTTTAATTTACATATTGATATTGCCAGAAATTATTCCTTGCTTAACTAGAAAATCTTTCGTAGCGAATGAAGCTGCAATGATAGCAATTAGCTTTGCTGAATCCTCAAAGTCTAGTTTGCCAAGATCTGCTGGCTTTATTTTTAACAAGCTTTTACCAAGCATCGTGTATCCTACACTTAGACCTCCAATAACAGCAGAATGGTATACAAGGTTGGCAACAGTTTTTTCGGCGCTCATTTTAAAAAATAAAATAATTATAACATGAACACCGATGATCTAATTAAACCTTCCTGAACTATGATTACAAATGACCTGGTTGATGACCAAGCTATTATGCCTAAAAAGGAGAAGCTGTATTCTTTGGCAGCATGTGGAAAAACAAAACAGTTCCTCGGAACTAAATTCAGCATAGAACAGATCAACAGATGTCGCCACAAAGACATTATAAAGTATCATAACAGGTATGAAGCGCAACTAGGATCAAGAATGGTAAAAAGTGTCGGGCAAACGGTTCTTAGTTTGTACACTAAACTAGTTAGTAGATTTGCCCCCATTGATTCTGAACAAGATTTATGTATGATTTAACGCAGGATCCAGTTTTAACAAAGTCATTAGAGTCTCTAGGATGTGATCTATACTACAGATTTGGAACATTACTGTCGCCATTAATCATGGGATTAATTACTTTTAATCATATAGATTTTATTTCCCTCAAAATGAACGAGCCAGAAAATCAGCAGAATCAGAAAACATTGAATCAGGTGGAGAATATAACCAGTAAAAAGCCTCATCCTGGACGTGTTGCAGCAGGAAAAAAAGTACAGAGTGGAACAAACAAAACAAAATTAATGTTACAATCACAGAATATAACTCATAATGAAAAAGAGCCGCAGCCAGTTGTTTCACATTCGGCTATAAAAACGCCAGAACAAGAACAAGTTAATTCAAAGCCTACAACACCAAAGTCTTCATGGAATATTGAACTTAAAACTGTTGTCATTTTTGGCGTCCTTACTGCTGCTGGGGGCGGTTATTACGGTTATAAAATATATAAACAGCAACACCAAGAACCAAAGTCCAAACAATCTCAACCACTAAATACAAAAGACGAACACAACAGCACGCCAGAACCGCCAACAACAAAGATCATTTGATCCATTTCTAATGCAAACTTAATTTTAAAATTTTTTTGATAGAAATAGATTATGGTGGATTATTATTTGTTTAAAATGATGAAGTCAATAAATAAAGACATGGAGTCTATAAAAGACATTTTAATAGACCAAATTGTAATCAATGCGGTTGCTTACGATGTAAGAACTTCATTAAGATCTATGCTAACCAATCTCGCGCCAAGGACGCTGAGCAAGACATCCCAACGATGACGCGTTTTTTGAGGCGTGTGTGTACTATATTAGACATTACTATTTAAGATAAAAACATAGATTGTCTTATTTTTATAATTATAAGATAACTTAAATAAGAACTTGGTTGTACTTAGAGGATGACTTAATTACAATCTTGAGGTGACTTGAGTAAGAACTTGAGGATGACTTGAGGACAACTTGAGTAAGAACTTAGAAGTGACTTGGGGTGACTTGAGGATGACTTGAGTAAGAACTTGTGGATGACTTGAGGATGATTGAGGATGACTTGAGGACAACTTGAGGATGACTTGAGGACAACTTGAGTAAGAACTTAGAAGTGACTTGGGGTAACTGAGTTAAGAACTTAGAAAGTGACTTGAGTGCATGCGTGGGTGGGGTGGGGTGGGGGGTGTGCATGCGTAGGGTAGGACAAAACACACAAACACCAACAAACAAACAAGAAGTGGAACTACTAGGGCCACTTCTTGCATTGTGACTAAACAGATTGTGTCCCGCGCGCAACCTCAATCAACTAGGCCAAGTGATCACATAGGGTCGTTTGGCCTACAAAGCGCAGCAGTAAACTAGATCAAACGACCCTATGTGATCACTTGGCCTACAAAGTGCAGCAGTAAACTAGGTCAAACGACCCTATGTGATCGCTTAGCCTACAAAGCAGTGCAGTAAACTAGGTCAACGACCCTATGTGATCGCTTGGCCTACAAAGCAGTGCAGTAAACTAGTCAAACGACCTATGTGATCGCTTAGCGTACAAAGCAGTGCAGTAAACTAGGTCAAACGACCCTATGTGATCACTTGGCCTACAAAGCAGTGCAGTAAACTAGGTCAAACGACCCTATGTGATCACTTGGCCTACAAAGCAGTGCAGTAAACTAGGTCAAACGACCTATGTGATCACTTGCCTACAAAGCAGTGCAGTAAACTAGGTCAAACGACCCTATGTGATCACTTGGCCTAGTTGCCGGCCCTAGTAAACTGGGTCAAGCGATCACATAGGTTGTTTGACCTGCAAAGCTCAGCAGTAAACTAGGCCGAGTGATCACATAGGTCGTTTGACCTAGTTGATTGAGGTGTTCGGCAGAAAGAAAAACTTTGTCAAAACTGGCTTTCAGTGGAAGACATGCTGGGATAAAGTTGTGTGGATTTTATGTCAGAAATATAACTCAGTTTTAAAAGACTTTAGAGAACAGTTAAAGACTGTAGTTTTATTTCACATGAAAGACAGAGACTCATTTGAAGAATGTTTGCGCGAAAATGATGTTATTGAAAACGATCAGAAAAACGCAGGATTAAGCAAAAACTGAAATCTGAAAAGTTTAGTAAATTAGTATTGAAAACGGATAATCCTACACAGTATGTTTGTTTGTAGGGTCGTTATTTTTTGGTTATTAAAGGCTTACTTGTTAGAGAACTATAAAAGGGGCATTCTGGAGTCGCCCGGTCGAAACTTGTTGAGACCGGGGAGCCAGAATGCCCCTTTTATAGTTCTCTATTCCTCAGATCCTTAAAACATCATTCCCCAAAGAACATGTACTATCTAAAATATTCAATAAAAACACCGTCAAGCTATCGTACTCGTGTATGCCAACCTTAAAAACATAATTGATTCTTCCAACAAAACCAAAAACAATACAACCAAAGAGGGTGACGAAAGGATATCTTGTAATTGCACAAAAAAAGAACCAGTGCCCTCTGAACAACAAATGTCTCTACAGCAGCATTGTGTACCAAGCTACGGTAACAACAGACAGTGATAAAGAAACATACATAGGGATCATGGCAAACCATTTTAAAACCAGATATGCAAACCATAAACAGTCCTTCAAAAATGAAAAATATAAAAACCAAACAGAACTAAGTAAATATATTTGGAAGCTTAAAGATAAGAAAATAGATTACAACATATCATGGAAAATTATAAAAAGAGCAGCACCATACAACAACATTTCTAAAAAATGCAACTTATGTACTAAAGAAAAGTGGCTGATATTATGTAAACCCCATCTAGCATCCCTGAACTCTAAAGTAGAAATGATTAATAATTGCAGGCACAAATGGAAATCTTTGTCAATGCACCATTCCCTGGCACGTCCTCCCTGAACGCGCCCCAAAAAAGAAAAAATTCTACAGGCCACGTGCCACACGCGCAGAGCTCACACGCCCACACACTATTCTATATAACACTGGTGGCGTGCCCATGTTGTACATACCCTGAGGAGAGCACTTGCTCGAAACAAGTTTGTAGGGTGGTTTTTAATCCATTTTAAATCCTATTTTAAACTGTTATGTCGCTCCCTATTTGGTTGAGCATTTTTAGACTTCTGAGTGGTCTTTTGACTCTAATTATATATATATATATATATATATATATATATATATATATATATATATATATATATATATATATATATATATATATATATATATATATATATATATATATATATATATATATATATCCTGATGACAGCGCAACACGCTTGAAACAAATTTGTAGATAGTTTTAAGATTCCTCTTTTAACTCGTTTTAACTAATGTTGCTCCCCAAGGGGTTGAGCACTTAAAAAATTGTTTTAGGCGTTTTAAATATACTGATCTATATATATATATATATATATATATATATATATATATATATATATATATATATATATATATATATATATATTATAAACAATATAAAAGTGTCCTTTAAAAATCTGAAGGTGCTCAACCCCTTGGGGAGCAACATTTGTTAAAAAAAAATTAAAAATGAAGTGTTAAAATCTACAAGCTTGTTTCAAGCCTTGCTATCTTCAGGATGTCTTTTGGGGCACGCCAACGATCTTTTATGGCGTGCGGGACTTGATTTCAACTATGTTTGTGTAGGCGGATCTCCTTTGCTGCACGTGCGGCCTGTAGTTCTTATTGGGGCCTGTTCAGATGGAATGTGCTAGCAAAGATTTCCACTTGTGCCTGCAATTGTTTACAATTTCTACTTTTGTGTTCAGAGTTGCTAAGTGTGGTTTGCATAAAATTAACCATTTTTCTGTGGAGCATAGATTGCATCTTTTTGAAATGTTGTATGGTGTTGCTCTTTTTATGATTTTCCATGATATGTTGTAGTCTATTTTTTATCTTTGAGTCTCCAAATGTATTTACTCAGCTCTGTTTGATTTTTGTATTTTTCATTTTTGAATGACTGTTTGTGATTTGCGTATCTGGTTTTGAAAGTGTTTTCAGTAATCCCTATATATGTTTCTTTTTCATTTTCTGAAGTTACCGTAGCTTGGTATACAATGTTGCTGTGAAGACATTTGTTGCTTAGGGGCACTGTTCTTTTTTAGTGCAGTTGCAAGATGTCCTTTCAGCACCCTTCTCTTTTATGTTGCTTTTCATTTTGTTAGATGAATCAATTATGTCCTACTACACCGTTTTGCTTCACCTCTACCCCGCCAACGCTCCGCCAACACCCTGCTACAAACTTTTAGGCTGCCTTCAAGCGGCCGCAGGGTGTACTTTATACAATTGTCTTGTTTTATTCAATCAGGCTTTTGTTAAATGCACCTGGTGGCTGCTTTGAACTTGCGACAAAAGAGCCAATGAATCACAAAAACTCAAGCGCTGTCTTGCACTAAGTGGTGTTACACATGACAAATAATAAAGCTCTGTGTACACCCTCCCCTTCTCACGCCCCACACACATGCACGCACTGGCCGCACTCCAAAACTGGCTTGAAGGACCAACTTGGGCATTAAGCCAAGTGCCCTATGAAACACTTGACACCTTTACCCTAAGTTACCCCAAGTCACCCCAAGTTCTTAATTAAGTTCTTAATTAAGTCGCCCCCCAGTTCTTAATCAAGTTCTTACCAAGTCATCCTCAAGTCATCCTTAAGTCACTTCTAAGTTCTTAACTTAAGTCACATCAAGTTCATAACTAAGTCATCCTCTAAGTACAACCAAGTTCTTATTCAAGTCAAATTATTTATTAAGTTCTTAAAGTATTATTGCACCTGAAATGGATCAAAATGATCTTTTGTTGTTGGCGGTTCTGGCTTGCTTTTTTGTTCATCTTCTATATTTAGTGGTTGAGATTGGTCGGACTTTTTTGGGTTTTGTTGTCTTTGTTTATATATTTTATAACCGTAATAATCACCCCCAACAGCAATGCCGCAAAAATGACAATTGCTTTAAGAAAATATGAAGACTTTGGCGGTGTAGGCAACCCTGTTGTTGTAGGCCTCGAATCAACTTGTTCTGACGTTTTTATAGCTGGCATTGAAACAACTGGCACTTTTTCATTCTGTGATTGTAACATTAATTTTTTTTGTTTGTTCCACTCTGCTAATTTTTTCCCTGCTTTAACCCGTCCAGGATGAGGATTTTTACTCACTTTCTCCACCTGATTCAATGTTTTCTGATTCTGCTGATTTTCTGGCTCGGTCATTTTGAAGGGAAATAAAATCTATATGATTAAAAGTAATTAATCCCATGATTAGCGGCGATAATAATGTTCCAAATCTGTAATACAGATCACACCCTAGAGACTCTAATGACTTTGTTAAAACTGGATCCTGCGTTAAATCATACATAAAGTCTTGTTCAGAATCAATAGGCGCAAATCTACTGACTAGTTTAGTGTACAAACTAAGAACCGTTAGCCCGACACTTTTCACCATTCTCGATCCTAGTTGCGCTTCATACCTGTTATGATACTTCATAATGTCTTGTGGCGACATCTGTTGAATCTGTTCTATGCTGAATTCATTGCCGAGGAACTGTTTTGTTTTTCCGCATGCTGCCAAAGAATACAACCTCTCCTTTTGGGGCATAATAGCTTGATCATCAACTTGGTCATTTGTAATCATAAGTTCAGGAATGTTTAGTAGATCATCGCTGTTCATGTTTTTTATCAATTATAATTATTTTATTTTTTAAAAATGAGCGCCGAAAAGACTGTTACCAATCTTGTTTACCATTCTGCTGTTATTGGCGGCCTAAGTGTAGGATACACAATGCTTGGTAAAAGCTTGTTAAAAATTAAACCAGCGGATCTTGGCAAACTAGACTTTGAGGATTCAGCAAAGCTAATTGCTATCATTGCAGCTTCATTCGCTACGAAAGATTTTCTAGTTAAGCAAGGAATAATTCCTGACAATATGTAAATTAAAAAAATACATTTATAAAAATGGCTTCACTCGTAATGATGATAGGTGGCGCAGTAGTGAATGCGCTTGCTTTTAGCGGAAGTAATTACGCATTTAGTAAACTGCGGGATGACGGGGGGAGAAAAAGACACAACAAAGCTATGGAGCAACTAGCAGCTGCACAAGACACCTATGAAAAGCAGAGAATTGAGCAGTTAGATTTTATTAACGACAAACTGAAAAAACAGGGGCATGCAGCTTACACATTTAAAGATGTTGATCAAGCAATAAAAGAATATTATCTCGTAACATGCAGCTGAACTATCTTCAGACGACCGCTATGCGGCCCAAATGACTACTTATATCTAAAGTAAAAACACATGTCCCAATATGTCCTGTTTGCACAGGCTGGAGGACGTTAAACAGAACCATCTCGTAACAGGCAAACCAATCGAGACATTGCCCCCACCAAAATTCAGCGACTTTTATCAAGCCATCAGAAAAACAAAAGATGCAAGAAATCGTGTTTATCGTCTTTGGCATGACCGTCGTGTATTTTGTTGCGCATAATATTGGCTGAATAAAAATGAACAAAATCTATTATTCGCCAAAAGGATATTGGAAGGGAATCACGGCAATAAAAAAGCTAAGCCAAGCAGCGGGAGTCAGTGAACAAACAGCAAAGGAATGGTTATCTAAACAAGCGATTTGGCAAATTTATTTACCTGCACCTAGACGAATACAGAGACCCCACTTTGTGAACACAATACCGAACGACACCCATCAAATGGATCTTCTATATTTACCCATGATACGATTAGACGAAAAAGATTTAAGTACGCACTCACAGTCATTGACATAGCTTCAAGATACAAAGATGCTGAACCATTAACACAAAAGAGTGCTTCTGCTGTTGCTGTCGCTATACAACTGATATACCAACGAGGCCCGCTAACTTATCCTCGCATGATTCAAGTCGATGATGGAAAAGAATTTAAAGGCCGAGTGAATCAATTATTGTTAAAACATAGAGTTACCATTAAAAGAGGCATTCCGGGAGTTCACAGATCACAGGCTTTAGTTGAAAACTTTAACAAACAGTTTATCCGAAAGACTTTTCCTACCAGTAATCACAGAGAGCTTATTGACAATTTCCCGCAACACAGAATGGGTTAGAAGACTGCCCTCAGTTTGCGCGCAATGAATGATGAAGAATTTAAAGGCTAAAACCAGTACAAGCAATCAAAAAACAAACAATAAATGTTGCTGAAGGCTCCAGTACAACCAGCAAACTATTGCCGTTTGGTTTAAATAAGGTACCTTTATTTACCGGGGGAAGCGGAAGGGACACTCGCATTAGGGCAACAGATCCAGTTTGGAGTGTTGATCCGTATGAAAGAAAAAGAATTGTAAAAATGAATCCGCCCGTGTATTATTTACGAGAAACTGGCACGACAAAACAGCCAGCTCCTCAAAGATCTTTTGTGAAGGAAGAACTACAGATAATCCCACCAGACACAGTTCCAGTTGCTTAATTAATTTTTAATTTACATAAAATGGAAGACGAAAACAAGAATGATAAAGGAAGAGACCTTAGAATTGATACGGGAATTATATGATACGAATTCTATTATTAAATGAAACATTTGTGAGGATATATCGGCACATGGCAATGCATCCAGATCACCTACAACCCAAATTCCCAAATTTTGATCATCAGATATGGGAGAAAGATATCTTGAAATAATAAAAAAAATTCGAGCACACAAGCAAACATCAAAAAAATTTGGCTGAATTGTATAATGATATGAATAAGCTTATAACAAAACTTGGGGAAAAATATGAAGAAGGTTTGTAATTATACCGTTCTCCAATGCCCAATTGCATATGAAAACTCTGGATTAACAAATACTCGTTTTGTGTTTGTTCTATCTAATGACTTTTTTGTTACAACAGTGTGCTGATCTCATGTAGATTAGATCGTAGTTTTACGTTGTCATGTTGAAAAGTCTTATTGTCAAACAATGCTTCTTTGTAGTTGTCATGGGATATGTTCGACTGCACAACACTGCGAGATATTCCTTTTGCTTTCTTAATGGTTTTCTCCTGGCTCGAAAGACTGTACATTTTTTACCTTAAACCAATAAACTCCTTAATCACCCTCCAGATAATTCGTCCTTCATCTTTCCTAAAACCTTCTTATTAACGGGTGAATGCAAAGGCGAATCTTTAGGATAATCGGATGTGTCGTACCATCCCGCATGCCCTTTAGCTACTTCTAATTCCATGTCTTTATAGATGTCTTCAGTAGGGATATCTATAACAAAACTATCTGTATCTGTGTAAAGTACTCTGGACTCTGGATACGAGGGTTTAAAGTAGTCATAAAGAAATTCTAACATCAAAAGCTTTGATAATTCTAAAACAGTAAACCCGATAAATACAGGTTTGTCCAATTGACTTTCTTTTTTTTCATCATTATGCCAAAACGCTGATCATGAAATCTTCTAAAGTCCTGATAATTAGGTTTTGAAGTCAGCTTAATTGCTTCGTTCTCTCTGGTGACCAATCTGACATCTTTACGCTTGTGCGGATTTTCCATAGTCTTTCCGAAAACAGCTGTTGTTCATCAGCTTGAAAAAGTCTTTTCTGAAGCATCTGTGGATTTAGTTCTAAGATCAGTGTTCTTCATGATGTATGGTTTCATGAACTGTTTTGGTCAAAAGCAATTATACGATGAACTGCTCTCAACTTCAAACCATGTCTTAAATAAAATTGTAGAATCTGTAATGACAGACATAATTTTTTTGCCCCGAAGATTAGGCACAAGTTTAGGCGGCTCTCTTGGATTCATCTTTAGACTTTCTGCTGCTAATGGGTAGTCATTATGTAGGTCATGGAGCCCCTGAGGATATTCTAAGTCAACTTCTAGATGAAACCACGCTGTTGATCGGGCGTTAAACTGTTCAACCACTTTAATGCTCTTTGAATATTATTCGTACCGCCGCAGTGTACATTTTAAAATTGCGTAATGGAAGCGATTGCGCCATTGCCCAACCATACAGATTGTTTGCATCTAAATACATGAGATAGTTAGAACCTTTTACTTGGATCATAGTCGTCCAAGTATTTGTTGTTTGCTTTACAGTAATGATGCGACGCCATACTAATTCCCCCACGCAATCCGTTTTCAATCATCTGAATCATTGGTAAATCTGACAATAAATCAATCTGTACTCCAGTAAACTTTAAGAAAGCGTCCCAGCTCATCCCGGGCGCAGAAATATAATGCGCGGGATCCAGGCTATAATGTTTCATGCAGGTCTTCCTATAATTTTCAAAGACGTCCGCCAACAAACATACATCGGCCTTCAAGTATGCATCATGATAGTCTCCCATCGTTTTACACTTTAACTTCTGCCACGCATCTTGAGCATGCTGGTAATCTGAATCACTGATGTCCTTTCCTCTAAGACTAGAAAGAACGCGCCTTTAGGAGGAAGTGTGTCTTCATCAAACCTTCCCAACTGTTCATGTACTCATAAGGGTAATCACCCTTTCTAACAAGAGTTGGGTCAAATATTCTTCCGTTATTGGGCAGGACTTTAAGACATAGCCAGTGACTCTAATGATCCCATCATGTGCTGCATAGAGTCATAAAAAGACATGTTATTTAAAGTGAAACACATGTACTTTTCTGATGACTGTGCAATGCATGACACCCTGAAGACATCGTCTACTGCTTTCATTATAAGATGAGAG
This sequence comes from Conus ventricosus, assembly GCA_018398815.1. Taxonomy (NCBI): domain Eukaryota; kingdom Metazoa; phylum Mollusca; class Gastropoda; order Neogastropoda; family Conidae; genus Conus; species Conus ventricosus. The sequence goes on along the minus strand of CM031629.1, from coordinate 37,301,707 downwards.
TCGTAACCTCGCAAGTTATGAAAGAAGATGGGCACTTCCATGTCTTAGGATCAAACTTTAGTTGAAGATTGCATTTACTGTGTGCTGCTCCTCTGACTTTCCACTTTTCATGTCTCTTACTGTCAGATTTGCTGCGTCTAATGAGAGGCCTAAACCACAAATCCAACAGTGAGTGGCTAAGTCATACTGTTCTTGGTCTTCAGGCGTCATTATGATTTCAATAAGTTTAGATTATTAGAACAATCATTACGCATCTTGCTGCATGCGCTGTAAAAATCTTCTAGCCGATTTGGTCCTCTATATAATTCTGGCGTTGAATGAGCGCCATCCGACCTGGCAATAATGAAGGCAAATGAACAAATCTGATGAGTACTCATGAAGACTGTTTTTCGAAGTTTTTGTGGCGCTGGCCCTTCATAAGGAACAATAAGCGACTCGAAGTCTGCGTAAACTACGTATGGAGAATTTTGCAGCCGTTTCCAGTTCTTAAAACTAACTTTAGATCCGGGTGGGGGCGTAATTAGTTCTGTATTACAGTCAACTGGGCCGATACAATGTTTCTTATGATCGCTTGCGGCTTGAGCAGATGGAATTCTTGTAAACATTTCTACAGAATCTTGTTTATGGTAATGCTTTGAAGTATGCCGCAATAATCTACTCATTGTTTGTATCAATGTGTAATGCGGTAGCCCCGCTGGTGAAAGCATCAGTAGTAAGTCAACATGATTTTTGTCTGGTTCGCCTATTGTTGGACTGTTCTTGACACTTTAATAGGCTGTAGATGTGTTTCCTCAGACCATGTGTAGACATTAACAGTTATTGGGTTGTTTTGTTCTTCAAACTGATCAATTTGGTCTATACTGATAGGAAAGGATATTCCACTAAAGTTAAGATCATTGATGTAAGGGTGATAGTTAGACACTCTCTCTGCGTTTTTGCGGGCGTAAATGCAGCCTTGCAAGAAACACACCACATAAAACATTTATTGTCCGAATTCCTTATGTTTAGAACTGCTCTTTTTGCAACTAATGCTGGGGTAGTGGAATGTAAGACCTGCCTACAATCGGCTCATACTTAGCCTGTTTTTAATATGATCTCTAAGACTTCGCCTCTGACCAACCAGAGCCTCTCATTTTGGCTTCTTCAGCAGCCACATCAAACTGTGTAAGCAGTTGGTCTGCCCAACCGGGTGTTAAGTCATTACGAGAAGAATAGTCTGTTGTTTAGTTGAGACCCAGACTCCTAGATTTTCTTCATTTATTGTTACATAGTCAATTAAAACTTTTAACATTACTTTAACTGGGGGTCTATTGTTAGTTTACCTGGAACTTGAGAAATAGCATGCACAACACTTGCCTGTACGTTTGTTGATCAATGACTTCTAAATTAATATCGTTTAAAGCTTTTGACAAACGCTCTCCCTTAAGCATTCCTTCAAACAATTCGTCTGGTCCTTCATATATCTTATCCATGCTGAGTTTCTTTTCTAACTCAAAATATTTATTTAAATTAAAAAAAATAATTAATCAATATCAACGGTCTTTTTGTGCTTGGACTCATAAACTAAAGTATAAACGCCCTTTGATGTTGTTAATGTGAGCTGTTTAGAACAGAGTTTAATGTCTCGTTTACTTTTTTTAAACATTCCTTTTTTATCTGCTCGGTGTCTGGCTGTTGAGAAAAACTTGCCCTCGCCTTTTTTTGAAGATCAAACTTTTGTCTTTTATAGTCATCAAAATCTGCCTGTAAACGACTAAATTCTTCATCCGTGATGTTTGAGTCAACTAGCGCTTTATTTATTGTCAGTTTGAACGAACTAAGTTTAGCTGTTATTAGCTGAACCATAGCTGTGTGCTTTTGGAGTTTAGTTTTTAATTTTTGCCAGCAGCACTTACAGCTAACGAACACAGACCGAGAGTTAAAGATAAACCGGCTAGAGGTAAAGCTGCGGGTGCACCTATGCCTGTTGCTAAGAGGCCTACACTCGTTCCTGCCGATAGTGCACTAATAGTCGATGCTCCAGTATTAACATATGTAACAGCATTAAAGGCAGCAGAATACCTCGTTTGGTTTTGCTGTATTTTGAAAGGTCTTGCTCTAGTTTTTGTTGCATTTGTGTAATGTTTGTTAATCTGAAGGTTTTATGTTAGGGGTTTCTACTATCTCTTCTTTAGGCGGCTCTGGCGCTGTAGGCACATTTGGATAAACCTGAACAGACATGCTTTTTTAAAATAAAAAATAGTTTAGTAATGCATATTTTGGAATCTGTTATCGTGAATATTCAGCTGCGCCTCATATATTAAAACAAATGTACATTAACTGGTTTATCGCCATCTTTTTCTTTGTCAATTTGAATGTTTATTATGTCTCTAACAGTTCTCCCGCTTCCATGTAACTGATTATCCTCCGTTGCCCTTAGGTCAATCCATAAACCGTATTTTGTTGTTAAATAATCATCAAGCCTAACATTGTGAAGGTGTAGATCTTTAGACACAAGGTCTACCTAATTTTCTTATTTCATCAAAATGCTGATAAGGTTAAGCCCGCTAGCGTAGATTTGGTTAGGGCTACCCTCAATTGTACATTGTACTTTCGTTATTTTAGGATTAATAAACTTTTCGGTTTGTCTTTTGAATGGTTCTTCATCTTCACACAGCAATAAAATACCTTTAACCGACCTTGCTGTGGTACTAAAACTAAAATTCCATATAGTGTCTGCCCTGCTTCTGGGATATGTTGTATGATGAATCACTCTGTCGTAATATATTGCTAATTTTGGTGCCTTATATTTTTGCTCAATCAGCCTTGCTAAATCAGGGTTGCTAACAACGTCAAACTCTAACGAGATGTCAGAAATGCTGTACTTTGCTTCGGTGTCTACAGATAAAATAACACGCTTGTATTCATTAAAAGTTAGTTCATATGACAATCTGTCTTTTAATGCTCCTTGATAGTACGGTGCATGCGCACTTAACAACTCAAAATCCAAGGGGATGGAAAAGCGATTTCCATACGCATAACTTACAGCTACATACTTTTTGCCGTCTTTAGCATCTGAGGCGCCTATTCTGTGTTTTAGTGCTTCTTCATTATCTATTCCTTGAAACGCAAGATCGGCCCTTTCATTCTCGGTTAGCCATAGATCAGAATAGGTTAAAAATATGTCTGCATTGTGTAAAGAAAATATTTCTTGCCCCTCAAGTTTTATAGAAATTTTCTTAACAATTGCCCGACCCAGATTCTGCACAACTGTCCTGGTTGGGTCTGTTGCTGATTCGAGATCTATTTTGAAAGTAAGTTGCATAGAGCCTGGCACAATCACTTCATCCGCTCCTAGGTCTGGAAATTTGACAGTAAGAATTTGATCCGCATCAATAGTAGACGGATTATTTGGAACAATAATATTCTGCTTATTTTCCCTTCACCCCAAAGGGCTCTTTCAGTCTTCTATGCGGGTCAAGAATCGAGCCATATACTTGCGACAGTTTTATAAAACAAAATAAAAAGTTAATTATTTAAAAAACATGGCAGGCGTTGAAGGCGACGAAGATTATGTATTTCAGATCTGGAGACGACATGAGTGAAATGGCTCCTTTGATGCAGCGTCGCTCAATAGACGCAATGCGGCGTGATTTAACAGAACCTCGCACAGAGCTCTCAGTACATGATGAATTAGTAGAAGCGGGGCAAAGGCGTAATTAACAAAAAGTAAGGCCAAGGCTTTTGCCAAATTAGGATAGACCCTCCCCCCAAACAAATATACCCTGATGATTTTGAACTAAAAGAAAACCCAAATTTGTATGTAAAAACGACAAAGGGAACTTTTTCAGCTTAGCATAAACGAACCCATCGGGTTTTGTGGGCGAAATAAAATTTAGGCAAAGGCTCAGTCAAGCGACGAATCGCTTGGCTTTCCCAAACCCAAAAATTGACCCGAAGGAAGTTGTCAACTTCAAAACATACAACAAGAACTCCCAACAGAAAACCCAAATGCAAAACAGGGAATTTGAAGTTTAAGCCAAACAGCAGACAGAAAAATAAATGAAAAAGGAGAAAAAAACCCATGAAAAAGAAACAGCATTAAAAAAAATTGACAACCCGGCTGCTGAGAAGAATTATTACCCCTTGATCGTGTTTTAAAAAACCTCAGGGGAATTTTTAAACAATTTAGCAAAACGATGAACAAAGGGGACGTTAAAAAAAGAAAAAAAAAACTGCTGGGCTGACGACGCCAACTTAGGCCCAGTTTAAAGAAAGAATAGAACAAAGACAAAATGAACTTAATAAAAGATACTAGACAGAAGTGTTGAATACAACCGGAACAATACAAAAAAAAGTGAGCGAAGTAAAGAAACATCCAAACAAATTTATTTAAAACAAAAGCAGCAGAACAAATAAAAACGCTTTTTAGAGAGCAAGGATCACATTGCAAGCGTTAAACGCCTTTAGGATTTGCAATAAGACACTGGTGTGGTATTACGGGCGGTGGGGGGGCTAGTCCCCCCCATCCCCCCCACCCCCTCCACCTGATAAATGGGAAAAAAAAAACAGCTTAATCATTTTGCGGATTTATTAAAAAAAAAGCCAAAAAGCCGTAGAGCTTTACCGGGTAAAAAGGGGTTTTTGTTAGCGGTTTTTGCTACTGCAGGCAAAGTATTTGGGCTTTATGGCGGCACTTAGGGCTTAGTTCTTTTAAAGTCGGGTTAATTTAGAAAGATAAAGACCAATAACCTATGCCGTTAATAAACAACAAGGCGTCTTTTTTTTTTAGGGTCATCGCGAACAGAGCCCGCGCTTCAAAGGGCCTTTGGGGTTTGGGCCTTGGGGATTGATGACTTTTTCTTGGTGTTTTTTACTGCTTGGAATTTTCAGGGTCGAATTTATTTCGTTTTTCCCGACCTTGTCATTGCCCGCCACAAGGATTTCATTATTGAGTTTATTATTTTTCCCATCTGGGGCCCGGGTCGAAGCACAGTTTAAACCAGTGCCAACGCAAATCTACTTCGTCTTGCTATTGTAAAACATTTTTGGACCCTTTTTTTTACTTTAAGGGAAATCAAAAGTAGAATAATGGCGTCCCCCTAAATTTTCTAAGTATTTTTTTTGTGCGTCAAAACCCTAGAAGGATAGTTATGCTTTGATCTCGTTTTTGCTTGCAAACCCACAAACCCAAACTAAGTACGAACAAGGGCGTTTTTTTTTCTACCCCCTAAGTTAGCCCTAGAAGTGTTAAGATAAAATTTTTTCCCTGCGTTTTATGCTCTTTTCTCTATGGCCCGAGTGAAAAGTTTTGCCTGAGGAGAAAGAGTGAAGGAGGATCCCATCTAGTTATATTTTTGTACACCCCCAAAAAAAAGGGGGCCTAAGCCAGATTAAGACCAATTTTGTCTTAAACCTTCCCTTAAAATTAATATTGAATTCGTTTCAGATCCCTTTTAAAAACCTTTAGTCTACTGTTTCTAAATGGATTAAAAAGTTTTATCATTTGGGAATGGCGCTTGCAGTTTATCAAAATAGTTGAAGGGGTAAAAAGAAATGAAAACATACAATGACCTCCCAAAGGATCAGGGGATTTAAATGACAGCATGCGACCCCACACCCCGTTGAGCACAAAACACAGCAAATTTAATGGTTCGGTAAAAATGCATCGGGTACTAACCCCCACTTTCGCATGTAGTCTTTTTTAATAGGAGGGTTTAAAAATCGTTTAATGGGTAAAACCTTTTCTTGAAAGGTGTCAGACTGATACGAAATGTCAGAGTATCGGTTGTTATATTTTTAAGATTTTAAATGCGGCCCCAAAAAAAATTTTTCATCAGTATATTTAATGCAGCATTTTTATTCGTTTAAAAAAAAGTTTGTAACAAAAAACCAAAACCGTCCTTCGTTTTTAGAAAAAGCTATTAATAACGAATGCGGGAACCCCAAAAAGTCCGCCCATGAAATATTCTACAAATTATGGTTTAAAAATAATGAATCTAGGGGGAATAAAAAGATTCTAAAAAAGTAACAAAACAGGGGGCCCAAAATTAGCCAGTTAACAAAACCTGATGGTTATTCGGGGGTTGCTCCTAAAAAAAAGCAATGGTAACTTGAAAACTCTCAAACTTAACAATGCAAAACTAAAAAAAATGTTAACATTCAAACCGAAGGAGAAGAAGTGGGTACTATTTTGATAAAGAGCTAGCTAAAAAAGTTAGGCTTTGAACTGGCGTTCATAAATTTTGAGTTCCCCCAAAAAAAACTACTTATGAGGGAAAATCCGCTCGATCTTGCTTTTCATTCATTCTTATTTCATTTGGTACTAACACGATGAAAACTTTTATGAGGAAGGCCCTCAAAACTTTTTTAAGAGCCTTCCATCAGGGAAAGCTGATATTGCGATTATAAATTAAAAATTCCTAATTTACATTTTAAAAAAGTTAGTTTGTGGAGGGTCGGATCTTTTAAAAAAAAATTGCAGACAAACCAGGGAAAGTCGTGAAATGTAAAAACCCCCCAAATTGTTTTAGAAATAAATAAAAAGCGTACTAAAAATTCGCAGGGGCCAGAAAAACCCGGGAGTTACTTAGGCCTGTGAGGTGTAAAATTTTAGAATTAAAAACCTTGCGAGTTAAGACTTTGAACAAAAGGTGAGTAGGCATTTTTGAGGGTTTTGAGTACCTAAAGATGGTGATTATAACGCAAAAGGTTGGCGACAACAAAAAGTTTTCCTTAACTAGAGCAACTGCGCAAATTTAAAACAAATAAAGTGGGCATATGAATTTAAAATAGTTCGAAACCTACAGCAAATGGCACTTTAAAAAATTTAAAAGGGGCATAAAAAATTTTAATTTAAAGCCCATTTTTATTTTTTTAACCTCAAAAAAATTTCAGAAAAGCATTCAACTCAGGTCCTTTACATATAAGTCTTATGCCAGAGGACAATAGTCGAAAAGAGATTGAAATACAGCCGTATGGGAATAAACAGTACATCCTCCACAGAAGAGAATCAGTTTTAAAAGATGCTTCTACAAAATTACAGTTCATTCCGCAAATGAAATTAGGAGACACGTTCACAATGATATTTGAAATTTCTGTCTTAAAAGATGTGGAGAGGGATGGGGTTGTGGGCGTTAGTGACGTCCTTCTAAAAGGAATTCTAATTAGCTGGCAAAACTTAGACGTTGACAGTCTTAAAGTTACTGTCGTCGTTCTTTACGACGGTGGGGGGATTAAGGTCGTTACAACCAGTGACAAAATCAATATTAGTCTAAATAGAAACAATCTTACAGCACTGAATTGGATTAATCTTACACATTTAGACCTTATAGGATTTTATTATACTGAACAAGTTTTGACAGAGAGCATGATAAAAACAATAACTGGATTAGATTAAATTCTAGTATAAAACTATGGAGCAGTTAAACTTTATGATAAAAACCCCTCATTGTTCATTGATTTGTGGACAGACTGGTTGTGGAAAAACAATATTTGCCCTCGACCTATTGCAAACAGTTTATCGCTATAATTTTGATTATATTGTGATTTTCTGTCCAACACTTAAATGGAACAAAGCATATCATGATAGAAGGTTTATATGGACAGATGATGAAATATATTTAGTTAATCCTAGCAATAAACTGAGTGAGTGTTTAGAACAGTTTTATAAACTGTTTGAAGGAACGCAGACACTATTTATTATAGATGACTGTTCGGCAGAAAGAGACATAGTTAAAAAGAGAAACACTTTATCAAAACTAGCCTTCAGTGGAAGACATGCTAGGATAAGTGTGTGGATTTTATGTCAAAAATATAACTCAGTTTTAAAAGACTTTAGAGAACAGTTAAAGACTGTAGTTTTATTTCACATGAAAGACAGAGACTCATTTGAAGAATGTTTGCGCGAAAATGATGTTATTGAAAATGATCAGGAAAAACATAGGATTAAGCAAAAACTGAAATCTGAAAAGTTTAGTAAATTAGTATTGAAAACGGATAATCCTGCACAGTATGTATGTTTGTAGGGTCGTTATTTTTTGGTTATTGAAGTCTTACTTGGCAGAGAACTAATAAATGCTGCTTCTAGGTCACTTTCGCCCGAAACTAGTTGAGGGCGAAAGTGAGTTAGAAGCGGCATTTATTAGTTCTCTTTTGTTTATAATTCAATATTTCTTGCAGTCATTGCAACACCAAGCTGCTCTGTAAGTTGCTGGAACGGTGCTCGGTACTTATCCTTGGAATTTATTAGTTTGTTGTTGTTTTATATATATATATATATATATATATATATATATATATATATATATATATATATAATATTATATATATATATATGTGTGTGTGTGTGTGTGTGTGTGTGTGTGTGTGTGTGTGTGTGTGTGTGTGTGTGTACACATACATACATACATACATACATACATACATACATACATACACGCAAGCAAGTGTGTGTTTGTGTGCATGTGTATGTGTGTGTGTGAGAGAGAGAGAGAGAGAGAGAGAGAGAGAGAGAGAGAGAGAGAGAGAGAGAGAGAGAGAGAGAGAGAGAGAGAGAGAGAGAGAGAGAGAGAGAGAGAGAGAGAGATGGTTTGCACACCATTGTGTCATCATTTCCACATTTTCCTTCAGGAATACTATTTCAGTTTCGATCACAACTCGAACATGCTGGGGAGTGGGGGTGGGGGTGTGGGGGGGAGGGGGGTTTCTATGAAAGACGTTTTATTTTAAATTCGTTCTTTGTGAGGTCTAAAAGAAGACATCTTTGCCGACATCCACTTATCTGGTTTATATGTACCTTATTTTGGACTCTGTTCCCTGCGCGCGCGCGTGTGTGCGTGCGAGCGTGCGTGCAGTGCGTGCGTGCTTGTGTGTGTGTGTGTGTGTGTGTGTGTGTGTGTGTGTGTGTGTGTGTGTGTGTGTGTGTGTGTGTGTGTGTGTGTGTGTGTGTGTGTGTGTGTGTGTGTGTGTGTGTGTGTGTGTGTGTGTGCAGCACAGAACGGCACATGAAGTACAACACTACCATGCATTTTAACATCACAATACAACCCGATCTTTTCAATACTGTGGATATAATACATTACAATACAAATCTTCGTTCCTGACCTAATTTTCTTCTGAATATGGACATGGCAAATTGCTTGGTATGATCAAATGATTTTTGAACGAAGCTTGCAAATGAATGCTACATAATCTAAATGCTGCTGCTGTTTGTTTAATAATAATGATGATGATGATGATGATGATGATGATGATGATGATGATGATGAGATGATGATGATGATGATGATGATGATGATGATGATGACGATGATGATAATGATAATAACAGTAATGATAGCAATAACGATAGTAATAATAGCAATAACAATGATAATGATGATGAGAAGAAGAAGAAGAAGAAGAAGAAGAAGAAGAAGACGACGAAGAAGAATATAATGATAAAATTGATGATGACGATGATAATAATAACAATAATGATAATAACATTATAATACAATAACTCTGCCAGCTTTCTAGTGTAAACTATAACACTTGCAAAGCCATCATCATCATCATCATCATCATCATCATCATCATCATCATCATCATCATCATCATCATCATCACCAGGATAGTAGTAGAAGTAGTAGTAATAGTAGTAGTAGTGGTAGTCGTAGCAGTAGTAGTAGTACTACATCAGCAGCAGCAACAGCAGCAGCAGAAGCAGTGTCAGGATAATAGTAGTAGTCGTAGCAGTTGTAATGGTAGTAGCAGTAGTAGTAGTAATACTAGTAGTAGTGGTAGTTTTTGTCGTTGGTAACAGTAGCAACAAACGCAGTGGTGGTGGTGGTGGTGGTGGTGGTGGTGGTGGTGGTGGTGGCGGCAGCAGCAGCAGAACCTCTCTACCATAACAGGGTACAGGCCAAAGAAAGCTGAACTGAGAGCAGATGATGAGAGGAGACTGGCCAATGAACTGAATGTGTTCTACACACGCTTTGACCAGCGGGACTTCAGCCTTGAGCAGCAGCGGGCCATGGACACGGTGCCCCAGCTCCCTGGATCCCCAGTGACCATCAGTGACGAGGAAGTCCGCAGACTGTTCGGGAAGCGGAATGTCAGAAGTGCCTCTGGTCCGGATAGCATCAGCTGCAGGACTCTGAAAATCTGCAGCGACTCCTTGGCCCGTGTCGTCAAAGAGCTGTTCCAGCGATCATTTCAGGAAGGCCATGTCCCGCGATTATGGAGGTCATCCACCATCATTCCTGTGCCAAAGAAGAAAGTGGTCAGTCAACTCAACGACTACAGACCAGTGACGCTAACATCAGTCCCCATGAAATGTGCTGAGAAAATTGTCTTCAAGCATCTCAGAAGAGAGACTGAAGACCATCAAGATCCACTGCAGTTCGCCTACACCAGAGGTAGGAGCACAGAAGATGCCATCCTGACGATAATGCACCATCTCCAACAGCACATTGACAGGCTAGGGACGTTCGCCAGGGTTCTGTGTTGTGGACTTTTCAAGTGCTTTCAACACCAATCAGCCCCATCTCCTCGTTGGGAAACTCCTGGCCATGGCTGTTAACCCAAAGATCATCAAATGGATCTTCAGCTTCCTGACTGACAGATCGCAGCGAGTCGCAGTTGGCCGGGTTGTCTCCCATGTCCTGGTGACCAGTACAGGAGCCCCACAGGGATGTGTTCACTCGCCTGCCCTGTTCACCATCTACACAGCTGACTGCCGCACCAGGGAGGCATGCAGTTTGCAGATCAAGTTCGCAGATGATACGTCACTCACATGGCTGATGCACGACTCTGATGAAACCGAGTACCGAGAGGCAGTCGGCGAGTTGGTGGACTGGTGCGACAGGAACTTCCTTCAGCTCAAGTTCACCAAGACAGAGGAGATGGTCATCGACTTCTGCAGGAACCCAAGCAGCATCCACCCACTTGTCATCAAGCAAGAGGAAGTGCGCATTGTGCGCACCTACAAGTACCTCGGCACAGTCATTGACGACAAGCTGGAGTGGACCCCTAACATCGACATGTGCTGCAAGAAGGCCAACCAGCGTCTTTTCTTTCTGCGGAAGCTCCGACAGTTCAGGGTCAACAGCACCATCCTGAACTTCTTCTATCAGTCGGTGATCCAGTCCATCCTCCTCTACTATCATCTGTGCTCCTATCGGCTCCCTGAGTGATGCAGATAGGACAAGGCTGGAGAAAATGGTGTCTGCTGCAGGCAAGGCAATCGGCCGAGGTCTCGCGTCTCTTGCTGACATTCACGTCAAGGCAAGCTCCAAGAAGGCCCGGGCCATTCTCCAAGATCAGAGCCATCCGCCATCCGCTGAACCCTGCTCTGTCGGCCTGCACCTCCAGTCGTCACACTGGTCGACTGCTGTCCATCAGATGCAGGACATCCAGATGTAAGGATTCCTTCCTGCCTTCAGCCATCAGAACCCTGAACGAGGCTTGCAGGCGGAACTGAAAGACGATGCCCTTGCTGGCAGATACAGTAATACAGCTATCATCCTGCCCCCTCCCCCTCTCCTCACTCCAGCCAGTCCATCTTAAACTACCCTCTTCCCCGCTTCCCCCGTCTCTATCTCCACCTCCCACCCCCCTGCCCTCCCCCTTCCAATCACAACTGTACTGATATCAGGATTATAATGTTGGTGTAATGATGATGATGATTGCAGTGATAGTGATAATGATAATAACAGAATTTTGGAACCCACGCACAGACTCGTGATAGACATTCAAGCACATGCTTGCAAGCATAGGCACCCACATATATGCACTCATTCATGCATTCTTGCATACACGCACACACATACACAGAGAGACGCTCACGCGCTTATGCGCAGACACATGCACACCCACACGCACAACATGCATGTGTACACACACACACACACAGGCACACTTGCATACCACAGCACACACATGCTACACACATGCACGCACTCACACATTCAGACATGAGCGCACATGCCCACACACAGGCACAAAATAGTACTAACAAATGGTTACATACATATTCAATATGGTTGTGCTGTTGTTGGGTTTTTTTATGGAGTCTGTCCTTTGATCTTGGTTCATACAATATTAAAAAAAACCAAAAATATGTTGATACATTTTAGTTTAGAATCTCTGTGTGTGGGGATTGTGTGATTGTGTGTGTGTGTGTGGGTGGTGTGTGGGGTTTTGGGTGTGTGTGTGTGTGGTGTCTTTTTTGGCTGTGTTTGTCGTCTGTTGCATGATGCATGCGCGCGCGCGCGCGCGCGGGTGTGTGTGGTGGTGGGTGTGTGTGTGTGTGTGTGGTGTGGGGAAAGAAGATGAATTGCGTGTGTAAAAGTAGAAAATGGGGGTGTTTTTTTAATTTCGAAGCTTATTAAAAACAATTTGAATTATTCTATTTATTTTACTTTGTTTTTTATATTGATATTGCAATATTCACACAAAAAATTTTTTTAATGGACAAAATAAAAAAATTTGTGAACTTGTGGCAGCAGGGTTATTACTAGCAGCAAGCAGCAGCGCATTAGTAGAGTTTGGGAGTTTAGTATTTATAGTATAGTAGTAGTAGTTATGTGCAAAGTAGTAGCATTTGTTCTTTTCTTTTCTTTAGAGTAGTAGCGTTTTTTGTTGTTGTTGTTGTTGTTCTCCTTCTTTTTTGAAAAAAAGATGATAAAAATGAGATGACGATGATGATGTGATGGTGGTGATGATGATCATGATGATGATGATGTGATGTGACGAAAATGGCGCGCGATGATGACGTTTATGTGGTAACGCGCGCGCGACGATGACGACGACGACGACCGATGTGTGAGATGATGATAAAGATGTGAGGATGATGAGATGGATGATGACGACGACGACGACCTGAGAAATTGTGAGATGAGGATGTGATGATGAGGCGACGACGACGCGACACAACGACGACGACGACGATGAGTGGATGATGAAAATTAAAATAAAAAAAAGAATGAGGACAATTTCTATGCCCCCTTTTTAACGACGTGGCTAGGGGGCGCTTTAAAAGTTTTAAAAAAAAAACATCAAAATTTACGCAACACAACACACACCACACACACACCACACACACACCCACACACCAACACACACACACCCTTTACACTTCTCACACGCGCGCTTTAAATGGGGGGGCACGCCGAACTGAACATTGCGCCAAGTTTTAGAAATACTAACATCAACAGGGAAAGAATGAAAAGATCGAGAAGCCTCGGGGTCGGGCAACATACTCAAAACAAAAGACATGAAAGCTCGAAGAAAAAACAAAGCAGGTGCTCACGGGGAAAAAGAAATTTTGTCGAGCCCCTCAAGAAAAACATCGGCTGGAGCAAACCCCAACGGCTGCTGTCAAAACACCAAAAAACAAAAACGGAAGACACCCCCAAAGTTTTTTCAAAATCTAAAATGTCATTGAAAATTAGGGCGATTTTTGTGTTTGAAAAACGTGGTAAAGAAAAAAGAAGAATTGAACCCAAAAGATTGGTCGCGGGGACTTGAGGGGAACAAACGTAAGTGCCCGCTGGCAAATTCCGTCGCCGTCAAGTCCTACGCAGAAGCTGAAAGACCCGAAACTTCAGCAGCCCAGCAAAGTCATGCGGAAATTGGTAATAAAATTCCATTAGGCCTAGAAATGAAATGAAAAACCCCTCTAAAGAAAAGAACTCGCGTACAGTTTCAAAAAAAATTACGTCAGCGTAAAATTGGTGACCCATTTTGAAAATACGCCAAAAAGTCATGTGCCCCAAAACGAAAACAACACCCGTGGTCACTTTTTACATTTCGGTGCAAGGAGTTGACCGGCCCAACTGGACATTCGTTGGTTTTGATGCATTTTCCCTTTCAAGGCTCCGACGTCAAAATGACTATGAAGAAAAGAGTTTCTGTTTTTTCTTCAAAAAATCGCCAGAACCATTGTATCCCATGTGGAGTCAATGTTTAAAAGTCTGACCCCAAAATCTGCAGAAATTTTCGCCGATTCCATCAGAGTCATACTTCCAGAACCTCCAAAAAAAAAAATCGTTGTCAGAAAAATCGCGCCTTACGAATCTGGAGGGAAAACCCGGAAATATTCAATGTTGGTCCCCACGATGTTTGGGGAGGGAAAGAATCTCTTTCGCAACCATGGCAACTGCTCCGGGGGCTAAAGAAAGACGGGTTCACCAACAGCAAGAGGGGCCGTGCCCTTGCGGAAACCTGGGGAAACCTGGACAGCGTTTGGGGGGCCGAATAAAATTTTAAGGCCCCCACGCATCAGCTCCCCAACGCTTCTCCCAAACCCCCCGTTTTTCCGCTCTTGGTGAAGGGAAAATTTGTGGCAGAACCCCTTTGATGTACTAAGGAGGGGTTTTTAAAAAAGGCCCAATCTTATTAACATTGTTTTTAACTGCGGCAGAAAAGGACCTTTTTGGGGTTGACTTTGAAACTATTTACCCCTGCGTTTTTTTTTTGTGCTCGGTTTTAAATTTTTAGAATTTCCTCTCTTCTCTTCCTCTCTCTCTCTCTCTCTCTCCCCCCTCCTCCCTTTCCTGTGTCACGTATTGATATTTTGTATTTTCATCGGTACGTTTGTATTGAATTTTGTTTTTCCCCCCAATTTTTCCCTAAAATTTTAATAGCTATGGGAGAAACAAAGCTTAAGTTTTATCAATGGAATTGCGGTTTTAATAAAAACCTGTTTCCCTATTAAACATCTTGTTCTTTCAGATATCGATTCTCATTTTACGTCAAAAATGTCATCAAATAATTCCCCAGATTGACGAACTTTTATACCTCAGTCGGAAAAGAGGGATAAGAAGGAAAAATTTCCCAAACACTATTTAATTCCGAAAAGAGAGTTCACCGTCCCCGGCCACCCCGCAAATATATCAATCTTTCTCCTGTGCCCCAAAGTGAAAATCGGAAAATTTAAAGATAAATGTTGTTGTGTATCTTCCCAAAGGCCCAAAGGGGAAAAATCCCGAAGGTTTACGCCCATTACATGAAAAAAAAGAGAAATGGATAATCGGGGGGTGACTTTAACGCTCCCACCTTTTGGGAAAATGTAACAAAAATGGACTGTAACAGATTTGTTGAAAATATAGTTGATGCCTCCCTCTATCTAAAAAAAGATGGGAGGTTCGGGACCCCTGATTTACCCAATAAAGAGCTTCTGCTATTGTCGTTCTTATTTTCCCCCATTCTCGCCAATTGACTGGAAACCCTTACAGATAGCTTGGGAAAGGGACCACACCCATTATTATTCCGCTAAATGTAAATACCCCCGGGTAGTCAGTAAGATGTATGCAAATAAATTATAACTGTGCTGCGGGAAAACTTTTTTAAAAATATTTTGAAATCACAAATATTTTGACATTAGGTGTGATAAAATATTTTTGAAAAAAATTTTCAGGACCGTTTTGAAAGCCCTGACGTTCCAACCCAAGTATTCTAATTTAAAGTCTAAAAAATTTTTGGGGAAACTTTTCTGGTGGACGAAGCCTGTGAGAAAGTTTAAAAAAAAGAAAACTTTTTTTTTAAAATATACTTACAGGATAAAAAACCCCCAAAACCCCAAATTCCACTTTGGAAAACAATTTTCCCCCGTAAAAAACCATAGCACAAGTGAAAAGGCGTACTGGGCACATTTTGCCAGGGGTTTCAGCCCCAAAGACATCAAAAAATAAGGGAAAAAAAATTTAATGAAAAGAAAAAAGGGAACACTACCTTAAAATCCTCAGGGTTGAAGGCCTGATTTCCTACAAACTTACAAAAAAGGCTGAGTCGTTCGCTGCTTTTTTTCGGACAATGCTTTAGTAAAAATTAACATGAAAACAGAACGTTTAGGGCAAAGAGGCCCCAAAAAAATATGTACAAAGATCCTGTAGCAGATAACGAAAATTTTTCAAGCTCCAAATTTTTTTAAGGAACTAAAAGTATCTTTTTTTTCAAGCGCTAAGAAAAAGGTTTGGGGCAGATGAAAATCCTCTTTTTTTTTAAAACTTGCCAGATAACGGGGTAGACTACTGCAGAATTTTAAAAAGCGGGTGAGGGCTGTATTCCCCCAAAATGGAAGCACTCAATCGTAGTACAGTTTCCTAACAAGGGAAAAACTAAAAAAAATACAAAATTATAGCCTATTTCTCTAACATCACACACAAGGAAGCTGCTAGAAAATAGTTCTAAAAAAGATTAATTCATTTTTGTGTAAAAAAAAGTTTTCCCCCTAATCAGGCTGGGTTTTTTGAAGGGTAGAAGTACAGTTGACCCTTTAGTTAAAATGATACGCAATTAAACATCCGTTTGCTCGGGAAAAATTATGGCCCCTTCTTTGATAAAAGAAAGCCTCGATCACGTGTGGGTGATAATTACTTACAAACTAAAATGTATTGGTCTATTGGAAAAAAATATTGCTATGTTAAGAAATTTTTTTCTGAAAGAAGCATGCAGAAAAATGTTGCACAAGTATTCCACCCTACGATTTCCTAAAAAGGGAAACCCCAGGGGGCGTTTTTGCCCCTTATTTATTTAATATTTTGCTTTTTTGATTTGCCCCAGTCTGTATCGAAAAATGTTGTATAGTCAATTGGGGATGCAAGTTAGTGGTGAAAGTTACTATGAAAGGAAAAAACCCCAAAAACAGCTTAAAATATTTAAAAAATTTATCAAATGGAATCGATAATAAGAAATACTGGGGAGAATGGATTAAGCTATCACCGGAAAAAAAAAATCTTCTACTTTTTAATAGTGGGGCCCAAACCCCCGAATTTCCCATTTTACAAAAAAAATGGCGAGGATTGAACGAAAAAATGGTGAAATTTCTGGGGGTATATTTACTTCAAAATTTCGTGGTTATCATATACATATTTTTTAACAAAGGCTCGAAAAAGCTTTAAAATTTTTTTAAAAGTTATACAAAACAAAAGGGGGGCCAAGATGCAATGTTTTGAAAAAGTGGGATTGTCACTATACGTTCCCGACTCTCTTACGGGGAGGGGTCTTTTTTTATGCTCCGAAGGTTTACTTTAATAAGATCAAAGTTTTTGGGTTGCAAAGCTTTTTAAACTGGGTCTTGGTGGCCGTTTTAGCTTCCCTTTGGGAACTATAGCGAATAGGAGTATTGCCATTAGATGAACATCGACGGCTAGCTGCGCTAAATTGTTTACGAATTCAACAGTGAAGAACGTTAGAAAAGTCAGTTTAAAATCGAATTAGCTTCCCCAAAAGGGGGAAAAAAACAATTTTTTCCTCCCCCAAAGATTGGAACTTTCATTCAAAATCTGTTCATGAGTCAAAAGTTAACTTCAAGAATAAATCGCCTAAACTTCCCGCTCTCCGCCCCCATGGGAAATTTAAAAAGCTTCATTTATTTGCCTCTCGATTAAAA
>CM031629.1:37276851-37279351 GCA_018398815.1 Conus ventricosus | reverse complement strand
TTTAAAAGTCATGTCAAACACATGAAACCTGCATGTCAGAAAGCACTGACCATTCTGCGAGTTGTGGCACACACAGATTAGGCGCTGACAGGAAAACTATCCTTCATTTTTACAAGGCCCTGATCCACTCCAAACTGAACTATGGGAGTGTAGTGTACGGCTCGGCCAGATCATCCTACCTGAAAAGTCTGTATCCTATCCACCATCAAGGGCTTCGATTGTGTCTGGGTGCGTTCCGCACCACCCCTGTTTATAGCCTGTATGTTGAGGCAGGAGAAACGTCCCCCTCAAATCGTCGATTGAAACTTCCCTTGAGTTTCTCTTCTGAACCTCAAAACCCTGCATATGACTGTGTTTTCGACCCCAAGTTCCAAAAGAATTTCGGTGACCACCCCAGCTCAGTTCCACCCTTGGGAATTCGTCTTCTTCCCCACTTGAATAAAGCAGATGTAGACCTGGGAGTAGTTTGTGATTTATCCAAGTTTCCTGATGACCCTCCATTGACTTTCTTCACTCCAGAGATCCAGCTTGATTTAGCCTCGTACTGTAAAGATTCCACTAGTTCCATGGAAGACAAGTCCCTTTTTGCTGAACTGTGTTTAAAGTTTCAATCCTTCAAAAGAATTTTCGCTGACGGTTCCAAATCTGAGGAGGGAGTTGCCTCTGCTGTGTTTTGTGCAGTAGATCCCCCTCAGAAATTGCCGAACACATTCCCACTGATAGCTCCATCTACACCGCTGAGCTGACAGCCTTGGTCTTGGCTCTTAAAATGGTCTGTAAATCCAAACGTAAGATTTCCTCATTTTATCAGACTCCCTTTCTGCTTTGGAGGCCATCGCCGGCCGTAATCTCAAGGTGGTTGATCAACTTGCCAAGAACGCCACAAAGGAAAGGTTGAGCAGGTTGTCTATTCCTCACACTGATTTGAAACCCCAAACACAGGCTTACATCAAAGGCCTCTGGCAAGAGGAATTGAATTCGCAGACGGATAACAAACTAATTAAAATCCGTCCAAACCTGAAAGAGTTTTTTACCCTGTTCCCGAGGTGACCGTAAAGACGAAACCGTTTTGTGCCGCTTGCATACAAGCCACTCGTTTTACACCCATTCTTATCTTTTAAAGGGTTCAGAAGCTCCGTGGTGTATTCTATGTCATGTTCCACTCACAGTGAAACATATTCTTTTAGATTGTTGGGATTTGCACGATGTGAGACATAAACACTTTGCAGCAGACTCCATAATACCTTGTTAATGTTCAGAGATGTCCCGCCCGACGTGGTCGTTTGGTTTCTGAAAGAGATTAACAATTGTCATCTCATCTAAGATTTCATGTACGAAAGATTTATTAACGAAGGTTCTGGAGCGTTTAAGAGGGTGTATTTTAAAGAGATGTGTTGTTTTGTTTTAACTTGTGAGCTGACTTTAACGTAGTGACATCCCTGATATGGCCTTCTGCGGTCCTCTGGGCTATAAGCAACATTACCTTACCTTACCGCAGGCACGTACGCACACACACACACACACACACACACACATACACACACACACACACACACACACACACACACACACACACACACACACACGCGCGCGCGCAGCGCGCGCGCGCTCGCGCACGCGCGCAGGCGCGCAGGCACGCACGCACGCATGCACGCACGCACGCATACTTTCTCACACACACAGCGTGACGCATGCAGTCTGGTTCTGTTCTTTCTATTCATAAATGAACTGGCTGTTGAAGCAGGCACTAATGGAGTTCGTGGTGGTACTTTCCTCCAGAACTTACAACTCTTTGTGCTGTTGTTTGGGGGAAGACGACATCGTCTTATCAGTAGCTGCTATCGGACTGCGGAATAGATGGAATAATTAGCAAAGGGCTGTTAGATCGCTTCATTGAAAAGTAACAGAAATATATCCAATACTGTTTTATGTTGTACTATGTATTGTGGTATGCTGCTCTGCGAAACTGTTTAGATAAGGGGGTCTCAGGCCAAATATCGCAGAAAACCATGCTTGCTGAAAACTTGTCTGTTGATGCCATTTACAAACCATAGAAATCTAGGGAATTGTCAGCGTTTAGATAAAGTAAAAAAGTTCAGACGAATTGTGATCTCAAACTATTCTGTTGTTGTTGTTGTTGTTGTTGTTGTTGTTGTTGTTGTTGTTGTTGTTTTGTTGTTGTTGTTGTTGTTGTTGTTGTTGTGGTTGTCTTCGTCTTCTTCTTCTTCTTCTTCTTCTTCTTCTTCTTCTTCTTCTTCTTCTTCTTCTTCTTCTTCTTCTTCTTCTCCTTCTTCTTCTTCTGCTGCTGCTGCTGGCTGCTGCTGCTGCTGACAGTGAGATACGTACACTCTATGTCATTGTGTTGACGTGCCCTTCCAAAGAGTTAATGGCCTGATAATCCATTAAAACATGTTCATTGTTATCATCATTACTGCCGAGGTGCTCCTTCTGGGCACCCCCCCCCCCCCCCCCCCCCCACAGCCACACACAGGCCCGCCCT
>CM031629.1:37241851-37271851 GCA_018398815.1 Conus ventricosus | reverse complement strand
TTGTTAGTACGCATTGGCAAAAATGCCTTTAAAGCATGTAGTGGCCTGTCTTTGTTAGTACACATTGGCAAAAATGCCTTTAAAGCATGTAGTGGCCTGTCTTTTGCTGAACGAGAGGACACAGTGGACTTTGAGACAGTGCTGGCAAAGTTTCAGGGTTTCTGTGGTGGAGAAACCAGTGAAATTCATGAAATGTTTATTCTTAACGGGAGATGTGAAAACGAAAGGGAAAGCATTGATTCTTGTGCAATTGTGTCGCAACGTTGGGCCAAAGTTAGAAGATTGCATATTGAGAGGTTACATCGTAGTGAGAGGTAGAGATGAGGCAGTAAGACCAAAACATTTATGCTTAACAGGAGATGTATACAATAAAGGGAAAGCATCAATGGTTGTGAAATAATGTTGCGTAATTTAGCCAGACTTTGCGACGCTGGACCAAAGTTAGAGGACCGCGTATTGAGAGACTGTTTAGTGGTAGGGGCTAGAGATGAGGCAGTAAGACCAAAACTTTTAGGAAAATATGCAGCTAGCACTTAAGTCATTTGAATGTGTGCATTTTTCATGAGTCACCACATCACCAATCCAACGAAACGGCAGGTCAAGCCACAGCGGAAACTACGCGGCAATGGAGACATAATTCTGCGTCCACGTCCAATCTTAAAACGGAAGAGGAATGTGAGAAATATGGGACAGATCATGAAAGGGCATGTGCAAAGCTTGCAGAATTGATGCTCGATCTGCCATCATTCATCAGGGACCCCATCGTCCCCCTTTTCGGGCACAGTAAAGTCAAGAGGCCCTGGATGGATTGTCAGCGGGGAACAAAGGGTTTCTGTAGGGCTGGCGAGGTTTCCCCCGAGCGACCCAAAGGGGCAGAGGGTTTTGGGGTTTTTAAGGAAAACTACAGGCGGGGGGTGTGTTGGGGTTTTTTCAAAGCTTACGGGCGGGTCTGGATGTGTTTAAAGGAAATCACGGGGCAGGAGGTGTTGGTGTTTAAAAGGCAATTACGGGGCAGGAATGTGTGGTATGTTTTAAGGAAAATCTACGGCGGGAGTTGATGGGTATTTCAAGGCAACAAGGAGGAGGTGTGTTGTGTTTTCAAGGGCAATCTACAGGGCAGGAGGGTTTGGGTGTTTCAGGAAATCTACAGGGCGGGGGTGTTTGGGGTTTTTTAAAGGGGCAATTACAGGCAGAGGTGTGTGGGTTTTTCAAGGAAATCAAAGGGGCAGGGGGTGTGTTGGGTTTTCAAGGCAATCTACAGGCGGGGGGTTTTGGGGGTGTTTCAAAGGCAATCTACAGGCAGGGGTGTGGGGGGTGTTTCAAGGCAACTACGGGGCAGGGGGTGTGGGGTGTTTCAAGGCAATCTCAGGGAGGAGGTGGGGGTTTTTAAAGGCAATCTACGGGGCAGAAGGGTGTGGGGTTTTTTCAAGTCATTCTACGGGGCAGGGGGTTTTTGGTGTGTTTGAAGGAAATCTACGGGGAAAGGGGTGTTGTGTGTTTAAGGAATTACGGGGCAAAAGGGTTTGGATTTTTAAAGGGAAAAACTACGGGGCGGGAGGGGGGGTTTGTTTTTAAAGGGCAATCTACGGGGCAGGAGGGTGTGGTGTGTTTGAAGGCAATCCAGGGCAGGGGGTTTTTGGAGTTTCAAGCAACTACGGGCAGGGGGTTTGGAGTGTTTCAAGGAAATTACGGGGCGGAGGTTTTTGTGTTTCAAGCAATCTACAGGGCAGAGGTGTTTGGGGGTTTCCCAAGGCAATCACAGGCAGAAGGGGGTTTTGGGTTTTTCAGGCAATTAAAGGGGGTGTTTTGGGGTGTTTCAAGGCAATTACAGGGCAAGGGGGTGTGTTGGGTTTTCAAAGGAACACGGGGGGAGGTGTGGGGGTGTTTCAAGGCAATCTCGGGGCAGGGGTGTGGGGCGTTTAAAGGGCAATCTCAGGGAGGGGTGTGTTAGTGTTTAAAGGGCAATCTACGGGGCAGGGGGGTTTTGGGGTTTTGAAGGAATCTACAGGCGGGGAGGTTCTTGGGGGTTTCAAGCAATCAAAAGGGCAGGGGGGTTTTTTTGTTTTATGGCAATTAAACAGGGCAGGGGTGTGTTGGGTGTTTAAAGGGTAATCTACGGGGCAGGAGGTTGTTGTAGTTTAAAGGAAATCTAAGGGGCAGGAGGTTTTTTGTGTTTAAAGGAAATCTACAGGGCAAAAGGGTGTTGGGTGTTTCAAGGTAATCTAAAGGGCAGGAGGGTGTTTGTGTTTCAAGGCAATAACGGGGGAGGTTTTTTTGTGTTTCAGGAAAATCTACGGGGCAGGAGGTGTTTTGGGTTTTTAAAGGGAAATTACAGGGCGGGAGGTGTGAGGGTTTTAAAGGAATTACGGGGCAGGAGGTGGTTGGGTGTTTAAAGGCAATTACGGGGCGAAGGTTTTGGGGGGGGTTTTCAAGGCAATCTACAGGGCAGGGTGTTTTTTTTCAAGGAAAATCTAAGGGCAGGAGGTGTTTGTGTGTTTGAAGGAAATCTCAGGGCAGGGGGTGTTTTGTGTGTTTCAAGGAAATTAAAAGGCGAAGGCTTTTGGAGTTTAAAGGGAAATCACAGGGCAGGGGGTGTTTTTTGGTTTCAAGGTAATCTACAGGCAAAAGGTGGTGGTGTGTTTGAGGCATCTACGGGGCAGGGGGGTTTGGAGTTTCAAAACCTACGGGGGCGGGAGGTGGTGGGTGTTTAAAAGGCAATCTACGGGGCAGGGTGTTTGGAGTTTCAAGGTAATCACAAGGCAGGGGGTTGTTGGTGTTTTAAAGGGAAATCTCGGGCAGGATTGGGGGTGTGTTTAAAGGCAATCTAAAAGGGAAAAGGGGTTGTTTTTTTAAAGGGCAACTACGGGGCGGGAGGTGTTTTGGGTGTTTAAAAGGTATCTACGGGGGCAAAAGGGTTTTGGGGGGGTTTTAAAGGCAATCTACGGGGCGGAGGTGTGTTGTTGTTTCAAGCAATCTAAGGGCAGGAGGTGTTTGTGTTTTGAAGGCAATCTACAGGGCGGAGTGTGTTGTGTGTTTAAAGGGTAATCTCGGCGAAGGGTTTTGGAGTTTCAAGGCAATCTAATGCAGGTGTGTTGTGTGTTTAAAGGAAATCTACGGGGGAAAAGGTGTGTGGGTTTTTAAGGAATCAACAGGGCAGGGGGTGTTTGGAGTTTCAAAAAAACTACAGGGCAGGGTGTGTTGTGTTTTTTTCAAGGCAATCTACAGGGCAGGAGGTTTTTTGGATTTTAAAGGGTAATCTACAGGGCGGAGGTTTTGTTGGGTTTTTAAAGGGCAATTACGGGGCAGGAGGTGTGGGTGTTTTTCGGGGCAATCTAAGGGCAAGGGGGTGTTGGGTTTTTCAAGCAATCTACGGGCGGAGGTGTTTTGGGGTGTTTAAAGGGAAAATTACGGGCGGGAGGTGTGTTGGTGTTTCAAGGTAATCTACGGGGCAGGGGGTGTTTTGGGGTTTTTTCAAGGCAAAACAGGCAGGGGGTTGGGTTTGGGGTGTTTCAAGGCAATTACAGGGCAGGGGGTTGTTGGTGTTTAAAGGAAATCTACAGGCGGAGGGGGTTTTTTTGTGTTTCAAGGAAATTCAGGGCAGGAGGTGTTGGTGTGTTTCAAGGAAATTTTACGGGGCAGGAGGTGTTTTGGGGTGTTTAAAGGCAAATACAGGGCGGGAGATGTGGGGTGTGTTTAAAGGGCAATCTACTTGGCAGGGGTGTGTGATGTTTTAAAGCAATCTACAGGGCAGGGTGTTTTGTGTTTAAGGGCAATCTACAGGAGAGGTGTTTGGGGTTGTTTAAGGAAATCTACGGGGGCAGGGGGGTGGTTGGGTTTTTAAGGAAACAAGGGGCAGGAGGTGTGTTGGGTGTTTCAAGGCAATCTCAGGGGGGAGTGTTTTGGAGTTTAAGGAATCTACAGGCGGGAGGGTGTGGTGTGTTTAAAGGCAATCTAGGGGAAAGGGAGGTGGTGGGGTTTCAAGCAATCAAAAGGGGAGGGGGTGTGTTGGGGGTTTAAACAATCTACGGGGAAGGGGGTGGTTGGGTGTTTAAAAGGAAATCACGGGGCAGGGGTGTTTGTTTTTGAAGGCAATCTACGGGGCAGGGGGGGTTTTTTGGGTTGTTTCAAGGAAAACTCCAGGGAAAGGGTGTGTTGGGTGTTTAAAGGGCAATCTAAGGGAGGGGGAGTGTTGTGTTTTCAAGGAATCTACGGGGCAGGGGGTGTGTATTTTTTTTTAAAAGGAAACTAAGGGCAGGGGTGTTTTGTGTGTTAAGGGCAATCTACAGGGCGGAGGTGTTGTGTTTCATTGCAATTACGGGGCAGGGGGTGTTTTGGGTTTTTTCAAGCAATCTAGGGGGAGGGGTGTGTTGGGTGTTTCAAGGCAATCTACACAAAGGGTGTTTTGGGGTTTTTCGGGGCAATTACAGGCGGAGGTGTTTTGGGGTGTTTAAAGGGCAATCTACAGGGGAGGGGGTGTGTTGTTGTTTCGGGCAATCTACAGGGAGGTTGTGTTGGTGTTTCAAGAAATCTACAGGGCACGATGTTTTGGGTTGTTCAAGGAAATCACAGGGGGGAGGTGTGTTGGGGTTTCAGGAAAAATCAAAGGGGCAGAGGTGTGTTGGTTTTTAAAGGCAATCTACGGGGCGGGGGTGTTTGATTGTTTCAAGGCAATTCGGGGAAGGGTGTTGGGTTTTAAAGGGAAAAACTACAGGGCGGGGGCGTTTTGTGTTTCATGGCAATCTAAGGCAGGGGGTGTTTTGGGGTTTTTCAGGAAATCACAGGGCGGGAGGTTTTGGGGTGTGCTTCAACCTTAAGGGCAGGGGTTTTGGGGTTTCGGGGAAATCATGGGCAGGAGGTGTGTTGTTTTTAAAAGGCAATTCAGGGCAGGAGGTTTTTTGGGATGTTTAGGCAATCTACGGGGCAGGAGGTGTGTTGGGGTTTCGAGGTAATCTACGGGGCAGGAGGGTTTTGTTTCGGCAATCTAAGGCGGGAGGGTTTGGGGTTTTTTAAGGAAATTACGGGGAGGAGGTTGGGGGGTTGTTTCAAGGCAATTTAAACAGGGCAGGAGGTTTTTTGGGGTTTAAAGGAAATCTACAGGGCAGGGTGTGGGGGCAGGCAATCAAAAGGGGGGGTTTTTGGTGTTTAAGGGCAATCTACAGGGAGGGGGTGTTTTGTTTTAAATCTCAGGGCAGGAGGTGTTTGGTTTAGGAATCTACGGGGAGGAGTTGGTTTTTTGGGGGGAAGAGGTTTTGGTGTTTCAAGCAATGCTACAGGGCAGGAGTGTGTTGGTGTGATTGGCAAAGATGCCATGAGTGTTTTGTGTTTCATGCAATCTAACGGCAGAGGTGTGTTGTGTTTTAAGGCAAACGTCAGGGGTCTGTGGTGGTTGAAGGCAATCTAACAGGAGTGTGATTGGTGTTTTCGGCAATTGGGCAAGATGTTGGTATGTATTTAAGGTAATCAAAGGGGGGAGGTGTGAGGGGTATTCGGAATTAAGGCAAGGTGTTTGTGTGTTAAGGAATTCTACAAAAGGGTGATTGGTTGTTAAATACCAATTGTTGGTATTTAGCCAGACATTGCGACAGGGCCAATGTTAGGGGTCCGCTAATTAGGGGATGTTTTGGTTTACAGGGCAGAGGTGGTGGGTGTTCAAGCCAATCTATTAGGCAGAGTAGGGGATTTTAGGCATTAAGCAGAGGTGTGTTTTTTCAAGTCAACATACAATCAACGGAAAGGAGGTCAGGGGTTTTGAAGGCAATCTCAGGCAGAATTGTGCGTCTGTCAATCTTTAACGGGAGGAGGTTGTGTATGAAGATCATGGGGGAAGATCAAGAAAGGGGAGTTTCAAGCTTACAGATGAGGCTGATCTTATCATTTCTAAATGGCAATCTACAGCATTGTGGCTGTTTGAAGGTCACAGGGCAGGATGTGTTTGGATTTCAGGAATCTAAGGTTTCCATGAGGTGTTGGATGTTTGCACAGGCGATCTACAGGGCAGGAGGTGTTTGGTGTTTCAAGGCAATCTACAGGCAGGAGGTGTTTGTGTGTTTCAAGCAATCTACAGGGCAGGGTGGGTTTTTCATGGTCTGCGGGGTGTTTTGAAGGCAATCTACAGGGCAGGAGGTGTTTGGTGTTTCAAGGCAATCTACAGGGCAGGAGATTTTGGGGGTGTTTCAAGGCAATCTACAGGGCAGGAGGTGTGTGGGTTTTCAAGGCAATCTACAGGCAGGAGTGTGTTGGTGTTTCAAGGCAATCTACAGGGCAGGAGGTGTGTTGGGTGTTTGAAGGCAATCTACAGGGCAGGGGGTGTGTTGGGGTGTTTCAAGGCAATCTACAGGGCAGGAGGTGTTTGGGTTTCATGGCAATCTACAGGGCAGGAGGTGTGTTGGGTGTTCAAGGCAATCTACAGGGCAGGAGGTGTGGTTGGGGTTTCAAGGCAATCTACAGGGCAGGAGGTGTTTTGTGTTTCAAGGCAATCTACAGGCAGGAGGTGTGTTGGGTGTTTCAAGGAAATCTACAGGGCAGGAGGTGTGTTGTGTGTTTCAAGGCAATATACAGGGCAGGAGGTGTGGGGGTGTTTCAGCATTCTACAGGGCGGGAGGTGTGTTGGTGTTTCAAGGCAATCTACGGGGCAGGAGGTGTGTGGTGTGTTTAAAGGTAATCTACAGGGCAGAAGGTGTTTGGGTTTCAAGGCAATCTACAGGGCAGGAGGTGTGTTGTGGGTTTCAAGGCAATCTACAGGGCAGGAGGTGTGTGGTGTGTTTCAAGGCAATCTACAGGGCAGGAGGTGTTTGGGTTTAAGGCAATCTACAGGGCAGGAGGTGTGTGGGTGTTTCAAGGTAATCTACAGGGCAGAAGGGTTTAGGATTTCAAGGCAATCTACATGGCAGGAGGTGTTGGTGTTTCAAGGTAATCTACAGGGCAGAAGGTGTGTGGTGTGTTTAAGGCAATCTACAGGGCAGGAGGTTTGTGTTGGGAGTTTCAAAACAATCTACAGGGCAGGAGGTGTGTGGTGTGTTTAAGGCAATCTACGGGGCAGGAGGTGTTTGGTGTTTCAAGGTAATCTACAGGGCAGGAGGTGTGTGGGGTGTTTCAAGGCAATTACAGGCAGGAGGTGTGTGGTGTTTCAAGGCAATCTACAGGGCAGAGGTGTGTTGGGTGTTTAAGGCAATCTACAGGCAGGAGGTGTTTGGGTGTTTCAAGGTAATCTACAGGGCAAGGGTGTTTTGTGTTTCAGGCAATCTACAGGGCAGGAGGTGTGTTGGTGTTTCAAGGCAATCTACAGGCAGGCGGTGTGTTGTGAGTTTGAAGGCAATCTACAGGCAGGAGGTGTTTGTGTTTCAAGGTAATCTACAGAGCAGAAGGTGTTGGGTTTCAAGGCAATCTACATGCAGGAGGTGTGTTGTGTGTTTCAAGGTAATCTACAGGGCAGAAGGTGTGTTGTGTTTGATGGCAATCTACAGGGCAGGAGGTGTGTTGGAGTTTCAAACAATCTACAGGGCAGGAGGTGTGATGTGTGTTTCAAGGCAATCTACAGGGCAGGAGGTGTTTGGGTTTCAAGGAATCTACGGGCAGGAGGTGTGTGGGTGTTTCAAGGCAATCTACAGGGCAGGAGGTGTGTGTTTGGTGTTTCAAGGCAATCTACAGGGCAGGAGGTGTGTGTTGGTGTTGGTTTGAAGAGGTGTGGGGGGCATTACAGGGCAGGAGGTGTGTTGGTGTTTAAAGGTAATCTACAGGGCAGAGGTTTTGGGTGTTTAAAGGGCAATCTACAGGGCAGGAGGTGTGTTGGGTGTTTCAAGGTAATCTACAGGGCAGGGGTGTGGTGTGTTTTCAAGGCAATTACAGGGCAGGAGGTTGTTTGGATTTCAAGCAATCTACAGGGCAGGAGGTGTGTGGTGTGTTTCAAGGCAATCTACAGGGCAGGAGGTGTTTGGGTTTTCAAGGCAAACTACAGGCAGGAGGTGTGTTGGGTGTTTCAAGGCAATCTACAGGGCAGGAGGTGTGTGGTGTGTTTCAAGGCAATCTACAGGGCAGAGGTGTGTTGGGTGTTTCAAGGCAATCTACAGGGTAGGAGGTGTGTTGGGTGTTTCAAGGTAATCTACAGGGCAGAAGGTGTTTTGGGTGTTTCAAGGAATCTACAGGGCAGGAGGTGTGTTGTGTGTTTCAAGGCAATCTACAGGCAGGAGGTGTGTTGTGGTTTGAAGGCAATCTACAGGGCAGGAGGTGTGTTGGTGTTTTTCAAGGCAATCTACAGGGCAGAGGCGTTTGGGGTGTTTCAAGGCAATCTACACGCAGGAGGTGTGTTGGTGTTTCAAGGTAATCTACAGGGCAGAAGTGTGTTGTGTTTGAAGGCAATCTACAGGGCAGGAGGTGTGTTGTGTTTAAAGCAATCTACAGGGCAGGAGGTGTTGGTTGTTTCAAGGCAATCTACAGGGCAGGAGGTTTTGGAGTTTCAAGGCAATCTACGGGGCAGGAGGTGTTTTGGGGTGTTTCAAGGCAATCTACAGGGCAGGAGGTGTGTGTATGTTGTTTTAAGGCAATCTACAGGGAAAGGAGGTGTGTTGGGTGTTTAAGGCAATCTACAGGCAGGAGGTGTGTTGGTGTTTAAATTGCAATCTACAGGGCAGGAGGTGTGTTGGTGTTTCAAGGAATCTACAGGGCAGGAGGTGTGTTGGGTGTTCAAGGCAATCTACAGGGCAGAAGGTGTGTTGGGTGTTTCAAGGTAATCTACAGGGCAGGAGGTGTGTTGTGTGTTTCAAGGCAATCTACAGGGCAGGAGGTTGTTTTGTGTTTCAAGGCAATCTACAGGGCAGGAGGTGTGTGGGTGTTTCAAGGCAATCTACAGGGCACGATGTGTGTTGGTGTTTCAAGGCAACTACAGGGTAGGAGATGTGTGGTGTGTTTCAAGGCAATCTACGGGGCAGGAGGTGTGTTGTGTGTTTGAAGGCAATCTACAGGGCAGGAGGTGTGTTGTGTGTTTCAAGGCAATCTACAGGGCAGGAGGTGTGTTGGGTTTTTCAAGGTAATCTACAGGGCAGGAGGTGTTTGGGTGTTTCATGGCAATCTACAGGGCAGGAGGTGTGTTGGGTGATTCAAGGCAATCTACAGGGCAGGAGGTGTGTGTGGATGTTTCAAGGCAATCTACAGTGCAGGAGGTGTGTGGTGTGTTTCAAGGCAATCTACGGGGCAGGAGGTGTGTGGTGTGTTTCAAGGCAATCTAAAGTGCGGAGGTGTGTTGGGTGTTTCAAGGCAATCTACAGGGCAGGAGGTGTGTTGGGTGTTTCAAGGCAATCTACAGGGCAGGAGGTGTGTTGTGTGTTTGAAGGCAATCTACAGGGCAGGAGGTGTGTTGGTTGTTTCAAGGCAATCTCCAGGGCAGGAGGTGTGTTGGGTGTTTCAAGGCAATCTACAGGGCAGGGGGTAGTGTTGTGTGTTTCAAGGCAATCTACAGGGCAGGAGGTGTGTATGTTGTTTTAAGGCAATCTACAGGGCAGGAGGTGTGTTGTGTGTTTCAAGGCAATCTACAGGGCAGGAGGTGTGTTGTGTTTCATTGCAATCTACAGGGCAGGAGGTGTGTTGGGTGTTTCAAGGCAATCTACAGGGCAGGAGGTGTGTTGGGTGTTTCAAGGCAATCTACAGGGCAGAGGTGTGTTGGGTGTTTCAAGGCAATCTACAGGGCGAGTGATTGGTGTTGAAAGTTTGTTGTTCAAGGCAATCTACAGCAGGAGGTGTGTTGGGTGTTTCAAGGCAATCTACAGGGCAGGATGTGTGTTGGTTGTTTCAAGGCAATCTACAGGTAGGAGGTGTGTTGGGTGTTTCAAGGCAATCTACAGGGCAGGAGGTGTGTTGTGTGTTTGAAGGCAATCTACAGGGCAGGAGGTGTGTTGATTGTTTCAAGGCAATCTACAGGAGGAGGTGTGTTGGTGTTTCAAGGTAATCTACAGGGCAGGAGGCGTTTTGTGTTTCATGGCAATCTACAGGGCAGGGGGTTTTGTGGGTGTTTCAAGGCAATCTACAGGGCAGGAGGTGTGTGGTGTGCTTCAAGGCAATCTACAGGGCAGGAGGTGTGTTGGGTGTTTCAAGGCAATCTATAGGGCAGGAGGTGTGTTGTGTTTCAA
This sequence comes from Conus ventricosus, assembly GCA_018398815.1. Taxonomy (NCBI): domain Eukaryota; kingdom Metazoa; phylum Mollusca; class Gastropoda; order Neogastropoda; family Conidae; genus Conus; species Conus ventricosus. The sequence goes on along the minus strand of CM031629.1, from coordinate 37,261,733 downwards.
GGACAATCTACAGGGCAGGAGGTGTGTTGGTGTTTCAAGGCAATCTACAGGGCAGGAGGTGTGTTGGGTGTTTCAAGGTAATTACAGGGCAGGAGGCGTTTTGTGTTTCATGGCAATCTACAGGGCAGGAGGTGTGTTGGGTGTTTCAAGGCAATCTACGGGGCAGGAGGTGTTGGTGTGTTTCAAGGCAATTTACAGGGCAGGAGGTGTGTTGGGTGTTTCAAGGCAATCTACAGGGCAGAGGTGTGTGGTGTGTTTCCATGGCAATCTACAGGGCAGGAGGTGTGTTGGGTGTTTCAAGGCAATCTACAGGGCAGGAGGTGTGTTGTGTGTTTGAAGGCAATCTACAGGGCAGGAGGTGTTTTGTGTTTCATGGTAATCTACGGGGCAGGAGGTGTGTTGTGGTGTTTCATGGCAATCTACAGGGCAGGAGGTGTGTTTGTGTGTTTCAAGGCAATCTACAGGGCAGGAGGTGTGTGGTGTGATTCAAGGCAATCTAGATGGCAGGAGGTGTTTTGTGTTTCATGGCAATCTACAGGGCAGGAGGTGTGTTGGGTGTTTCAAGGCAATCTACAGGCAGGAGGTGTGTGGTGTGCTTCAAGGCATTCTTCAGGGCAGATGATGGAAAGACACAGCTTTGAATTCCACAACAAACAGAGCAAAAGATATCCAATGTCACACAGTAATTAATTCATCAAATGAGGATGATTTTCCCTGTTTGTGCGAAAAAGTCCTGGCAGTAGTACAGTTGTTGAAATGTGGCGATTCTTCAGGCATCGACGACTTCCATGCACAACTCTTGAAGCATAGTGTCGAGGCAGTAACTGATATTTCATTTTCCATTTGCAACCAAATCTGCGTACTTATGAGTGGCTTATGCATTGGATTCGTTTACTAACAGTTACTCTTCCCACGAACGGAAATAGTCAACACCGCCGGAACTACCTCATTATCAATGTGATCAGCCAAGCAGCAAAGCATTTGTTCAAAATCATGCATACCTAAGTACTAAAAGTACCTTGTTTGTAAAGTCATTACTATAATGACTGAAGAATTGTTAGCCTGCACTTGTTTTCTCCCACTACTTAATTGTTCAGCATTAAGTACTAAAAGTTTTCATTTGGAATCGCCATTGGTGGCACCTAAGACATGACATATTGCATTGAATTCTAGAGGGTGCTACTTACTGTCACCTTTAAGCGCCACAATCAGAGCATCCTGAAACGCTGTATAGTATTAAATCTTGAAGGATCTCACTTCAGTAACCTTTAATGCTAGCTAGAATGCCATGTGTGCTAATGTATCCTAAAACTGCCTCATTTGCTGTCATCTTCAAGATAAGTGTCTAAACGGTCAGGGAAACCATTTCAGGTCTGAGTACCTGCGTTCTAGCCTTGTAAATATTTGATGATGCTAGAAGACAGTAGAAGCTGCATAACTGAGGGAAGACCTTACACTCTCTTTTAAGAGGTTTTGTCATGTCGTGTCAGCTATCCCCTTAAATGCGCCCTCCTCCCTCACCCTACCCCCCACCCGCTCCACATTCCTCTACATCTGATGAAGTTGAAAACAAACTTGAAAATAATTTGCATTGGAGTACACACACACTGCATGACAGATAGCCAAGGAGCACCTGTGATTGTCTCCAGCCCCAAGCACTCACCCCCCCCCCCCTCCCCTTCCTCCAGCCTCCCCACTCCCCAACGCCTTTCAGTCGCACTGATCGTTTCCTTGAGTCACTAGGATCTGCCGCCTTAATCCTGTTTCTCTGCAGGTGCTGCACCAGAGCACAGTGAACGGGTTTTATCCAGACAATTTTGAAACTAAGCAGCTGTCTTACACAAGTGACGACGGTACCACGGTCCCCATGTTTGTGGTCCAGAAGAAGGTTGGTCTGATTTGAACGCTGTGTCCTTACCGTGTAATGGCGGAATGTGTGTGTGCGTGCGTACATGCGAGCGTGCGTGCGTGCGTGCGAGTGTGCGTGTGTGCCTGCGTGCGTGCGTGCGTGCGTGCGTGCGTGCGTGCGTGCGTGCGTGTGTGTGTGTGTGTGTGTGTGTGTGTGTGTGTGTGTGTGTGTGTGTGGTGTTGGTGTGTGTGTGTGTTTGTGTGGGTGTGTGGCATGCACCTTTGATTATTTGAGGGAAATGAATGTTCAGAAGATAACAAATGGCAAAACAATAACAAAACAACAACAATATCAACAACAAACCACACACACACAGACACACACACACACACACACACGCGCGCGCGCGCCCACACACGCACGTACGTACGCGCACACACACACACACACACACACACACACACACACACACACACACACACACACACACACACACACACACACACACACACACACACACACACACACACACACACACACACACACACACCAGCGCATACACGTTCACTCTGACCTGTCATCACTATCGATCAATTGATCGATCGATCAGTCAATCAATCAATCAATCAATCGATCGATTAATCGGTCAATCAATCAATGAACACTACTGCGTGCAGTGTGCAGTATCTGAAGACTGACGGATACCCCTAACTGTGACCTCTGTGTGACCTTACTATTACCTCTGTATGTGGCCTCAGTGTGACCTCTGTGTGTTGCCTCACTGTGACCTCTGTGTGTTGCCTCACTGTGACCTCTGTGTGTTCCCTCACTGTGACCTCACTGTGACCTCTGTGTGTTGCCTCACTGTGACCTCTGTGTGTTGCCTCACTGTGACCTCTGTGTGTTGCCTCACTGTGACCTCTGTGTGTTGCCTCACTGTGCCCGCTGCTACCTCACTGTGACCTCTAAGTGTTACCTCACTGTGACCTCTGTGTGTTGCTCACTGTGACCTCACTGTGACCTCACTGTGACCTCTAAGTGTTACCTCATTGTGACCTATGTGTGTTGCCTCACTGTGACCTCACAGTGACCTCTATGTGTTGCCTCACTGTGAACTCTGTGTGTTCCCTCACTGTGACCTCACTGTGACCTCTATGTGTTGCCCCACTGTGACCTCACTGTGACCTTTATGTGTTGCCTCACTGTGACCTTTGTGTGTTGCCTCATGGTGATCTCATTGTGACCTCTGTGTCTTGCCCCACTGTGCCCCGCTGCTACCTCACTGTAACCTCTGTGTGTTCCCTCACTGTGACCTCACTGTGACCTCTGTGTGTTGCCTCACTGTGACTCTGTTTGTTGCCTCACTGTGACCTCTGTGTGTTCCCTCACTGTGACCTCACTGTGACCTCTGTGTGTTGCCTCACTGTGACCTCTGTGTGTTGCCTCACTGTGACCTCTGTGTGTTGCCTCACTGTGACCTCTGTGTGTTGCCTCACTGTGACCTCACTGTGACCTCTAGAGAATGTAAATATTTCGTTCATGACCGCCCATGTGATTCTGCCCGAAAACCCCCTTTTTCACATACAAATCACGTCCATCACATATCAGTTTTGGCCAAAATTAACACCTGTTTTTAAACAAAATTAACACGCAAAAACAGCAAATATTGACGTATTTAGCACATTGAAACGGGGGTTTCCGTGCAGAATCACATGGGTGATCGTAAACATAGATATTTACATTCTCTCTCCAGGGACATAAAATCAACTAAATAGTTATATAGCTTGACGGTCCTGCCTTAACTGCTTCCAATCAATATTACTGACTGGAACGCTCTTGCACACACCCCTGCACGAGAGCCTGCACATAACACTGAATTATTAATTAGTTTAGCTGCCCACGTCTGCACGCTCAACCAATTGACAGGAGGTATGACGTCATTTTTGGCCGGGGAAGTCAGATCTCATTATTCAGCGAGCGCCCTACCCGTGAGGATTGTTTTTAGCTCGCTGTTGTTAAAAGCCGACCAGCCAAAAGATAGAGTTTAAATCATTTTAGAAACGAAGCAACGAAAACGTGAAATGACGTTCAATCTGCAATATGGAGGTGTTCTGGAAACTACTTTTAAGTTTTTTGAAGCAGAACAAGGGAAAGGAGTGCACAGTGAAACGTGGAATGAGTGGCTGAAACAAAGATTGGAATTTGTCCTTCTACGCACGGAGACTGAGAGAGATATTCGTTTGTTATCTCCATACATTTCTAAATTCAGCACTGTTGGACTGTCTTTTTATGAAGTCTTTAACATGAAAAAGAGCTCAAAAACCATGTTTGAAAGCAGTGAGGAGATCAGGCGCTATTGGGTTGAGAAGACACTGTCAATTGTTCCCAACTGTGATACAGCAACAATCTCAGTAAAAATGGTTGGAACTGATCAATAATACTAGTCAGTTCACTCACTGCACACGCAGTGGCTGCCGCGGGTTGAGGAGGCACTGGCTACTGTTGAGCATCGAAATAGGTCGCGCTACAGGCAAGTGGCGCCGAAATGGGTCAACTAGTATTGACTTTTTTGTTGTTGTGGCTTATAACGTATTGCTCCTGCTTCATCGTTTTGCTTCGTCGTTTTGCTTCGTCGTTTTGCATCACCTACTTTAAGGTGCCTATTCATGCGGCCGCCAAGGAACTTTGAAAATGATCCTGTGATTCATTCAGGACTTTAATAAGTGCTTTTGGCGGCTGTTTCGAATTTACGTCGCTCAAAGAGCGAACCACAAAAAGCCCTTTACATTTCCCTGCAAGCGCCCCCTATCTATTGTGTGTGTGTTTGTTTGTTTGTTGTTTGTCTGTGTGTGTGTGTGTGAGAGAGATGTGGCAGTGAATGGGAGAGCGAATGAGGGAGAGAGATGCTGCGGATTACTTAATTTTTTAATTTACAATTTTATTCTAGTTTAAAAATGAAGGTCGAAGTAGCTACAGAGCTTATTAATATACTTTACGAATTGAATTGGGAGCGGGAGGTGATAGAGAAGAGTTAAAAGGTAGGTTTGATGAATTAATTACTGATCTTTTTCAACGTATAATATGCGAGAAAGCGTTAAGCAGGCTATAAGTAAAATACCAGATTCTTGGCCCCAACCAGTTATAAAGTTATTTGCCATTTTAGTTGATTATATAGCTTCTGAAGATGCTAATCTAACTGTTTCTACTGGCCCGAAGGAGTAACTATTTGCTTTAATGAAGATCAATTTTTTACGACTAACAACACAAGTGCTTACTGAGAGAAACTGATTACTTAATTATTTTTTAATTGCTGTTTAAAATCTGGTTTTAAAAAATGAACCCCACGTAGTTATAACGCTTAAAGAAATATTTGATGATTTTGGGTGGGCGAATTAGTGCAGGAGTTGATAAAGAAGAGTTAAAGACCGTGTTTGATGAATTTATAACAGAACTTTTTGAAAGTTTAACTATACGAGAAAGCGTAATGGAAGCCATTAGTAAAATCTCAGAGTCTTGTCCTAAACCAATTATAAAGTTTTTTGCCATTTTACTTGATAATTTTGCCCCTGAAGATGCTGACTTGCATTGTGTTGATGATCTTGAAGGAGTAACTGTTACCTTTAAACCTGAACAGTTTTTACAATTAGAAAGGTGAACTATGAATAACAGCTGAATTTACAATTATTTTTATTTATTTAGATTTAAAATGGCTGCCGAACTCAGTGAATCTGATTTAAAGAATTGTAATGACCTATTCGACGAAACAATGAAAGTGTTAAACATTGATTTTAGTGAATCTGGGTTTGAGGAATGATGTAAACAATATAATAAAGATCATAGTGAACTATTTAACGAAGCAATCATAGTGATGACATTGACTGTAGTGATTCAGAAAAGCTAAAATATTAGCAGGCGTTATTGTAAGGTTAACGTGTCTTGAAGTGTTGCAGCGCTTGGGTGAAGAATAAAAGAGCGTTTTTACGTTCTTTTATTTTACATTTATTTTTTTAATCTACGTAAATATTGTGGCTTTAAAAATGACGACCACAAGTAAATTTGAGGACGGAAAACTATATACGATGGAAGAAATATTTGATATTGAAAAAAAACAATTAAGCGATACGTTTAGTGAATTAGACATGAACATCATTAACCCCACAAATGTTCATGAAAGCGTAGCACATGCTATCTCTAAAATCCCAGAGTCTCTTCAGATGGAGCCGCCAGTAAAGTGCTGTTGACCGTTCTGATTGATTATATAACACCCGATGATAGTAATATGGAAGTTTGGGTTTTCAACTAAACAGAAAGAAGTAATCAGCTATCACGACTTTAACTCTAAACTGGGCTGACTATATGCTTACCCAGTTTAACCACGCAAGTGAGGAAGCAAAGTTAAGGGGTTCTGGATGGTCTGAAGGAACAGTACTTGAAATCAAATTAAGACAAACAAAGTTTTATCCTATAGTTGGCAATTCCTACCTACTTCTTCCAAAAGAGTTAGAGTTAAAACGAGCAGTCTTAAACATACATAATTCTGACAACATGTGTTTTATGTGGTGTGTTTTAGCGCATCTACATCCTGTTAAAATATCATGCAAACAGAGTTTCCAATTATGGCCAATACAAAGATAGCCTGAGCTTTGATAACATAACCTTCCCAGTAAGTATAGAAAGCATATCTCAGTTTGAAGAGCAAAACAAACCAATCACCGTAAACGTATACACATGGTCTGTAGTAGACAATCTAGTGCCTCTAAGGGTTTCTCCTAACGCTCCCACTTTAGGCGAACCGCTTAACAAACATGTAGACTTGATCTGTTTACAGACGGTTCTAAGAGTCATTATGTATTAATCAGAACAATAGCAGACTTATGGTTTTTACATCAAGGATCATGCTAAACAAGGGCTTTGTAGAAGGTGTTTAGTCAGAATCCCAACTATGAAGCAGCAGCCAGTCATAGAACTCATTGTAAAAGTTTTGTAGACTGTGAAACCAAACTTCTCACACCTAAACCAGGGTCTAAAGTTAGTTTTAAGAATTTACACAAAATGCAAATGAGCCCGTACGTGGTTTATGCTGACTTTGAATCAATCTGGCCACAGTACTACAGCCCACATCAGCAAGAACAAAAAACAACCTTATTAACACCACATCAGATCTTTTATTATGCGTTATTGTTGTTAGGTCAGACGGGTCAACACACAACATTGAGATTTTACAGTGGCCAATGCAGCTAGGTAGATTTTTACAGCAGATGAAACAACTCGTAATCACTACTTCAACCAACTTTCTTTCAGACTTGTTATGACTCTGAAGACCAGAATGTTATGACTCAGCCAACACTGTTGGATATGCATAAAGAATTATTAGGACAGCGCATAGTAAGAGACCACGATCACATTATGCGATAATTCAGAGTGGGCAGCCCACAACAATTGTAATCTTCAACTTAAGGTTGTCCTAGACATGGAAAATTGCATATCTTTGTCATAACTTATGAGGGGGCTACGATTTCTCATTTTTATCATGCAACGCAGTGTCTTCTGATTAAAAGAGGGTTACTGATTGCGACAGTCTTCAGAAAAGTACATGACTTTTACTCTGTTGTTTATCCTTTTTTTGAAATATGCCCAACATCTGATGGCAAGTTTGGATAAGGTAGCAGATTCGCTACAACGACTTTCTATCACTAAACAATACTTTGATCCATCTTTAGTGCGTAAAGGCGTCTTCCTTATGAATACATGACTCGTGGGATAGTTTGATGTAGACTCGCTTCTCCTAAAGACGCTTTCTTTTTAGTCTTAGAGGCTAGACATAAAACTGACTCGACTATGAATACGCACGGCAAGCCGGACAGAATTTCACTGTGAAACGATGGGTTAGGTTCATGGATCAGTATTATTGGCTGACGTGTTGTTTTTTAGCAGACGTCTTTCAGATTTAAAGAATCTACATGCATGAAACATTACAACTTAGGACTCATCACAATTACATCTCGCCCTGGCCTTTCTTGGGATGCTGTCTTGAAGTCTACAAACATCCAGATTGACTTAATTTTCCTGATCTAACCACACTTCAGATGATTGAAGAGGGATGAGGGGAGGTATTTTGCATGGCCTCACATCCTTACTGCAAGCCACAAACAGTATTTAGACGATGAGGACCTCACCAATCATTCCAACTATATAATGTACTTAGACGCCAACAATCAGTATGGAGGGGTATGAGTCAACGTTCCTCTGAGAAACCTTACAATGATAAAAGGACCTCATATTGTTAATACTGGTGTTAGGTGCGTTGTCACAGCTTACGCCGTTATCCAGCAGGCTATCTTGGTAAGTAGACTTTGAATATCTAAGAATTACACGATCCACAACGATTACACCTAGTCAGCAGAAGGATTAAAGATGAGCCCCATTGGAACGCCTTAAAATGTGCCTCATCTTAGACACAAAACTTAATATGTGGTGTCATTATCAGACTCCTACAGTCTTATTAAGACACGGATTTAAAGCTGACAGCTGTTCTCAGAATAATTATCTGTGACCTAGAGCATTTATGAGGCCTTACTCAAGAAGACTACTGATCTTAGGACCAAGACTGAATGCTTCGAATAAGACTTCTTTAATACTTATTGAACAACAGCTGTTTTGGCCCAAAACATGGAGAACGTACACAATCTTAAGATGTTAATATTAGTTACAAAAGAAAACCAAAGCAATTAATTTTGCTTTAAAACCTAAACTTTCAAGACTTTAGATGATTTAACGACTGCCTGGTTGGCATTATGTTGAGGAAAAAGGATGTTAAGATTGGACAAGCCGCGGTTATTGGCTTTACTGTATTAGAGGTGTAAAGCTTTTATTTGTTAGAATTCTGTACGATACTTTAAACACTGTACCAGAAGCAAGAGTTCTTACACAGACACTGACGCTTATATTTATAGACGTCCCCCAGAAGACTTTGACAAAGACTTAGCAAACAGAAGTAGCCAAAGGAGGTGAGGGTGGGTACGACACATGCGACTATCCAAAGGACAGTCTTTACTTCAACTGTGAACAAGGAAAGTGATTGGGGAATGATGAAGGATGAACTTAATGGACAGTTTTCAAGAAATATGTTGGTTTTGCCGGTCAAAGGCTGTATAGCGTTGCCAGCATACTTCTGTTAATGAAGAATGTAAGGGCTTAAGTAACAAAGAAGTGTAAAAAATATAATACGATATCTACATGCAAGCTCTCTTTGAAACTAAGTTTTTTCTTACCAATGTAAATCTGCGCTTACTCTTCTCATGTAATAACACAAATGCTGTTAACAAGAAATAACTAGTCTCTAACATTAACAAAGAGAATTTACGTTATTTGAGATTTCATATGTGTTAGCGGCAATTGGAGAACTTTAAAAGATTATCTTGACAGACTTGGCTTGTACATAACTTTGTACTACTAGTACTTACTTAAGAACATACCAAGAACTTAACTTAAGAACTACCTAGTATTTTATAAATTATTAGTTTTATGTCTGAACTTGGTAAATTTACTTGCACTTAACTTAAAAGTACTTTCTATAACTAATTAATTTGTTCGTTCTAGTTCTTAACTTGTTTACTTTATCTGTTCTTAAAAACTATTCCATAGAATATGGGTCTACAGCAGGAGGTTGCATTTTTTGCAGAAGGCCGGTTCTTCTTCTTTTACAGTGGGGGCTTGCGGCTTTGTGTTAAGGATGGTGTTAGGTATTTGTATGCTTTAAAAAACCACCCCCAGCAACAACAGCATCTCCAATACATAATAATACTTATTATCGTTTGATTGTGTTGTGTTAATTTGGGTTGGTGTTGGCGGGGGCGATGCTGTATTACTATCTACAATTTTTGTTTTGCTGATTGGTTTGCTTTTTGCAGTCTGTTCCATTCACTAGTTTACGTCCGCCTCAACTGTCCCAGGACTTTTGGTCTTAGTAACATTTCCTCACTTGCGGTACATTTACTTGTGGTCATATATGGTGGTTACATTGCTCCTGCGGATTTCGTCCTGTGGCGTCTTTTTCTCTGATCGCTCATATGTTTTATTGCCGATTTAAATTTATATGATCAGAAATTAATATGATTAAAAGTAATTAATCCATGGATGTATGGGCCCATAAACATTGTCCAAATTCTTTAATAATGTCGAACATGCAAGTTTCTAGAGACATTGTTTAAACGGATCTTGTGATAAGTTCGTATTTTTAAATATTCTTCTGAATTCACCGGCGCACATCTTACTTACTAACTTAGCATATAGAATATCATTGTCTGGGCCACATGATCTATCACATGTTTGAATAGCTGTTGCTTCGTACCTAGAGTTAGTACTTTTCAATGTCTGGATGTGGACAGTTGATGATTTTGTTCAATACTTTGTTCAGTGCCTTAATACTGTGTATAGTTTATCCACACGCAGCCAGAGAATATAATCTTTCTTTATGGCACTGGGTCTACGGAGTAGTTGCTTGCTACTCTCACTTTAATAGTTCGTCACAATCCAATTTTAAAAAAATAAAATTGATATTAATACCTTCTTTAAAAACATGATAGTTTAACGGGTTGGTTTATTTGCTGAGCCTATCGTCTGCGTTTTAGTCTTTTCAACCCTTGCAAAATGTTTGTTAGGAATAAACCGCCAAACATGGGGAAGATAGAAGATTCGCAAAAACTACGTTGCTACTTTTTTTTGCTTTAAAACAAAGATTATTGATTAGAACGCACAGAGACAGCTTTCGTATTATGATTTTTTTTATTATTTTTTTTAGTTAATAAAAAGATGAGTGAAAAAAAGATTATCTATAACGATTTACACTTGCTGTGATTAGCAGGTATAGTAATAGGCTATAGCGTGTTTGCAAAAAAAACCATGTTTAGAATGAAGCCGGGTCGGTTCTAGGAAGGTTTAGACATTGAGGATTTGTTAAGGTTATCGTTGTAATCAATGACAGCGGATTGCGTAAAAAGACTTTTAGTTGGCACAGGGTATTATCCAGAAAATGTTATGTTCATTAGAAAGATTAATCTAGAAAATATTGATTTATAAAAAGATGGCGGGAGTAGTTATGATGGTAGGAGGAGCTATTGTTAATGCTTTGGCCTTCTCTTGGAAAGCAATTATATGTTTAGTAAAATGCGGTTTTCTGATGAAGAGAGAGAACGTCATAACAAGGCAATAGAAGATTTAGCCAAGGCAAGAGATGCTTACGAGAAAGACGAATTGCTCACTTAGACTTTATTAATAATAAGTTAAGAGAACAGGGCATGCAGAGCACACATTTACAGCGTTGTGATGCAATGAATGAGGATTACTTACTGACAGGGAGAAGTTCTTACATCGCACCGCCAGATAAAACTCGTCTGGATTTTATGAACGTCTGAAGAACAGTAAATAGCCAGAAATTGGTTTTATTGTGTTGCTATGGGGAGAATCTATATTTCTTGCCACAAAACAATCTAAAAAAACAATTAAAAATACAAATTTAAAATACAGTCCTTCTTATGGACATACGAAGTTTACAATGCGAAGTACAAAAATCAATTATTCTCCTAAAAGGGTTATTGGAAAGGAAAGACTGCTATTGAAAAAACGGAGTTAAGGCCGCTAGAGTGTCTGAATCAGATGCGAAAGATGCTTTCAAAAACAGCATTTTGGCAAATATATCTGCCTGCCCCCAAAAAGAAGAAATAAGGCCTAGATTTGTTAACTCAGTTCCAAATGACACCCACCAGATGGACTTGCTGTATCTTCCACATGATAAAGTTAGAAGAAAAAAGTTTAAGTATGCTCTGACAGTTGTTGACATGGCTTCAAGATACAAAGACGCTGAACCTTTAACGGATAAAAGCTCAACTGCTGTGGCTGTGGCTTTACAACAAATATACATGAGAGGCCATTAAAGTATCCTAGGATGATTCAAGTTGATGATGGAAAAGAGTTTAAAGGTTCTGTAAACCAGCTGTTTTTAAAACATCATGTTACAGTTAAGAGAGGGATCCAGGCAACCATCGATCCAAGCCCTAGTAGAAAACTTTAATAAGAATCTAGCTGAACGCCTGTTTACCTATCAATATCACAGAGAAATTATGGACAGAACGCGTAACACAGAATGGGTTAGGAGTTGCCAGCAGTCTTACGTGCCATGAACAATGAAGAATTTAAAGCAACAGGCTTAAACCAGTAACGCAATCAAATTAAAAAAAATTAGCATTACTGAAGATGTGCAAGGTAATCAAAAACTCTTGCCGTTTGGACTAAAAGTAAGATACTTGTATGCTCCTGGAGAGGCAGAAGGCGATGTTAGAATTAGAGCCACAGATCCTATATGGAGCGTAGATGTATATGAAGTTGAAAGAATTATGAAAACAGACCCTCCCGTATATTATTTAAGAGAAACTCTTCTTCTAGCGTGCTACTACGTCTAAAAGCCTGCCCCTAAAAGATCTTTGTTCGTGAAGAGCTGCAAGTTGTCCCGCCAAACACAGTGAGTTAACAAAAAAAAATTAATATTTTTTGTTAAACTTATTTTTTTCTATTTTGGGTTTAACCGATCATGTGTTTTTTTTTCAATGTTCTGTTTATTTGCAGCAGTGTCGACCTGTCGTGAAAGTAAAAGTCTTTCTCACCCTTTTGAAGTTCAATTTTTTGTCGCCTGTAATCGTCGCCATCAGCCATAAGCTTATTCAAAATTCTTCATCTGTATGTTTTCTCTGTAATGATTTGCTTATTCTTAATCGTAATGAAGCAAAGCTTTGCTGATGCTAGGGCTACAATGCAGTGTGCTTTTGTAATTTAGGAGTTAATTTTTTTAAAAACAGCACATTACAATCATGACATGGCGCCTAAACCTAACCAGAGACTCCTAATGCTAAAGGGGTGGCGCCCACAACCAGTGGCTAACAGAGCAACACTAGATCCGGCGCTTACGCTAGCTACAGCTGATGAACCAGTAATTACATAAGAAAGAGTTATTTAATGCTTTAGATATTTCTTTCTAGTTAAGCCTATACGTATCCAAGTCGCTTTCTATTCCTTTTGAAGATCAGTTATTTGCTTTAAACCTAAACTGTTGAACATGCATTTTTTTTTAAATAGATTATTATTTTATTAATTAATCTTGTACATATTCTTCTTAATTAATTCCTTCTGGCAGCACTCATTAAGAGAGTAAAACGAAATAATAATCAACAAACTTTATTAAAATAAGTCGGAGTAGTACTGTTAGTTTGTCTTTGTTCAACCATACAGTAACCTTGTCAGATGAGACATGGGTGTTATTTTGTCTCGTTTTCGAATAGCATTACGAGCTTAAGAGGAGCATCCAATTTTTCAGCTTTATTTGTATGCCTCTAATTCGTATGTTCTGGCAAACTAGGATCGCCTCCCTCGGAGTTAATAATAAGCGAAAAATCATCGTCATTTGCCTTGGTAGTTGGGCAGTTATCTTTGGGTTAAATTCTAAGCCACGGGTGGCATTCCCCACTTCTGCTAAGGGTTCTTTCTCTGTTTCATATATTAGAAACCCTGCCAAGTTAATTTAATCTGTTTTTTCTGGTGTGTTCCTGTGAAACAGGCTCAAAGAATGGGTCTGCATTTTAAGGCTTTCTGAAATTGTTTTCCTTATCAAGTATACCATTGGTCTTTCGTAGTTCAAACTTTTGATTCCAGCATTTTCGGAAAGCATCGCCCAAGCCTTATCTCTTTTATTGGTAGTTTGTATTCGTGTTTGCCAAAAATCATTTGCCCTTAAATTCTCTTATCTCTTTGGGTATTAGGATAGTGCTGGTCCGTTTTTTGTCTTTCAATTTTCTGTTCGTTTGTAAACCCCATCATCTGTGGTACTCAAATCCATAAACAATTTCCCGGCACTCCTATTAGATCAAACTCGTTTGTGTTTCTAGGTCTTTTAAACTCTATGCAACGCATTTAGGAGCTAAGCTCCTATTTGATTCTGGGCCCCCGAAGACATTCTTTTTTATAATTTAAAATTATAATAAACAAAATGTTTTAAGCAAATTCAATAATAAAGAATCTACAATAAACAAACGTATTGAACTGTGAGGGGTCAGTCCGTAAGCATAACTTAGCGTAGCTTAGATTTTTCTAATGCTCTTTTATTTTTTTTAACTCATCTTTGTCCCTTTATATAATTTTAACTTAACTTTCTTCAAAACTATTCTTGTCTAGTGTATAATAATACAACCGATTTTAACTGCGATTAATGTCTTTTAAGCAGCATTATATTTTTGAGTTAAGAGCCACACAGAAACTAATGCGTGTCGGCACTAAAGGCTAGCTTTGACAGGCCTTTTCTTTTTTTAGCAATGGTCTCGTTCGCCTTGAACAATTCATCAATAATATACAGATGTTTTCAGGTTCCCTCAATAGTCTATAGTAAAATGTTCTAAACAGTTGTCGCTCAGTTTGCGCTAGGTCAACTAAAAATATTTTCTCGTCTGTCCAATTATAAACTTCCTTTCTTGTAAGGCTTGTTGTGCTTTATGGTTGTGCAGAATAATAAACATGTGATCGTACTGAAACCTGTATATTGTTTGTATCAAATAAGTACGAGCAGTTTTCCCACCCAGTAATCCGCAGATAAGGAACAGTGCGGGATCTTTTGCAGAAACTTCAAACGATCCATCTGTTTTTAATAGGTTATTTCTTTACATTGGAATATGCCGCCGTCTTTTAGTTGTTTTTTCAATGTTTAACTGGTGCAATCACAAACATAAAATGTGCTTTTTATTGGGCGTTTCCGTCTGCGTTCTGTGAATATTTATTTTTATACTCTTCTTGCCTATCTTTCTTCATTCCTAAACAATCTGTTGTAATTGTGGAGCTAAATCCAGCCACCGCCCATATTTGGTTATGCTTATTAAGTGGTCTTCGAGTCTTATCCATATGAAAGGCGAAGTTTTTTTACTACAAGATCAACTGAGGATCCTTTGACTACCTCAGCGAACAACTTTCGTTATTTCATCAAAGTTTGGTGAAGGTAAAATCCCGCGCTCCGAATCCAAACTGATTCAGACTTTTCCATTTTTTACACGTCAACCTTCTCAATTTTTGGATTATAAAACTCTTCTGTTTTCTCTGAAAAGGGTTGTTCCTTCAGGTAAACAAGAACAAAATTCCTTTTAAAGACTTCAAGACAGATTTGATGTATGTTCCAAAGAGTGTTCTCGCTTGTTTCTATTTTTGTAATGGCGTGAGTGTATAACGTTTTATAATAAATAACCGGTTTTACTTTTTTACTGGGTTAAGATTGTTCTGGCCAGATCCAGGGTTAGTAACAACATCAAACTTCAAGAGAAATGTCACTAAACCGCATATTTAGCTAAAGGGTCGTCAGACAGGAACGACAGAAACTGCAAGGATATTAAATGTCAGATGAAAAGTAAGTTTGTCGTTCTAGTGACCCTTGGTAATATGGCCTATGCGTTTTTACAGCTCAAAATCTAGAGGGATGCTGAATTGTGGCCAAATGCTCTGTACTGACCTCATCTTTAACATCATTCTTTGCATCACCGCTTTAAGCCAGTGTTGAGGCCGTTAGGGCTTTGTATTCCCTGATAAAACTTTCTCTTTACTTTCTTTTTTAGGCAGCCATAAATCAGAATAGAGGGCAAAAAATGTCTGCCTGCCTTAGTACCAATACTTCTCTGCCTCCAGGTTTGATTGCTATATGTTTAACGTTGGCCCTACCCAAATTAGCAACAACAGTAGCATTAGGAGATCTATTGATTTAATATCTATTTTGAATGATAGTTTAGCAGTGCTGGCATTATAACATCGGTCATCCGCCAAGATCGGGAACTTAACTATTAAAAAATTTGTTCCGGGCTCAACTGTTGATGGAGTGTTTACACTAATGACTCAGTTGCCTCTATACTTTTTACGCATGGGTTTTTTTCTTTTCTGTATGGTTCAAGGTTCACAACCGTCTGAGTTCATTTTTTATAAAACAAAAAAGGGGGGGGGGAATTATAAATAAAAAATATGGCTGAAGCTTTTGACACGATTGATCCTATTTGAAGAAGAAGATGAAAACAGAATTGGGCCTTCATTGCAGGAAGAGCTTTTGAAAGGGAGCTGTTCTTTAGTCCCTAGACTCCGACAAGAAACTATTGCGAGAAGAATTCAATTATTCTATTATTAGCATAGGACGAGAGCTACCAGAAGTAGTTGATTCCTAACGATTTTGAGGAAGATGGTGGGCATTTGTATATATAAAACTGGTGCTTGCAGGGAGCCGTGTAAAGCTACTTCAAGCAAACCCAAACAAGTTTTTAAACTAAGCACAATAAGGCGCGAAAAACTCCCTATTGCTAAGGCAGAACAATTAAAACCTTTTAGAGCTTAGAGCCGAAGCCGTTGTCCTTTACAGAACTTAGGGCTAAGAGTTGCAACACAAATGCTGAAATACAAAACATACCTCTTCAGATTTTAAATCAAACAGGCAGATGAAACTAATAGCAGAAATTGAAACGAGTTTAAGTGAGGAGGGAACAGTTAAAACAATTAACAAACTCTGAACCACTGGGTGGAAATTGAGGCTCTTAGGAGTGAAACTATAGGCTTTGACGGAACTTGAGGGTCTTGAGGATTGCTCTTATAACTGTAAGGGGAGGAACTAGCGCTCAATTAGGAAAAAACTTTAGCGAGATAGAAGAGAGAGGTAGGAAGAAGAAAAGAAATAAGTTGGCTGATGCAGACGATAACATTTAGGGCAGAGAGGAAAACGCTGAATACAGCAGAAAATACAAGATTTAATGCTGCTAAGGGCGAATAGGTTAGAAGCTCTGTCTACTAACAGAGCGCAGCTAGCATTACAAACAGCAGAATACGAGAAACTATAAACAGAATACTTTATGAAAACACTACGCTGGCTGAAAGAATAAGGACTCTGTTCAGAGAACAGGGGATTACAATAGTTAGTATATTAACGGCTGTTGGGTTTGCTATCTCTACACTCGTTTATGTTTTAAAACAGGTGGCGCGCCAACAGGGCCAGTAGTGCCTCCAACGCCTCAGCCTGTAAAAGTTGGATTAGAAAACAATTACATCATCTAGCAAACTTATTAAAAAAGTTAGCAGTCAAAGCGCTTGATGCTCTGCCTGGCATAATAGGCAGTGTTGTTAGTTGGGTTTTGTCTACTATAGGCAAAGTTGCTGGTTATATGGCTGACCATCTGTGGACGTTAGGGGTGCTAGCTGCTGGATTAATTTTTAGGGAAATAAAGTATGGCTAATCCAGTAAAAGTTAAAAACACAACGAGGGCTGTCTTTTTCGCTAGTGTGGCTGTCAGTGTAAGGCAGATTAAACAGGTGGAGTGCTTTCTGGGCTGCTTATAACTGGTGGTGGGTCACTTTCTTCTAGGCTAGGTACTTTCTTTAAAATGGATGGCGCGGGCCTTGTGTTTAAGCCTTGATTGTGTCCTAAGTTTTGATCGTCTCCACTATGAGGATTTCATTGTTATAATTCTGTATCATGCCAATCTGTAGTCTAAGATCAGAGGGTAGCATGTATAATCCATGGCCTACAACAAAGTCACCTTTGACCTAGCGTGTGCAAGAACGTCTTGATACCTTTGTATGCTGGCAGGCAAATCAACAGCAGAGTTAATAGCATCTTCTAAATTGACTAGAAATTGTTTTCTGGCATCAAAGCCTGTAGACTGATCTACTATGCTAGACTTAGTCTGTGCTTGTGCTCCTAATAGACACCAAACGTATGTCCTTATGGAGTCATTGAGTCTTTGCACGCCTGGCATTGTTAGACCTTCACTTTCATCTAAGATAAATGTTGCCCAAGCATTAGGATGTTTTTGTTCTATGGATCCCAATCGAACTTGTTTTGTCTGGTTGAAAGAAGTTTTGGCCAGGCCAGTAGTCATAATTATATTCTCTTTTTGCGCCCCACAAATACAATGTGCCTAACCCCTGATTGTGGTCTAACTTTGTCTAAAGTCAGTTGAAGGATCAATGTTAAATTCGTTACAGATTCTTTCATACGCATTATTGTCCATTGGGCTGTTGAATGGATTAAACGCGTTGTCGCTTGGGAGGGCTACTTGTAGTTCAGTTAGTATGCGTCTGTACTGGTAATAGACATGAAAGTTATATACTGCCCTTACTAAAAGATTGGGGGTGGTTTAAATGGTTTGCATATGAAACACCGCAGCCAGTAGTTATGCAGTAAATGGCAAAATTTAACTGATTCTGAAAAAAGCCATAGGGCGGGATGACCATGCTGATGGCACTCTGTCATTCTTTATTGGCGGATTCAAATATCTAGTTAACGGGTTTACAAGCCTAACGTGGAAGCCATTATATTCATCTACTGCAATGGTTAAATTGCTGAAGTCCAAAGATTTGGGGTTATAAAACGCTCCTATATTGTAAGTGGCACTTTCGTTATATTTAAAAGGTTCCATTTTTAAATAGTTTTTAAAATAGTTATAAAAAAGATGTACATCTATATAACCAAGCAAAACGAGCGTGTGTTCTTAACGTATCCAATTGAAAATAGGCGGCGGTGATTGTAGGGTTGCCCTTAGAGAAATTGGGTTTAAAGTAAAATGGATTAACATATCTGAAAAAGATAAGAATAACTGGGTGGATATTAAGGATGGGCAAGGCAAGCTACTAAAACGTTTAAAAATACCCGATGGTCACTACAATTTTTGTTCTTTAAGAGAAGTATTTAGCAATTTTAACATTAAGTTAAAAATTAATGAGGCAAATCTTATAATTACTATAAATTTTCCAGAACTTAAAGAAAAAAGGGAGTACGTTTTTCCTAGAAGCCTTGCTCGAATTTTAGGCTTTTATAATAGTGGTGAAACGCATAGCTTCAGCACACACGGCCTTGTAGAATGGGGCATTTATGAGTTTAAAGGTAATAGACCATCTGATTTTCTCGTGAACCCAATTTTGTATGTCCATTTACAACAGTTAAAAACAGATACTAATTTGTTTAATGGCTATCCATCTGCTGTCCTACGAGCATTGCCACCAAATAATGTAGGGTTTTGCGATTATAAGTTATACAGGTTTGGCGGAGACATTGAATTTAAAGAATTAATTGAGGGTTCTTTAAATTCATTGGATGTAAAAATAGTTAATCAAGACGGAAAGCCAGTTGTTTGTTCTAATTTATTAATGGTGCTAGAAGTAGAAGAACATGTTAGAAAAGTAGCAAGGACTCATTCCCGCGGACGTTAATTTTTATATTCCTGGGGGAGAATGTAAATGTTTGTTCACGATCGCCCATGTTATTCTGCACAGAAATCCCCGTTTCAATGTGCTAATTACGTCAATATTTGGCAGTTTTGGCATGTTAATTTTGTTTAGAAACAGGTGTTAAATTTGGTCAAAACTGATATGAGATGGACGTGATTTGTATGTGAAAAAGGGGGTTTTCGGGCAGAATCACATGGGTGGTCGTGAACGAACATATTTACATTCTTTAAAGTCTAGTTAAACCACATTAGAATGATTAACTTTTTTTCATCATGAATTCACAACTAGCTAAGTCACAGAATAAACAAAATCTGTTTTTTTTCTGAAGACCACTTCCTTTAACACTCACTTCATCTATTCATGTTTTCCGAAACAATTTCGTTTTGCTACCCTATCAAGTCATAGGATAACAGAACACCTCAAATACTTCTTTTTTTTTAAACAAAACCTTCACAAGTGCGCCGAGGAAGTTTCAGTCGCTCCTAAACGGGAATACGGTTTCGGTTTGTTAATAAATAAACCTTCAATGATAAATACCTGACTGCCACCAAAAAACAGCTGAGTCCCTCTTCGGCCGTCTGTGTACTTGCGTTGCCGGAATCACTGCAGAGACTGCCTAACCGGTTCAACTCACCCGGCTTTTAACAGTGCGCCGGTGAGTAGCAGTCAGCTGAATTGTCAAACCGGCTTCCGGACAACTACCTTCCGGTAAGCACGGTTGTATGAAAATTTGTGACCGGACAAGAAACGATC
>CM031629.1:37208776-37211276 GCA_018398815.1 Conus ventricosus | reverse complement strand
AATATTTTTAGCTGAAACCACTTAGCTTTACTTCACTAATTTTGTGTGTAGTTAAAAAGCAGTCTTTCCAGTTACGATTCTTGGCTAGCTTCGTGCCCCAACATGAGAACATTTTAGTGTCTCATTGTTAGCAGTTAGAATATCATAATATAAATTTGTGCCTTTATGAGTGGAAAACAATTGTTTAAAACACAGTTGTGTGTCTGTATACTTGTTATTCTTTACAATGATGCCAAACCTTTTCGCAAATCTGTTATTATGGGTATATATCCAATGAAAGTAAACAAAATTGATTTCGATTTGGTATTTTTTCTTGTAAAACATAAGTACGACAGAGTTATTCCATTTTCGTCTAGAAAATGTCCAAGAAAATATACGTTTTTGTCATTAAGTGATTTAGAGACTATGTGTTTTCTATCTATTTGAAAACGTTTGTTATAAAAAAAAAGAGGCTCAGCGAGAAGCTCAGCCGAATTTTTAGGTATGCATTTAGAGTGGAATATTTTATAAGCATTAACAACATCTGCCCAAAAATTTGTTTTACCTAGTAAATTTGGGAACAAACTCTGGCCCAAAGTTTTTTTTTAAATAATTCCACTGTGGATAATTGAACAACAAAATATCTTTCATTTATGGGTTGACTTTTCAGCTTTGCGAATCCAAGACAGCTTTAGTGCCATCACAAACGTTTTTTACATCAGGAATACCAATACCTCCGTTTCTAATACTTTTATGTGAATTTTCTCGGCTAATTTTGTCTGGCTTTTTGTTTCACACAAATTTGTATATACGATTTTGGCAAGATTGAAAGAATATGTCTGGAGGATTAGGTAGAAGCAACCATAAATGAGTTAACTTGGAGATGATAACCGATTTTAAGATTGCGACTCTGCCAAGGGGAGTTAACTGTCGTTTTATCCAAGTATTGAATAAATATTTCACTTCCGCTAACTTGTCTGTGTAGTTTAGCGATATGCATTCATCTAAATTATTTGTAAACCAAATTCAAGTACGCGAAATTTCGGCGGGTTCCAACAAAATCCTAAGTGTTCCATATAACGAACTGTACTATTTTTCTGTCTACCTATCCAAACTACGCTTGTTTTATTGGTATTCATATGCAGACCTGAAACAGAGCCAAATTTATCCAGAACTTCTATGCAAGTTTCAAACGATCTTTTATCTCCAGCTAACAAGAATTCTTAGTCATCAACGTATTGTGTTAATTTGTGTTCCACGTTGTTTATTGTTATTACTTTGATATCTAAATTTTGTCTTACCTAATTGCTAATTTTTCGACACACAAGACAAAGAGATATGGGGACATAGGATCTCCTTGTCTACAACCCTTTTTCATTTTAAACCATTCTGATATTTGACCATTTACTGTCACACA
Source organism: Conus ventricosus (assembly GCA_018398815.1). Classification (NCBI taxonomy): domain Eukaryota; kingdom Metazoa; phylum Mollusca; class Gastropoda; order Neogastropoda; family Conidae; genus Conus; species Conus ventricosus. Next base: position 37,209,880 of record CM031629.1, on the reverse strand, counting down.
GGATTTGATATTCTTATAGAATGTACTAATCCATTTAATTATATCCTCTGAAAATCCAAAAGCTTTCAAGGTTTTAAACATAAAATCCCAACTGATCGAATCGAAAGCTTTCTCGAAGTCTATATTTAACAACAGTCCAGGTAAGTCATGTTCTTCTAGATAAGCGATTGTATCATATATTAATCTTATGTTGTCCCAATATATCTATTTCTTATAAAACCAGTTTGGTCTTCGTTTACTAATTTTGGTGGTATAATTTTAAGAGGATTACGATACAAGACGAGCCAATTTTAATAATGACGTTTAATATGATATGGGTCTCCAGTTTTTAATATATTGCCTTGGTCGATCATTCTTAGGTATACAGGTAATCATTCCCTCTTGTTGTACAGACGACATCTCTCCCCTTTTAAATCCGGCATTAAGGGCTCTTACCACCAAAGACCTATTTCTTTTCCAGAATACTTTAAAAAATTCTGCGCTGAACCCATCTGTTCCAGGCTTTTATTGTTCTTTATTTTCCAAAGAGCATCTGTTGCTTCTTCTAAAGTTATCTCACCCTCTAATCCTTTTACTTCCTCGTCATTTAAATGAAGTATTTCATTTAACAAATTATCTATTTCACAAAACTCTACTTGTGTGTATGAATAAAGTGATTCATAAAATCGTTGAAACTTCTACTGTAATATTCTTCTGAACTGTGAGCGTATTATCGTGTTGATCGATTAATTTTGGCATGATTTTACTCACATAATGACGCTTCTCTAAATTACAGAAAAAATTAGTTACTTTTTCTCCCTCAGATATCCATCTCGCTCTTGATCTTAGGAGTACTACTTCCATTCGCCTCTCTCATTTGTTTCAGTTGTTCAGTTTTGATTTTTAAAAAGATAAATGGTTTCTTTTTTTTTTCCCCTGTTTATGCAAATCAGTAATTTCTTGTTCTAACAAGTTTTCTTTCTCTTTCTTCCTCCCTTAACAACACACACAACACACACACCCACACAACACACACACACACACACAAAACACACACACACACCCAACACACACACACACACACACACACACACACACACACACACCACACACACACATATACAG
>CM031629.1:37188776-37201276 GCA_018398815.1 Conus ventricosus | reverse complement strand
AATCTGTTGTGTTTATTAGTTTGGATCGCTTTATTTTTGGTACATAAATCCATGAAGAGTGTGTGCATCTGAAGGTGATGGGGGTTTGGGTAAAAAAGGTTTAGGGTGGAGCGAAAATTAGTTTTTTTCAAATTAGTAGAATTAATGAAGGATTCTGGCTGTCGTTTTGTGTAACGCAGTTCACACTTGCCATCCCTTAAACCACGCTTTCCCACCCCGTTGCACGTGAAATCTGCTTCTTCATTGAACGTTGTGTGTGAAAAGGTGTGGGGTCCAAATAAACAGAACACATGAAAACAAAGACTTGAAACTTCAAGCTGCGTTCTAAACATCCCCGACCTGGTTAGGAGAAAACGCTCAACAAACTACAGGCCCGAAAGGATGTCACAAAAACATGCCTGCTGTACATCAATCAAACATAAAGCACTTTATGGATTGGGCGCTTCGCGCAAATGCAGCAGAATTTGCAAGTGCATATCGCTGGAATTAAAGAAAATATCGACGGGAAATTTTCTGATTCGGAAAACAACATCGGGCGCTTTTTTGCAGAAATCAATGAACTGAAAGACAGTGTTGCCATAAATGTTGGTGATATTAAGCACTGAAAAAAAGACAAGAATCCATGATGGAAAGACTGGATCTATTGGAGAGGAAGCTAAAAGGCGCAGAACAGATTCAAAAGCCTGCAACCTCAGATTCCTCAATGTGAATGAAGAAGAGTGGGGGGAAAGAGCGACAACTACCCAAATCACATTGATGTGATGAACAACCACACTAACGGTGAAAAACTGGCAACATACGACAATCGCCAGGGCGCACCGCATCGGCAAACCATGGCTTCACAGAAGTGACCCTCGACCCCTTGGTCCAGTTCGGGTCGGTGGGCAGACAAGATGGCTGTCCTGGGAGACAGGGACCTCAGAGACAACCTGAGGACTAGTGGCATCAGGTGGCTTCCGACCTTACCTCAAGACAAAGAGAGATGGTGGAGTTTCACCCGAGGACTTGGAAAAATTCCCCTTTTTTCATAGAGGGAAGCTCCACGTCAAGACAGACTCCAACCAAAGTCTTCCCAGGACGACACTGAGGGACAATCCTTCTCATTCCCCGCGGGAACGTGGAGACACTTGGCCTCAACTAACGAACCCTGAGGAAGTGAGTACAACAGTCACAGAGGTGGCCGCAACCCGGTGGCAAACAACCTCAAAAAACCAACGCCACTACCAGAACCCCGGGACAGGAACAATGCTGTTCGGACCCGGGAAACAATTTCGCTTTCTTCAAAAAGCGGTCAGGCACCAGTCGTATCCTCCACGCCGTTATCAGAAATGCGAGAAGCCGCATCAACATGGACAGTGAGAGAAAGCTCAACCATCGTCTGGGATCAAAGACAAATCAAGAGTCAGAACAGAAATGATCGTGTGCCGATTTCCCGGTACACGCTCCTACAGTGAGTGGCCAGAAGAAATGTTTCCCCAGCACCGGAGGTTGTTATGGGAAAGACTCTGCCAGCAAACCAACTCGATGCTTCAGGGGGAAACAGACAAAAACCTCAGTGTTCGGACATTCTGCAGAGGTCAGAGTCAGCGACCACCCCCCTTCTGAGGAAATTGATCCCGCTGGAGACGACCACAGTGATAATAAAACACAGAACATCTATAAACGGTTGTTCAGATGACGAACGCTGACGTTTGAAGACTTTATTCCACAAACAAAGACAAAATTGGAACAGAAAATTAAAGGACGAAGACAGATACGGGGAAAATACAAGAGCCTTTGACATGATGACAGACCACATAGTTTTACGCCAGAACATAACAACCAGCAGAACTAAACATTTCCGATCAGGACAGTAAATCCATTGATCCAATGAAGATGTCCATTCCTATTGTCTTTCACAAGATACAGAACAAACTGAAACAAACACAATCCTGGACAAACGAACGAGACAAACAAGCCATCTTCAGAAGATGGCCCTAGCCAAAATAGGACAGATACAAACCAACAGACAAAGATACAAGCAAGACAGGGGACGGACACAAGACAGGAGATTTTAAGGATCGAGAACAGAACAAGAATCTCGGCCCTTGGCTCGTACTCCACGACCACGGCGAGCTGCACCCCAACCCCCAAACTGTCATCAGAACAAACACAAAAAGTACGGAAAGGCAAAACACTCAAAGCAACATCGTGGATTTTTTCAAAAAGGCTGATCCGGAAACCAACCAAAAAAGACAGCCAAACCCCAGCCCCCCCAGGTCTATATCCAGTGAGAAAAAGTTTCGGAGATAATAATAAATAGGAAACGGGCCGGGCCACGATACATGAAAAAAGACCTTGACAAATGAGGGTAAAACCTTAAAGGTCCTGGAATTAATCCTACGACTGGCACTCCAAACCCAAAATTTTGTGAACAAAATTTAAGTGGGGATAAGAGCCAATGTTTCATTTCTAAATTATAATTTTAACGGGCTCTTCAAAAGTTAATAACATGACTTCAATTAATTTCATCATCTCGTTCGACTTTATCTGGCCTTACTGAAACGTTCATTGGATTTAACTTCAAATTTCATTACTTTTTAAAGATTTATAATATTTACGTCAAAAGCAAAGAAATCTCTCAACAAGGGAGGTACCCGGTGGGTCATAGTTATGATTAGAAAATGTTAATGCTGATTTCAAGAAAGAAATTCAAACAGACCAGGAAAACGTTGTAGTTTTGAAGATTCGCAGAGACTTATTTTGCACGACAAAGAGGTGATGTAGTTTGTTCTTATACCCCCCAAAATGACTCAACATTCTGGAAGCCCCAGCAGGGCTCTTAGGGGTGTTGAACTATTAGAACAGTGCTTAACAAACTTGCATGACACTTATGATGAGTTCTAAAATTGGCTGAATGGGGACCCCGAATGCAAGAACTGCAGACAAAAATTATTCTTTTTCTGATGACAGAAACGATTTTTGATCCAACATTCCCAGCCACAATACTTTCCAAGAAAATCACAAGACAGTTATGTAAATAATTTTTTGGTGACCAACTCATTGAATTATGTGATTATGTTTGATTGTATTATACTGAATGGACTAAGTGAATCAAATTTTGATGATAACTGTTAACATATATAGAGCTTCCGGGGAAAGTAAAAGTTGACTATTTTCTTGCATCCATTGATTTATTTTCATCTGTTCATTTCATGTCTTTTGATGTTGAGAATAAATTGAATCGGATCATCTGCCAGTTAGGTCTGAAAATAGAAATAAGTAAAAAAGATAATGATTGCTTTCCCCGATACGCAACCAACTCGAACAACAGTGAAGGAAAGATTTGCTTGGGAAAAAGGATTAAAGAAGATGAATTTGTCAAAATGGGAAAGTGGAGATATACAAAACAAATTACGTAAAGCAGCAAATAATTTAGACAACGATGTAGATAGCTCCTTGGAAACATTGTACAATGCTTAAAAGAATCTAAACAAATGCATGTTGAAACGCAGCGGGACATACAGGGAAAAAGAGGTCGGGAAAGGTTTGACGATGAATGTCACAAAGTCAAAAAAGAAACAGGAGAAAATTAAACTATTTCAGTGCATTACACAAAGAATCCTCAATTCAGAAAGAAAAATAAAACTAAGGTGAAGAAGCCAGAGTTATATATGTCGATGCAAGGAAGAAGTAAAACACTTATTAAGGATGAAAAAAACAAGCTTTAGAAAACACAAAATTTGAAATATTTAAACCCAAAGGAAAATAAAAAATTTGTCGGAATTTTTGGAGGCATCTAAGAAACATGGGAAAGTGAAAAAGACAAGAAATTGTTAATGACATTAGTATTGAGAATGGGTTAATCATTTCAAGACCGTTTTCCAAAACAGCAATGAAGAAGGCGGGAAAGGGGCCACCATATTGAAAACGGGTGTGTTAGACGAATCAAACATGAATTAAATATTCCGTTTTCGGGAAAAAAAGTTAAAAAAGCTATAGATAAACAAAAACAGGCAAAGCTAGTGAATTGATGAAATTTTTGCTGAAATCTGAAACGAGGTGGTAAAAGCGTTGAGCAATTTCTGACAAAACTATTCAATACAATTTTTGACAAAGGTATATTCATCCCAGGGAATGGGCTAAAGCTCTTATAATCCCAGTATATAAAAAAGGGACCCTGAAAATGTCGATAATTACAAAAATCTCTCTTCGGGGTACTATATCTAAATGTTATACTACTGTACTAAATGCACGACTGTATGCCTGGTAGAAAGCAAAAATGTAATTTCAGAATGCAAGCAGGATTTCCCGGGAAAAAATTTTCGACAGTGAAACAGATATTTACTTTATATGCCTCTGTTCAGAAACTGTTTGAGCAAAAAAGGTAGGAAAGCTATACGTCGCTTTTGTAGACATTAAAAAGGGTTTGATTCTGTTCGACATGATAAACTTTTGCAATGTATTAAACAACAGGGGGTGAAGGGTAAATTCTGGCCTCACTTTGAGCTATGTATAATTCTTTGTTATCCTGTATTCCCAAACAAATCAAGAACTCCCGAAATGTTTGAAAAATCCTGTTGGAGTTAACAAGGAGTGTTCTAAGTCCTACGTTATTTTCAATTTTCATAAACCAGTTAGCAGATCAAATAAATGAAAAAGGAAACAAGGAGTTAGGTTACTTCCGGATATCATTTAATTTTTTATATTACTGTTTTTCTGATGATGTCTCATTTCTATCTACACACCATGTGGCCTACAAAATCAGTTGAATGTATTTAAGTCCTGTTGTAATAACATGAAACTATCTGTCAATATCAACAAAACCAAAGTAATAGTATTTAGAAAGGAGGATATTTTGGAAGCAATGAGAAATGGTTTTACGATGGTAACAGACTGGAAGTTGTGAATAATTATTGCATCTAGGTTTAATTTCACCACCATGATCAGTGCAAAACAGGGGACCCTTCATTTAACAACTAAGGCTAAAAAGGCAGTAGTTCAACTCGGCAGAACTTACAAAAAAATACAGGAAATGACGGAAAGTAAATTTTACAAGGTTTTTGACATCAAGATTCAACCATCTGAAGTATGCTGGGGAAATATGGGGATTACAAAAGATTAGAACATTTAGAAAAAGTACATAGCTGCATGCAAAAGATTTCTGGGTGTTCCAGGAATTACGCCCAAACAAAATGGTTTACGGAGATTGGGCCCATATCCTTTATACATTAATTCCTACGTCACTTGTTTACGATACTGGTTTAGACTTTACAGATGGAACCTGAAAGGGTTTTCCTCAGAAAGCATATTTGATGCTGTTGGAAATTTGACAGATCTGGAACAGTGCTGGGTCTCAAGGTAAGAAAATCTTGTGTTCAACAGGCTTTAATTTTGTTTGGTTACAACAAGGTGTTGGAGACGTTAAAATGTTCCTAAATGGGGTTTTAAACAAAGGCTTGTTATATGTTTTATTCAAGAATGACTGGCACCATACGAGACCGTGAGAGATACAGTGTTATAGTAATTTAAGTCTGTTTTTGAAAAGGGAAAGATATCTTTGGATACGAATACTACTTTTTTCCGCGTTGCCATTACACGAACCAGTTTTAATTTGCTTCCACGAATAACAATTTGCATCGCTATAGTAAAACCCGAAAAGGACAAAGCATGCCCATTTTGCCATGATCAGGTAAGAATGAGCAACATTTTTTTTTTCAATGCTCCCTCTATCAAGACCTAAGGAGTAAATTTCTCAAAGAATTCGCCAGTTGTCCCCTCATTTGCTTCTTAAGGTATCCAGTGCTTCGCACAGACATAGCCTATCAAGGTACATTTTTCATGCCATAAACAGAAGGATCAAGTCAATTCTTTAGTGGATAAATTACTGCGGACAATTACCACTACCTTGGTTTCCTTGAAATGACTGACTTCATTTGTATTGAATTTCGTGTACTCTAAACGTATCTGAATGATATATCATCTTTTACACGTAGTTTTGGGGAATTATTATTGCAATGCTTTTTGTTCTGTTTACAACACATATATGCTAACTCCTCCCCGTTCCTACCCACTCCCCCTCCTTCCCTTTGTACCTTGTATTGTGGCCCAAGGCCGATGTACATTAAAGCGTTCTGAGTTCTGAGTTCTGAGTTCTCTCCCTCTCTCTCTCTCTCTCTCTCTCTCTCTCTCTCCCTCTCTCTCTCTCTCTCTCTCCTCTCTCTCTCTCTCTCTCTCTCTCTCTCTCTCTCTCGTTCTTGTTGTCTCTGTCTCTCTGTCTCTGTCTGTCCGTCTGTCTCTCTCTTTCCTCCTCCCTTACTCACACACACAGATACACACAGACAGGAAAATACACACACACACACACACACACACACCACACACACACACACACACACACACACACACACACACACACACACACACGCGCGCGCGCGCGTGCGCATGCGTGCGCTCGCGTGCGAACACACACACACACACACACACACACACACACACACACACACACACACACCACACACACACACACACACACACACACACACACACACACACGTGCACGTATACGCACGCACACAAGCAATCACAACACGTAGATATACTTGAAATAGTATTCAAGTAGCTCACGCTATTTTTCTTTGATTTTTTGAAGTATTTTCCTGACACGGTCCCATATATACATTTTTTTTCTTTAAAGCTGCTGTGTGTGTGTGTGTGTGTGTGTTGTGTGTGTGTGTGTGTGTGTGTGTGTGTGTGTGTGTGTGTGTGTGTGTGTGTGTGTGTGTGTGTGTGTCTATTTTCCTGTGTGTGTGTGTGTGTGTGTGTGTTGTGTGTGTGTGTGTGTGTGTGTGTGTGTGTGTGTGTGTGTGTGCTTCTGTTTGTATGTCTGTCTGTGAGTGTGTCTGTGTGTTTATACATCTGCATGTGCGCGAGTGTGTGTGTCCATGAGTGCGTGTTCGGGCATGTGGATAAGATTGTGTGTGCGCGCGCGCGTGTGTGTGTGTGTGTGTGTGTGTGTGTGTGTGTGTGTGTGTGTGTGTGTGTGTGTGTGCGTGCGTGCGTGCGTGCGTGCGTGCGTGCGTGCGTGCGTGCGTGCGTGCGTGGTGCGGGCGTGCGGGCGGGGGGCGGGGGGTTTTTGCGTGAGTTGGGTTTTTGTGTTGTGTTACAAAAAATTTGTCCTTTACTTTAAAATGTGGTTAATTTGCTCCAAGTCTTTTTTTCTTAATAATTGATGGATTTTCAGTGTGTTTTGGCAGTCTTTTTTGTCTTTAGTTGGAAAAAAAGTATGCAAAAACCTGTATTTCTTACCCTAAAATAATACAACACAATACAACACATAAAAACCCCCGAGCGCACACACGGACATGCCGAGGGCATGCTCGCCGCAGTGTTTAGGTGTAACACCATGTGCGCGGTGTGCTACTTCTCTTCTTTTCTTCTTCTTCTTCTTCTTCTTCTTCTTCTTCCTCTTTTTTCTTCTTCTCCTTTCATTCTCCCCTTTGAAAATCGACGGTGTATCTACTACACTATGAGAACCTTTTATGCTTATCCGATCAAAACCCCCCCCCCCCCCCCCCCCTCTCTCTCTCCCCTTTTTTCCCGTCCTCTTTCTCTCTTCTCCCTTTTCTCTCTTCTCTCTTACCCCCTCCCCCCTCTCTCTCTCTTTTCCTCTCCCTTCTCTCTCCGCTTTTTTTTTCCGTGATTGGGCAATACTACTTTGGGAAACCTTTTTGGGAGGATTTCCCATCATTTTAATGGGTTTTGAGTGAAGGGGAGGTTACCTTTTGGGGAAACTGATTTTGGGGGGGAAAAAAAGTTTTCCTTTGAGGGGAAAAAAAAGGGCCAGAAAATTTTTTTTTCCCTTTTTGGGTGAGGAAAATTTAAAAGGGAAACTTTTTTCCTTGTCGGGGGAAAAAAAAGGGAACAAAAATTCCTTTTCCCTCGGGAATGGAGGTTTTTACAAAGGGAAAAGGGCTTTCTGTAATTGGGGTTTGAAATACTTTTAAAAATCTTTCTGGCCTTTCCTGAACATAGAGCGTTGTAATAGAGCGTTGTAATTTTTAGCACTGTACAATGACGTCTGTACAATGAGGTCTTACATAAGCTTTAAAGAGCGGTTTACATAGACTTTGGTACTTTTGGGGATTTTGGGTTTGTACTAGGCGTTTTTACTTTAGCGACTGTACAAGCGGGTACAATGGCGTTTACATCGGCGTGGTACAAGAGCGTCGTTTTTTAGCGACTGTACAATGAGGTCTGACATAGAGTGGTACTTTTGGCGCTGTACATTTTAGCGATGTAAATGAGGTTGTACATAGAGCGTGTGAATTTGAGCTCTGTCAAGGGTTGAACAATGAGGTTTAAAATGGCGTATGAAAAAATGAGCGTTGAAACTAGCGCTCACAATGAGGTCTGTTTATAAGCTTTTAATTTGACTTTGTCAAGAGGTCTGACAACCCTCTTTGTGTTGTGGGTTGTGAGGGTTTTTGGGTTTGTTTTGGGTTGTTTGTTGTTGGGTCTTGTTTGTGTGTGTGTGTGTGTGTGTGTGTGTGTTTTGTGTGTGTGTGTGTTTGGTTGTGTGGTGTGTTCGGGGGGGTTTTTTTTGTGTGGTGTGGGGGGTTTTTTTTTTTTTTTTTTTTTTTTTTGGGGGGGGGGGGGGGGGGGGGGTTTTTGTGCGTGTGTGTGTATGTGTGTGTGTGTATGGGTGTGTGTTTGTGTGTGTGGGGTGTGTGGTGTGTGTGTGTGGGTCTGTTCTGTGTATTTGGGTGTTGCTAATCTTGGGTTTTTTTTGTTTGGCCGAAAAAGGGTGTGGGGGGTTTTGGGTGTGGGGTTTTTTGGTGTGTGGGGTTGGGCGTGTTTAAATATTAAGAAATATTAATTATAAAAAAGCTTGCTTTATTTTTTAGATTGAAAAAATAGGGGGGATACGCTTCTATCTGCATGGTAGATATTTGCCTAACTAACGAAGTGCTAGATGGGTGAAGGGGGAAAAAATAAATAAATGCTTTCAAAATGATCCTCGCAAGTTATATTTTCAAGGGGGGGAATCCTCCAATAGGGAGGGAAACTCCTAAAAATATAAATCCTGGTCATAAAATTTAAAAAATTTTTTTTTTTTCGGAAAGGGAAAATGGTTTTTGCTTCTGTTTTATTTTAAGGTTTTAATCCGAAAAGGTTTTTTCAAAAACCCCCAAAAAATTTTTTAAAAAAAAAAAAAAAAAGGTCCTCTAAGAACAAAAAAATAAAAAGGGAAAAACCATTTTTTTTTAAAAAAAAATAAAAAGAAATTTCCCAAACCAAACCCGGGGCAAGTTTTAAGATCCCCAAGGGGCAAAATAAAAATAAAAAACCCAAGGGTGCACCTTCCAACAACTTTAAGGATTGGGGCAAATTCAAAAAATTTTTAAAAAAAACGTCATTCCAGTTGGAAAAAGGGGGGAAAAACCCCCTTTTTTTTAGGAGTTATTTGTAATAAAGTTTCGAGTGGGTTTGGGGGAAAAAAAAAAAATTTTAAAATATTTTAAATTTTTTTTTTCCAAAAAAATTTCCCCCAAAAGGGGGAAACCCCAAAAAATAACCTGGAAAATAATTTTTAAAAAATTTTTTTCCCTTACCCAAAATGGTTTTACCCCTTCCTTTTTTGTTTTAAAAAAATGCTCCCAAAAAGGGGTGGAATACCAAAAATTTTTTTTTTTTTTTTTTTTTTTCCCCCCCCCAAAAAAAAAAAAAAATTTAAAAAAAAAAATTAAAAAAAAAAAAAAAAGCTAAATTTTTTTTAAAAGGAAAAAAAAAAGAAATTTTAAAAAAGGCAGGGGTTTTTTGTGAATAAGGTAAATTTTAAAAAAAAAATTTAAGGATAAAAAAGGCCCTTTTTCCCCCAAAACGGTTTTTTCTGGGTCAAAAAAATATTTTTTTAAAAAACTTTTAAAAATAAAAAAATTTGGTTGCAAAACCTTTTGGGTTGCTCCCCTTTTAAAAAAAAGGGGTTTTTTTTTTTAAAAAAATTTCCCCCCCGATGGGAAAACCCAATTTAAAATAATACCCAATTTATGTTGGGTTTTTTCCCCCCTTTTTAGGTGTTTTGGGTTTTGGGAAGGATTTTTGGAAGAATTTTTTTTTCCCCCCCTTTTAAAAAGTTTTTTTCAAATTTTGTTTTTGGGTAAACCCCCCCCCCCAAAAAAAACTAAAGGAAGTTTGTTTTTTAAACAAATTTTTTTTAAATTTTAAAAAAAGTGCCCTTTGTTCTGGGAAGGTCGGATTTTTTGGAATTTTTTATTGTATATAGGTGTTTGTTGATATAGATATTAGTATATATTTTACTTGTGTCATTGTATACACGTGTTTATTGAATAATACTATATTGTATATCACATTCTAACAATGTAAAAAGATAGGAAATGTAGCTATGTTTGCACAGCTATATAACGCACAGTTGGATATTCAGAAGGGAAGACCCCCCATGGTGTGTTGCGTGTGACAGCTTGTTCAGTGTTAATCATTTTTTGACAGAATGTGCTGATTTGATGTGTATCAGAGAAGTTCTTTTCCACCAGTGATTTATCGGTTCTTTTTCGTGAGATTTCAGTAGATCTTATTTTTTCTTTTTTGAAAGAGGTAAACTTATTTTATAAAATATAGTGTTTTAATAATGTATACAGGTGTCGTCGGAGTTGAACAGATAATTGTGTTTTTGTCCTCACAAATTTTAAGCGATGTGTTAATACTAGTGTGGGTATTTGTATCAAGAGACTCAGATATGATAGCTGAGGCCCTGATTTGGCTCCTAGTAGTCCGCTGGACCTATAAACACTAACTAACCAACTAGCTATGTTTGGTCAGCATTTTGTCAGCAGCTCGATGAGGTGGGTGGGGGGGGGGGGGTAGGAGGAGAGGGAGTGTCTGGGGAGGGAGGGAGTGAGTGGGTCTTTGTACGTGATCGGTGGGTTGGGAAGAAGACGGTGTTTTTTTTCACCTTTTTTGTATTGTTTTATTCTTCACGGTGTAAAACATCGTAAAAAGGTAATAAAAACGTTTAGGATGCTCTGTGCTTGTAGCTACTCGGGCACGAGCAAGAACAGTCCCAAACTCAGTTACTTTTGAACTTGATGAATGCACCTACGTTTCTAGAGAGATACGGAATAAAGAAGCATATACTTCATTGTCTGATTATGTGTCTCCTCTTTTACATGCATGCGACTTTTCTCTTGACAACATTGTTAAAATGACCAAATACCCTTTTCCCCTTTGGTTGATGAAGCAAGCAGATATTTTCTATTCCTATGGTAATATTACTAAAATGAGAATCCACTTTTGCTTGCTTCTCTTGTTAAAGAAAATGATTTACACTGAACATGAAACTTATTTGCATATTTCACTGATGGTTCAGATTCGCGAACTTCTGAGGTTGGTGCTGCTTTCGTGATACCTTCCCTTAACATTGAAAACAGATTTCATATTACCAAAGGTTGTTCTATTTTCAGTGCTGAGTTATTTGCTCTTATGAAAGCTATTAATTTCATTCGTTTATATGCAAGTCTTACCAGAAAGAATACTGATTACAATAATAGTAGTAGTAGAGTTAATAAAAATAATGATAATGGTGAAGATGACAATGATAATGTAGACAGCCAGGCATGGAGGAATATCAATTTTCAAAGACAAGTTTTTTCGCCCAGACATAGTCTTGAATAATCAATTGTATATGTGTTAAATAGTAAAATGCCTGCTATTCATTCATTATGAAAATATATCATGCTGTTTGGTATTTATTATCACAGTTGGAAAAAAATATTTTACAGACTTGTTAAAAGTGGGTTCATTCTCCGATTTTAATCGCCAGTAGTTTAATACAACAACAAAATTATCAAAAATGACATGTTTCATTTTATTTACTAGGGTTTCAAGGTTTTCAACAATGGTTAATATGTTTGAATGCTTTGAACAGACAGCGAGCCAAGCAATATGGAAGCTGCGACAGAAAGCATAAATTTCTGTCAGCTCCTGGAGGCTGGCAAGGCCCATTTTGTCAGCGGCACTGTGTGTATGTATGTATCTAACACACAAAAACAAAGATATTAACAACAAACTCATAAACTACTCTCGGCATTTTGACCTACCAATTTAAGTTCTTCCTTGGGGGAAATTCACAGATATTTTCACTCACTCACCCCTAGCTACCACCCCATACACATATTTCCTCAACCTCCATACGCCCATATATCACAAAAACAATGTGTTGCCATTCCTCCACCCCACCCGCCCCCCAACACTCTCAAACCACCCAACCCTTCAATCTTCCCCCTCTCTCTTCCCTCACCTCCTTCTCCATATGTGTGTGTGTGTGTTAAATGAGGCAACTGTTAGCCTGAGTCAGTCCGTAAGGGCCTCTGGTCAATAGGACGTTAATCTCCTATTGACCGATAAGCCTGAGTTAGCACACACATCAGAAATGTTTGTCCTGAACGGCCTCCGGACAGTACCAGATAAATCTCACCTGAGATGTTGTGTTCCTGGGGCTCTGG
>CM031629.1:37162920-37175296 GCA_018398815.1 Conus ventricosus | reverse complement strand
AAGGCGATCTTTAAAAATCGGAAACGTGTCATCCCAACCGATCCCCTTTTAGCCACTTCGGTTCCAGGGTCTTTATAGATGCCCTTCAGTGGGGATATCTAAAAAAAAAACCATCGTTCTGTGTAAAGTATTTGGATTTCGGGGTAGGGGGCTTAAAGTAGTAAATAAAAAAATTCAAAAACATCAAAAGCTTTGATAATTCTAAAACTTTTAAACCCCAAAAAAAAACGGGTTTTGCCCTTTTTTCTTTCTTTTTTTTCATCATTATACCAAAAAGCTGATAAAGAAACTTTAAAGCCTGTTTAATTTGGTTTTGAAGTTAGTTTAAATTGCTTCGTTTTCTCGGGTGACTAATCTGACTTTTTTTTTTTTTTTTTTTTTTTTGCGTTTTGGCGGATTCTCCATAGTCTTCCAAAAAAGCTGTTTTTTCATCAGCTTGAAAAAGTTTTTTCTGAAGAAATCTGGGATTTATTTTCTAAGATCATGTTTTTCATGATTTTGGGGTTTAAAGAACTGTTCTTGAAAAAAAGCGTTTTATCCAAATGAACCTTCAATTTTCAAACCATGTTTTAAAAAAAAATTGTAAAAATTTCTGTAATGACAAAAAAAAAATTTTTTTTTTGCCTGGGAAGATTAGGCCCCAAATTTTAGGCGGCTTTTTTGGATCCATTTTTAACTTTCTGCTGAAATGGATAGTCATTTTTGGCAGTCATGGATTTTCATGGGGGAAATTCTAATCAATTCTAGAATAAAACCCACGTGTTGCTCAGGCTTTTAAACTGCTCAACCATTTTAAATCCCTTTTTTGAATATTATTCGTACCTGGGGTACTTTTTTAAATTACGTAAGGGAAAGTGTTTTGCCCCATAGCCCATCCATACAGTTGTTTCCATCTAAATACATGAGATATTAAAACCTTTTACTTGGTCAAAAGTCGCCCAAAAGTATTTGTTGTTTGCTTCCAGAAAATGTTTGCGAGCCAAAACTAATTCCTCCACGCAATCCTTTTTCCCAATCATCTAAATCTTTGGGAAAATCCACAATAAATCAACCCTGATTCCTGAAAAACCTTTAAGAAAGCCCCCCAAACTCACCCCCGGGCGAAAAAAATGTAATGCGTGGGATCCAAGCTATAAGTTTCAGCAGGTTTTTCTATAATTTTAAAAGGGAGGGCCGCCAACAAACATGTACAGCCATCAAGAGGACCCCCATGTTTGTCCCCCATGGGTTTTCACTCTCCCTTTTTCCCACGCATCTTGAGGTTTGGAAATTTTTAAATTTCACTAAAGTCCTTTCCTCTAAACAGAAAAGAACGCCCCTTTTTAGGGGGAAAGGGTGTATTTTCCCGTAAAACCCTTTGGGCCAACTGTTCATGTACTATAAGGGAAAAACCCCTTTTCTAACAAGAGTTGGGTCAAAATTTCTTCCTTTAAAGGGGCCCGGGAAATTTTAAAAGGACATACCAAATCCCCTCTAATACCCCATCATGTGTTGCATAGAGTCGTAAAAAGAAAAGTTATTTAAAGTAAAAACCACATGTATTTTTTGATGACTGTGCAATGCATGCACCCTAAAGGGCCCGCGGTTACTGCTTGCATTATAAGATGAGAGTGGGAAATCGCAAGTTGTGAAAAAATAAAGGCACCCTTCCATGTTTTTTGGTTCAAACTTTAGTTGAAGATTGCATTTACGGGTGTGCTGCTCCTCTAAATTTCCCCACAAATGGATCTGGTCCTTACTTTGGGATTCCCCGCGTTTGATGGGACCAAAACCCGCAAATCCAACAAGTGTGGCTGATCAACTTTTTGTTGGTCTTCAGGCGTTTTATGATTTCAGAAAATTTTTAGTTTAATTAGAACAGTCTTTTTGCGCATTTGCTGCATGCGTTCAAAGAAGTTTTTGCGGCATTTGGCCCTTATAAAATTTTGGCTTTGAATAACCCACCCGCCCCTGACAACGTTGAAAGCAAAGGAAAAAATTTTGGATGTTTTACTATTAAGACCGTTTTTCGAAGTTTTGTGGCGCTGGCCCCTTCATAAGGAACAAAAAGCACTCAAAGTCTCCCGTAAAAATTTTGGAGAATTTTGCGGGGCCGTTTCCGGGTTTTTAAAAAACTAATTTAATCCTGGGGGGGCCTTTAGTTAGTTCTGTTTTAACAGTCTACAAACTTTTACAATGTTTTATTGTTAAAAGGCGGTTTTAAAGGGGTTTGGGAAATTCTTTTTAAAACCCTTTTTCTACAAAATTCTTGTTTTGTTCATGCTTTAAATTATGCCGCAATAATCTACTCTTTGGGGTTATTAATGTTAATGGGGGCCCCCGGGTAAAAAAATCAGTAGTAAATCAAATGATTTTTTCGGGGTTCCCCTTTTGTTGGACTGTTTGGAATTTTAAATTTGGGCCACCAAATTTTTTCCTCACCCCCATGGTTACATTAACATTTATTGGTTTGTTTTGTTCTTAAAAACCTGACCCTTTTGGGGCCCTACACAAAAGGAAAACACCCCACAAAGTTAAAAATAAATTAAAGAAAGGGGTGATAGTTAGACACTCTCCTCCCTTTTTTGCGGGCGTAATGCACCCTTTCAAACACACCCCTTTAAAACATATTTGTCTGTATTCTTTATGTTTAAATGCTCTTTTGCAACAAATTGTGGAGGTAGGGGGAAATCTAAGCCTTCCCCAACAATGGCGCATATTTACCCTTTTTTAATCTGATCTCTAAGATTTTCGCCCTCCTGACCAACCCAGACCCTCTCATTTTGGCTTTTTAAAGCCGAGCTTTCAAAGGTGCAAGCATTCGTCTCCCCAAACCCGGGTTTTAAAGGGTCTTCGAGAAAGAATAGTCTGTTGTTTAGTCAGACCCGGGACTTCTGATTTTCTTCATTTATTGAAAAATATCGTTTAAAACAGTTTAAATTACTTTAACTGGGGGGGTCTATTGTTAGTTTCCCTTGGGAACTTGAGAAATAGCATTTACAACGCTTGCCCGACGTTTGCTGGATAAAAGACTTTAAATCAATATCATTCATGTTTTTAAAAAAAGTTCTCTCTCAAGCTTTCCCCTTCAAAAAAAATTCGTTTTGTCCTTCAATATTTTTGGGCCATGTTAAATTTTCTTTTCAAACTCAAAATATTTTTTTAAAATTAAAAAAAAATTCTTAATCAAAATCAATATAAAAACGGTCTTTTTGTGTTTGGGATCTAAATAAAGTATAAACACCCTTTCGGTTTTTTAACTGGTGAGCTGTTTAAAACCCGATTTAATTCTGTTTACTTTTTTTAACCCTTTCCCTTTTTTAAATCTGCTCGGCGCCCGGGCTGTTGAAAAAAGTTGCCCTTTGCCTTTTTTTGGAAATCAAATTTTTGTCTTTTGTAGTCATCAAAATCGGCCTGAAAAACGTTTAAAAACTTCATCCGTGTGTTTGAGTAACAAGCGTTTTTTTAAATGTCTTTTAAACCGAACTAAGTTTAGCCTTTATTATTTGAACCATAGCTGTGTGCTTTTGGATTTTTAGTTTTTTTTTTTTTCCAGCCGCATTTACGCTAATAAAACACGGGCCCGAAAAGTTAAAACAAACCCCCTTAGAGGAAAAGCTGGGGGTTGTGCCCCAAAGCCTGTTGCTAAGAGACCAACCCACTCTTCCTGCTGATAGAGCGTTTTTAAAAGTCGATGTCCAGTAAAAAATATGTAAAAAAGCATTAAAGGCGCAGAATTTCCTTCGTTTGGTTTTGCTGTATTTTTAAAAGGGCTTTTCTCTAGTACTTTTCGCATTTTTTCGAAAAGTTTGTTAATTGAAGGTTTTTAAAGTTTAGGGGTTTTTTCTATCTCTTCTTTTACGGCGCTGTAGGCACGTTTTGGTAAACCTGAACAACATTCTTTTTATAAAAAAAAAATAATTTTTGTATTGTATATCTTTTTAGTTATTTTCCCAAAATTCAGCTGCGCATCATATATTTTAAAAAAAAAGTACATTAAGGGTTTATTTTGGCTTTTTCTTCTTTTTTAAAATTTTAATGTTTATTACGGTTCCCCTCCCGTTCCCCCCCTTTCCATGTAACGATTTCCTCCCTTGACCCTTTGGTCCCTCCCTAAAACCCTATTTTGTTGTTAAAATAACATCAAGTCCCTTTCCCGAGAAAAGGGGAGGCCCTTTTGACACAAGGTAACTGTTGGATTTTTAACCTCCCCCCTCCAAACAGTTTTCTTATTTCATCAAAAAACCGATAAATTTTTAAACCCGTAGCATAGAAATTTGGGTTCGGGTGGCCCCCAATCGAAAAATTGAATTTTTGTTATTTTTGGGTTAAAAAACTTTTCACTTCCCTTTTTTAAAGGGTTTTTCTTTCACACAGCAATAAAAAACCTTTTTAAACGATCTTTTCGGGGAAAGCTAAAACCCAAAATTTCCCTAAGTGTCTGCCCCGCTTCCAGGAAAGTTGTATGATGAATCACTCTTTCGTAATATTTATAATTCGGGAAAATTTTTGGTGCCCAATCAGCCTTTCTAAATTAAGTTGGGTAACAAAAAGTCCCAAAATCTAACGGGGGAGGGCAGAAATGCTGTACTTTGGGTTCGGGTTGATGAATTTTATAAACCCCCTTTTATTTATTTAAAAATTAGTTCATATGACAAACCGTCTTTTAAAGCTCCTTAAAGTATGGCCAAAGCGCTTTTAACAAATCAAAAAACTAAGGGGGAAAGGGAAAAAACGATTTTTCCCAAAAGCAAAATTTTTCAGCCCCATTTCTTTTGCCGTCTTTAGTACCCGGCGGGGAACCAAATTTTCCCTTTTTAGTGCCCTTTTTTCATTTTCTAAATTTCCCTTAAACGCAAAAAACAGCCCTTTTTATTCCCGGGAAACCATGATCAAATTTTGGGTTTAAAAAAAGTTTGCAATTTTGTAAAAAAAATATTTCTTTCCCCCCAAGTTTTAAAAAAATTTTCTTAAAAGATTGCCCGCCCCCGATTCTGAAAAACTTTTCCCGTTTGGGGCTGTTGTTGAATCGGTACTATTTTGAAAGTAAGACGCGCAGAAACCCGGGACAATCACGTCATTTGGTCCTGGGCTGGAAAAATTTTCAGTAAGAATTTGATCCCGCTCAATAGTAGATGGATTATTTGGAACCCGTAATAGTCCCATATTTCCCTTCCCCAAAAGGGGTTTTTTCCCGTCTTCTATGGGGGGTAAGAATCGAGCCATGTGCTTGTGCTTTTAAAGAAGCAAAAAAAAAATTAAATTTTTTAAAAACAAGGCAGGAAAATTTAAAAATGAAAAATTTTGATGTTTTGATTTTTTTTGGGGGACGAATGATGAAAAAGAAATCCTTTGGTACAACAACCCGGGGCCCCCTTTTCCGGCCCTGAAATTTTCAGAAATTAAGGGAGATCATTAACCAAAGTTTAGGCCCCAAAAACCCCCTGAATTTATAGACCCTAAAGATTTTGAAGTAAAAGATGGGCCATTTGTTTGGGGAGGAGGGACCCAAAGGGCCAAATTGTTCAGCTTACAAAAAAAAAGACCCTCAAAGTTTTTAGCCCTGGGGTTTAATTAAAAAATAAACTCAGTGTGAAAAATCAAAATCGCCTTTGGGCCTTTTTAAAACCGAAATTTTTGGGCGGAGGCAGTTTCTAAAATTCAAAAAACACGGGAAAGAACCCCGACAGATAAAACCCCCTGCAAAACATTGGGAACTTAAAGAATTAAATCAATCAGCAGGTGAAATTTAAAAAATGTAAAAGAAAACAAAACCCGTTTTTAAAAAGAAACACGTTTTAAAAACTATACACGACTCCCCCTACCCATGCAGAACAAAAGGGGCCCCTTTATCATGCTTTTAAAAACCCCAAAACAAAGGCGAATTTAAAAAACAATTTAGCAAACTAGGTGAACTAGAAGAGCATTTAAAAAAAAAAAAAGAAAAAAATCGTTGAGGGGGGATGGGGGGGGGGGGCGCCAACTTGGGCCTGGGTATTAAAGAAAGGGAAAAACCCCAAAAAAATAAAAAATCTTGAACAAAGAGATCAGCAAGACTAGAAGTGACAAAATACTAACCGAGACCAATTTCGAACTAAGTAATGAAAAAAGAAAATATTTGAAAAAAAATTTTTTAAGAAGACACAACACTAGCAGAAAGAATACGAACGCGTTTAGGGAAACAAGGCGTCACATTAGCAAGCTTATAACGCCTTTTGGATTTGCAAAATTACACTGGTGATGGGTATTTCAGGCGGTGGGGGTACCGGGCAGTGCCTCCACCACCCATTTACCCCCCGCCCGATAAACATTGGGGAAAAAAACAGTTTTCATCTTTCGAGTTTATTAAAAAAATTAGCCCGTAAAAACTATGGCCCCTTTTTTCCGGGGAATTAGGAGGTATTGTTTGCTGCTTTTGTCTACTTTCAAGCAAAGTATTGGGTTTATGGCCGAGCACTTATGGGCATTAGTTTTTAATAGTTGGGTTAATTTTTAGTAAGATAAAGGGCCCAAAAAACCTGCCATTAATCCCCCGAACAAGCGCTGTTTTTTAAAATTCATGGGCATCGCGAAAAAGAGTCTGCGAGCTTTGCTGAGTCTTTTAATGGGCCCTTTTGGGGTTTTGGGCTTCAGGAAGGGGTGAATTTTTCTTTGGGGGGTTTTTTTATTGTTTGTAATATTACTGGCCCAGAATTTTTTGTCGTTTTTCCCAACCCTTTTGTTCATTGCCTGTTAAGAATTTTTATTAAATTTTAGTTTAATTTTTGTACCTTTTAATCTGGAGTTTAGGTCGAAAGGCAGCATGTATAAACCAGTGCCAAAAAGCAAAGTCTATTTTGATTTGCGTATTGAAAAAATTTTGGTACCTTTTATACTTGAAGGTAAAACAACTGTAAATTTAAAAAACGTCCTTAAAATTTTCTTTTAAATATTTTTTTTGGGCATCAAAACCCGTAGAAGGTTTAATTATGCTCGAAACTTCCCGGCTTTTTTGGGGAAACCCAGCAAACACCCCAAAAGTAAGGGACGAATAGAGCGTTTAATTCGTTTTATTCCCCCTTAGTTGGGGGGCCTTTGAATTTTTAAGATAAATGTTGTCCATGGGTGTTTTATGCTCTTGCTCTATGGACCCAGGTGAACCCGGTTTTGCCCGAAGAAAAGTTTGTAAGGAGGATTCCCGTCCCTAAATTATATTTTGTGCACGCCCCAATAATAAGGGGTGCCTAAGCCATGATTAAGATAACTTTTGTCTAAATCTGTCTTGATGTTAATATTTTTAATTCGTTTTCAAAATTCTTTCAAAAGCCTTCATGTCTAATTTGGGTTTCCCAAATGGATTAAACGGGTTTTTTCATTTGGTAATGGGCTTTCATTCAGTCAAAAAAACGCCTTTAAGGTGTAAAAGAAATGAAATCTGTACACTGCCTAAACCCAAAAGGAATTTTGGGGAAATTTAAGTGGGTCAGAAACGACACTCCACACCCCGGAAGCACAAAACACAGCAAAAATTTAAAATGGTTTCTGATAAAAAAGATTGGGTGACTAAAACCCCAAAAATTTTGGGAAAGCGGTCGTTTTTAAAGGGGGGGTTAAGATATTGCTTTTAAAGGAGTACTTCCTTTTTATGAAAAAGGGGTCATCTGGGTCACAGAAATGTCGAGGGCGTCGTTGTTAAAATTTTTAAGATTGTAGTGCGGCCCAAAGAATATTTGATCAGTATATTTGAATGCCTCAATTTTTTAATTTTTTTTAAAAAATGTTTTGAAAAAATAACAATAAGACCGCCCTTTGTTTTTTTGAACCTGCCCTTTTTAAAAACGAACGGAATAGAACGGCCCTGCCCCGGGTCCATGAAATATTTACAAAGTCGTTTGGTTTAAAATAAGCAAAACCAAGGGGAAAAAATAAGATTAAAAAAATTTAAAAATAGAGGCCAATTAGTTTTGCGAGTTAACCATACCTGATGGTTATTACGGGGGTTTTTCTCGCTAAAAAAAGCAATGGTAATTCGAAAATTGCTCTCAAACTTAACAATGCGAATCTGAAAACAAGTTGGCCTTCAAACCTGAAGAAGAAAAAGTAGGGGACTATTTTGATAAAGAGCTAGCTAAATGTTAGGCTTTACAACTGCCAATCGGGCCGTTCATAGTTTTAGAGTTACGTCAACAAAACTACTTATGAGGGAGAAATCCGCTCGATCTTGCATTACATTCATTACTCTATGTTCATTTGGATGAGCTGAGCACTGATGAAAACTTATATGATGGGAAGGCCCTCAAATGTTTTAAGAGCTCTTCCTCAGGGAAAGCTGCATATTGCGATTATGAAATTATACAATTCCCTAATTTACAGTTTAAAAGATTAGTTTGTGGGAGGGGCGGATCATTTAATATAAAAAAATTTCAGACAAAAAAGGGAAAGTCGTGAAATGTGATAACCTGCACATTGTTTTTGGAAAATAAAATAATACGTTTTTACTAAAACATGTCGCGTGGGCCAGAAGAATCAGGAGTTACATTAGCGCCTGTAAGGTGTATAACCTTAGAATTAAAAGACCTTGCAGACGTTGCGGACTTTGAACAAAATGGTGAGATAGGCGCTTTGTATGGTTTTGAGTACACTAAAGATGTGATTATAAACGCAAAGAGGTTAGCGACAGCAAAAAGTTTCCTAAACTAGAACAACTGCGCAATCTAGAGGCAAATAATGTTGGCCAGTATGAATATAAAATAGTTCGAAAACCTGACCTCAATGGCACTTAGAACCATATTTAGAATGGGAAATAAAATTTGAATTCATAAGCCCATTTACATATTTTAGCCGTTCAAAAAAGTTTCAGAAAAGCATTCAACTCTGGCCCTTTACATGTAAGTCTTATGCCGGACGACAATAGTCGGAAAGAAATTGAAATAACGCCGTATGGGAAAAAACAGTACATCCTCCACAGAAAAGAAACAGTTGTAAAAAAAGCTTCTACAAAATTACAGTTCTTTCCAGCAGAAAATTAGGAGACACGTTCACAATGATATTTGAAATTTCTGTCTTTAAAGATGTGGAGAGGGATGGGGTTGTGGGCGTTAGTGACGTCCTTATAAAAGGAATTAATATTAGCTGGCAAAACTTAGACGTTAAACGCCTTAACGTTGTTGTCGTCGTTCTTCAACAATGGCGAGGATATTAAGATCATAACAACAAGCAACAAAATCAATGTTGACTTAAATAGAAACAATCTTACAGAACTAAATTGGATTAATCTTACACATTTAGGCCCCGTAGGGTTTTATTATACTGAACAAGTTTGACAGAGAGTATGATAAAAATAATAACTGGATTAGATTAAATTCTGCTATAAAACTATGGAGCAGTTAAACTTTATGACAAAAACTCCTCATTGTTCAATGATTTGTGGGCAGACTGGTTGTGGAAAAACAATATTTATCCTCGACCTGTTACAAACAGTTTATCGTTATAATTTTAATCATATTGTGGTTTTCTGTCCAACACTTAAATGGAACAAAGCAATCATGATAGAAGGTTTATATGGACAGATGATGACATATATTTAGTTAATCTAGCAATAAACTGAGTGAGTGTTTAGAAACAGTTTTATAGACTGTTTGAAGGAACGCAAACACTATTTATTATAGATGACTGTTCGGCAGAAAGAGACATAGTTAAAAAAAGAAATACTTTGTCAAAACTGGCTTTCAGTGGAAGACATGCTGGAATAAGTGTGTGGATTTTATGTCAAAAATATAACTCAGTTTTAAAAGACTTTAGAGAACAGTTAAAGACTGTAGTGTTATTTCACATGAAAGACAGAGACTCATTTGAAGAATGTTTGCGCGAAAATGATGTTATTGAAAATGACCAGGAAAAACACAGGATTAAACAAAAACTGAAATCTGAAAAGTTTAGTAAATTAGTATTGAAAACGGATAACCCTACACAGTATGTTTGTTTGTAAGGTCGTTATTTTTTGGGTTATTGAAGTCTTACTTGTCAGAGAACAGGGAAATGCCGCTTCTGGGTCACTTTCGCCCGAAAACTGGTTGAGGGCGAAAGTGAGCCAGAAGCGGCATTTCCCTGTTCTCTCGGCTAATCTTCTCTTTTGCTCAATTTCTTTTGGTTTTCAAAATTATAAAAGAAATATTGTTTGAGATCACTTTTTCTGGTTAATTCAATCTTTAACCTGGCCAGTCAAAATTATATCTTAAAGTCTTTCTCCTTTTTATGCATTTGGTGATGCGGTAGTCGGCAGGGATGGGAGAGGACCTGGTGATTCAGGGTTGGTACTTGCTTGGTCTCGCTCGTCCGCCCCTGTCACATTCGCCGGACTTTTATTCTTCGGCCACCGTCTGTTTGTGTGTGCAAGAACGAGTTTTATGTTCGCGAGCGTGCGTACGCATGATTAGTCGTTTGGATGCGTGGTTGGAGATTTGTGTTATTTTGAACTGTTGTTATAAAATGTGGGGATAATTGTGCCATTGAATTATTATTATTTGCAAATGTGGTGGCAGATGTAAAGCCATGGTTGCTCTATTAGTTCAGTTCCTAAGAAAGGAAAATATTAAGTGTGAGTGAGAGAAGGATGAAGATAATTCATATTTGTTTTATAGCCTATTAATTTAATGCAGTCTCTACCTGCCCATATGAGAAGACTTTAACGAACATTCCTGATTTGGTTGGTTTGCTGCGTTATGCTCAGGTCTGTGTTGAGCTGATGTTGTTGGTGTATTTAGTAGACCTCCCCTCGCCCATCATGCGAGTGGCTGTTAAGGTTTAACAGCATGTGTCAGACTGTACTGACTGCGGGGTTCCAGTACCCGTCTTTCTACTTTCCTCCCAGTTACCTTTTCCCTCCTCCCGGAGACTTCACCCGGAGCACGTACTGGTTGGGGCCACGCACTGGTTGGGACCGCGCACTGGTTGGTAACGCGCACTGGTTGGGACCGCGCACTGGTTGGTAACGCGCACTGGTTGGGGCCACGCACTGGTGGGGACCACGCACTGGTTGAGGCCACGTACTGGTGGAAAAGCCCGTGGACTTGGCTGGACGGTCCTGATCCCGTCTAGGACCTCCAGCAACAACGCCCCGTCCCCCGAGACGCGCTCTCCACCGTCTGTTTGTGCGTGTCAAGGGTGTCGGCCTTGAACATCTCTCTTCAAGAACCGAACCGGTTTGGGGCACCCAGTGCGACAGGGTGTTCCCAGTAGACTTTGAAGAGGCAGGAGTGTGAGGGCACTGCATGACAGGGAAAGGGATGGGTGCTGGAATTATTTATTTATGATTATGATTGTGTATGTCGTGTATTGAGATGCTTGATTGTGATTGTGCATGTTGTGCGTGTTCGAATGCTTGATTGTGATTGTGCATGGTGCGTGCGTTGAAATATTTATTTGTGATTGCGTGTGTTGTGAATAAATGGGGTGTTGTATCGTAATCCTTCTGTGTGGTCTCTTGCGAGGCGTTGTGAGGTCAGTCACTCCCTTCACTCCCATCTAAACCGATCCTGTCAGGGCTGACCTCCAGGGGTCGGTCGTGACAGTGTGTGTGTGTGTGTGTGTGCACTTGTGCGTGTGTACATGTTCTCTGTCCAAACGCCATCAACGTCATTAAAATCAATGATAACACGCACACAGTCGTGCCGGCAATACCTTGCATAAACACCCGATCTTCTTGCCTGCGCTCGCCGATATGAGATGTGTTGGACATGTCTGGGGAATGAACGAGAGGGATTTTGTTGTTGTTGTTGTTGTTGACAAAACACATTGATACGTGTGCGCCCGTGGCGCACATATACACTGGTGTTACAAACTGTGACTCGCTAAAGAAGTTTATTCCTCCTTTTTTTTCTTCCCCCCTTCCCTTCCCCTGGGATGGGGGGATGAGAAGATGGTGGGGGGGGTGGGGTCACCTTTTTTCTATTTTTTTTTCTCTACTGTGTAAAACATTGTAAAAAGTTAATAAAAACGTTTTTTTAATACACACACACACACACACACACACACACACACACACACACACACACACACACACACACATTCGCAGGTATACAGAGAGAGAGGGGGGCGAGAGAGGGGGGGAGAAAGAGAGGGGGGAGAAAGAGAGCGGGGAGGAGAGAGAGAGCTTATTCGTCTGCACTTCTCCCCACTTCTAAATTGTTCAGCACAATCTCTCTCTCTCCCCCCTTCTCTCTCTCTTCTCTCTCTCTCTCTCTCTCTCTCTCTCTCTCTCTCTCCTCTCTATCTCTCTCTCTCTCTCTCTCTCTCTCTATATATATATATATATATATATTATATATATATATATTGTGTGTGTGTGTGTGTGTGTGTGTGTGTGTGTGTGTGTGTGTGTGTGCTGGAGAGAGAGAGAGAGAGAGAGAGAGAGAGAGAG
>CM031629.1:37152920-37155420 GCA_018398815.1 Conus ventricosus | reverse complement strand
CAACAATAACAACAACAACAACTTTACCAACAATATGTTCATGCGAACGCAGAGACTTGGAGAGATGAAGGGGGGGAGGGGGGGGGGGAAGCGAAATAATGTTGCTCATTGCCAGATGACCCCAAATGGCTATACCATGGATGTCACCGCGTTGAAATCAACTCACAAGTCATTAAAAAAATCATTCAAATAACCCTTTAAAAACACATCTAAAAATACAACAAAATATTTCGTGAAAGATCTTTTTTCCGTTGAAAAGATCAGAGGGAAAACAAAAATAACATCAACAACAACAACGACAATGACGACGAAATGGTCAAAGAACCATGTCATCACTTGAAAAAAAAAACCCAGTAAAGGTTACTACTATATATAGTTGGATTAAAAGAGATTTGTTTGTTTGTGTATTTATCTGTGTGTTTGTTTAGAAAGAAAACAGTTACTGGCGCTAGTAAGTCCACCATCAATTTTAATTAAGGTCATAACTATCTATTTGCGATGAGAACAGTAATTATCATCAAGAATACACAAATTGTTACTGTCTCCATTTGTTTACAATAGTAATGGTTCTGAGTAAGACGTGACAACAGTAATTTCAGCCTGACAACAGTTTCGTGTGTGTGAGAATCTTATACTGTTTTCACTGATATGGCTGTCCCCCTTCCCTTCAACACACGGTTCAGCTGATCGTGTGTGTGTGTGTGTGTGTGTGTGTGTGTGTGTGTGTGTGTGTGTGTGGTGTGTGTGTGTGTGTTTCGGCGCAGTTAAGACATGAGATAAGAGTCAGAAGAGCGAAAACGTTTTGACCCTTGTAAGTTGAAAGCAATGAAGACAGTACATGGCAGCAGTCTTTTCTGAAATTCCTGCATCCTGCAGTTTTGCCATGTGTAACCCGCCGATTTGCAAGCAGCGCCGATTTGTAAGCGCTTACAAATCGGCGCACATTGCATGACTTGTAAAACCGCCGATTTGTAAGCAGCCTCGAGTTGTAGAGCGCTTACAAATCGGCGGGCTAGGCCCCCGCCGATTTGTAAGCGCTGCTTAGAAATCGGCGGGTGCTTTACAAATCGGCGGGGTTAAGCCCCGCCGTTTTGTAAAGCGCTTTACAAAACGGCGGGCGCTTTATATCCTGCTTCTTTGGATTAAACCGATAAACTATTATTACGCTTTCAGTGATTATTCCCGCAATTTTGATGACTTTCTATTTGCTCATCAAGATGGCGGACTGACACATGTCGTTTTGAGGAGCACTCTAACGAAGAGAAAAAGACAAGTCTGCTAACTTGTTTGACTACCCCCCACCCTCTCTCTCTCTCTCTCTCTCTCTCTCTTCTCTCTCTCTACTCTCTCTCTCTCTCTCTCTCTCTCTCTCTCTCTACCTTCTATCTCTCTCTGTCTCACACTAGTGTAACTTTTCCCTATTCTCTTGCACTATTTCTCTTGCACTATTCTCTTCACTCAATAGAAGATGAGTTACGATTTCGCTTTCATTTGAGTGTGGAAATTTGTTTTTTATATTATCGACTGTAAAATGTGCGTTTAAAACAAACAATTCTAGTTCACTTTGTCGTTCATGTAACGTTTACAGAAAAGAACAAATATGAATAAAAACATGTCAACAATGTCATCTGCTTTCGACTTCGAAGTTTGATTGTGTTGAGTGAGTCAGGGCAAAAGAAATTAGACTGTTTACTCCCCCCCCCCCCCCCCGACAACACACACAAACGGACAGGCTTACATACACAAACTGATACACATACACATATACTCACACGCACACATGAACACACACACACACATGAACAAACACACCGCATTTCAGTCCGCCTTTTTGATAAAATAGAAAGTCATCAAAATTGCAGGAATAATCATTGAAAGCGTGATAATAGTTTATCGGTTTTAATCCAAAGAATCAGGATATAAAGCGCCTGCCGTTTTGTAAAGCGCTTTACAAAACGGCGGGGGCTTAACCCGCCGATGTGTAAAGCACCCGCCGATTTCTAAGCAGCGCTTACAAATCGGCGGGGGCCTAGCCCGCCGATTTGTAAGCGCTCTACAAATCGGCGCCTGCTTACAAATCGTCGGTTTCACACTCATGCATGTGCGCCGATTTGTAAGCGCTTACAAATCGACGCTGCTTACAAATCGCGGTTGCACCAAGCCGTCATCGAGAGGTGCAGAGAAACGACTGCTTCATGCACAACTCAAAACAGACAAGCAATGTTTCGCACACAAATGTTTTGTCAGGACGTTACAAATAACGGACGTCATCATACACAGGTCAAGACTGCTCTGAGGACTGTCAGCAGCAGAGAGCAATGGTCAGACCCTGGTTGCCGCTGAGACCAACTGACTCGGTCCCCCCCCCCCCCCCCCCCCCCCCCCCTTCCTCAACAGTATGTCACACTCCCACATGATTCTGTATTTTCAGTTCCCACTTATCCTATCTTTAACATTTCAACATTGATTCTTTTGTTTACGTATTTCAACATGATTCTTT
>CM031629.1:37133137-37143137 GCA_018398815.1 Conus ventricosus | reverse complement strand
ATTTTTCTATTAACCCTGTATCTTCCAATCCCCAGCTTCGCTGCGTAAATCAATATGGGCTCGATCTGGGTATCAAAGGCTTCCAGAATAGAAATGGATCAATTGTATGTAGTTTCCCAATGATTTTCGAATTTCAATATCACCCACCTTACCTTCTTCTGCTCATGTTTGAAAGGGCAGCACGCGTACTTAATTTTGTTGTAAATATCAAGCCTGCGTATTTGTATGTGTTTGTTGTTTTAATGTCTTCAATATCCATATTTCTATCTTTATCTTATGCCAAGATAACCACCCTTACAGAAAACCACAACTTTTATTTATTTAGATTTACTTCTAGACATAATCTGTGAGCTTCTTTTTCAGATTATTCAGCTGATTCTGTAAAGTATATGATAGTTAAATCATATCATCTGCAAAGAGCAAAGAAATACCCCTGAAGATCCTGCTACCATCTGCACTCCATGCTTCCCTTCCCTGATAATTCTACGGCTAATACATTGACAAAAAAGGAAAACATAATTGGGCTAAGTAAACACACTTGTTGAAGTCCTCTCGGACAATAAAAAAAATCAGAATATGAATGCTTATCTCTCGCACGTGCAATAACTGTGTTGTAAACTCCTAAAGTGCTTTATTACATTTTCCATCAATCCCACTTTTTCTTAACACATGCCATAAGAAATGTGCGTCAACAAATCAAATGCTTTCCTGAAACCGACGAAAGCTACATAGAGCTTCGAATGTTTTGCCAAAAATTTTTCAACAACGGAGTATAAAGTAAAATTGATCAATTGTACTATATCCTGCTCCAAACGCACCTTATTCCTCTGCTAACTTTCCTAAGAGAAGAAGAAGAAGAAGAAGAAGAAGAAGAAGAAGAAGAAGAAGAAGAAGAAGAAGGAGGAGGAGGAGGA
Organism: Conus ventricosus; assembly: GCA_018398815.1. NCBI lineage: Eukaryota > Metazoa > Mollusca > Gastropoda > Neogastropoda > Conidae > Conus > Conus ventricosus. The sequence continues at coordinate 37,142,223 of CM031629.1, read as the reverse complement.
GAGAGGAGGAGAAAGAAGAAGAAGAAGAAGAAGAAGAAGAAGAAAAGAAGAAGAAGAAGAAGAAGAAGAAAAGGAAGAAGAAGAAGAAGAAGAAGAAGAAAAGAAGAAGAAGAAGAAGAAGAAGAAGAAAAACAACAACAACAACAACAACAACGACAACAACAACAACAACAACAACAACAACAACAACACACAACAAGATCAAGAAAGAAGAAGAGAAAGGGGAAGAGAGAGAGAGAGAGAGAGAGAGAGAGAGAGAGAGAGAGAGAGAGAGAGAGAAGAGAGAGAGAGAGAGAGAGAGAGAGAGAGAGAGCAGTAATCTGGTAAGGACATTTCAGAGTGTTACCTTCGGGCAGGAACCAGTCAAGAAGGAGAATGAAGGGGAGTGTGGAGCGCTAGTAGAAATGGAGGGGAGGAGGGGGGTTGCCGGAGAGAGCTGACGACACAGTAATCAGCGGCACCTCTCCTTCCCCCCCTCCCCTGTGCCTTTCATTCCGCGGCCATATGTATTTATCACAAGTGAATCAAATGAAGGCAGTCTGCCTGTCTTATCACATCACTCTTTACTCTGTACATGAATCCTCATATTCACAGTCCTACTGTAAGCTGCTGTGATCTGCTGTGCTCCAAATCCAAGAGGGACATATCCAAGAGGGACATTCAATCTTCATCTTCATCCTCTCCGTCTGCAGGTGTTTCACAGAGAACAGTGAGCAGTTTTGTGCCAGAGAACTTTGAAATACACCAGCTGTTTTACCCAAGTTACGATGGAACTACGGTCCCCATGTTTGTTGTCCAGAAAAAGGTTGGTCTCGCGTGTGTACACGCATGTGTGTTCATGCATGTGTGCGCGCAAATCTGTGGGTGTATCTATCTATCGATCGATCGATCGATCAAATCGGTCGGTGGGTCGGTCTGTCGTCTGTCGTCTGTCGGTCTGTCTCTATCCACACATTTATTCATCTATGTATCTATCTATCTATCTACAGCTAGGGCTATGGTTGTTGCTATCTAAGGCTCTCGTATTTGCCAATGTGCTCTATATTAGTGTTGCTGTCTATAACATGCTATCAATATCTGCTGCAACTATGATCGTTACTATGTAATATTGTCACCATTATAGACAATCTCCATCTTTAACTATAGCTATCTATACATGTTGCTATCGACGAACGTTGATGTCATTAGTTTTGCTATCCATAATCACAACTACGCACTTTTATTGCTAGTATGATTATTTCTGTATCTTTAGCCATCTATGTGTACTGCTTTTTTTTGACAATTGCTGTCAATAGCTGCTGCTATCTCTGACCATTGCCACCCAATCTGTTGCAAATCTGAGACAACTGCTACCAATGAATATTGATATCCCTGACATTTTACTATTTAGAACTAATGCATCTATGACTATTACTATCAAGAAGTGCTCCTTCTTAATTGCTTTCTAATGTGTATGCCCAGTAATTTTTATTCCCCTGACTATTGCTATTCATGGCTTTTTTTGTGTGGTAAATGTAACTATTGCTAGACCTTTACTTTATTAGCGATGTTAAAAATATTGTGACATGCGCAGTTGCTGTGTATGACTATGGCTTCTTTATACACTACTCGTATGTGTTATATGTATCTATAACTACCTATGAGTATTGCTGTAACTAATGCTACCTTCACTGCTATCTATGACTATTACTACCAGTAACTTTATCATCTGTAACTAATGTTGGTTATAAATACAGACATAACAATTGCTAAGAATTCGACAATTGCTATCTATGACTATTATTACCAGTAACTTTATCATCTGTAACTAATGTTGGTTATAACTACAGACATAACAATTGCTAAGAATTCGACAATTGCTGTCTATGACTATTATTACCGGGTAACATTTGTCATCTGTAACTAAATGTTGGCTATAACTACAGACATAACAATTGCTATTTATGACAATAGCTATGACATTTACTATTTATGACTATTCCATCTATAGTGGAGGACAGACAGCTATGGACATCCTGGATGATCAACACGTCTGTCACCCAATAGGTGCCACCCCGTAGTCCCATGAACAGAAATCCACCCATGACTACAGACATAGGTGCCACCCCGTAGTCCCATGAACAGGAATCCACCCATGACTACAGACATAGGTGCCACCCCGTAGTCTAATGAACAGGAATCCACCCATGACTACAGACATAGGTGCCACCCCGTAGTCCCATGAACAGGAATCCACCCATGACTACAGACATAGGTGCCACCCCGTAGTCCCCATGAACAGGAATCCACCCATGACTACAGACATATGTGCCACCCGTAGTCCCATGAACAGGAATCCACCCATGACTACAGACATAGGTGCCACCCTGTAGTCCCATGAACAGGAATCCACCCATGTCTACATACATAGGTGCCACCCTGTAGTCCCATGAACAGGAATCCACCCATGACTACAGACAGACACTAGTGGTCGGTAGTGTCTGCAGACTGACGGATGCCACCTCACCATGGCCCCTCTGTGTTGCAGAATCTGGAGCTGTCAGGGAATCACCCCGTGCTTTGTATGGCTATGGCGGCTTCAATGCCATTGAGGAGCTGGTGTTTTCCACGAGCGTCATCATGTTTTCTCCCAAAACTGGGGGAATCTACGTCCTGGCCACATCCGTGGGGGCGTCAGAAATTAGTGGTTTTTTCATTGATGTTGCTGTTGGTTGTTGCTATGTATAATCGTCATCGTCATCGTTACCGTTGTCGCCATCATCATCATCTTCATCATCATTATCACCATCATCACCATCATTATCATCATCATCATCGTCTTCGTCGTCGTTGTTGTTGTCGTCGTCGATGTCGTTATCATCATCATCATCATCATCATCATCATCATCATCATCATCAACATCATCATCATCATCATCATCATCCATCATCATCAGTATTGTTGTCATCGTCGTCGTCATCATTATGATCATCACCAACATCGTCGCCATCAGCATTGCCACCATAATCATCAGTACCCATGTCCTCCGCCTCGTCATTATCATCGTCGTCGTCAAAGTCGTCGTCGTCGTTGTCGCAATGCCCGATGACCTCAGAACGTCTGTGTGCTGTAGCAGACGTCACGACATTCCGAGATCTCCCCCGTCCTCAGCGCTGAGTCGGGCGCTATTTATGACAATGGCTGTCTATGACTATTACTATCAGAGAGTTAGGGTCAGAGAGTTAGGGTCAGTGAAGGTATGAACCCTGTCCACCCAGGCACAACACGGTCAGAGAGTTAGGGTCAGTGGAGGTCTGAACCCTGTCCACCCAGGCACAACACGGTCACAAGTTAGGGTCATGGAGGACTGAACCCTGTCCACCCAGGCACAACACGGTCAGAGAGTTAGGGTCATGGAGGTCTGAACCCTATCCACCCAGGCACAAAAACTGTCACAGAGTTAGGGTCAGTGGAGGTCTGAACCCTGTCCACCAGGCACAACACGTCACAGAGTTAGGGTCAGAGAGTTAGGTCAGTAAGGTCTGAACCCTATCCACCCAGGCACAACACGGTCAGAGAGTTAGGTCAGAGAGTTAGGGACAGTGGAGGTCTGAACCCTGTCCACCCGCACAACACGGTCAGAGAGTTAGGGTCAGTGGAGGTCTGAACCCTGTCCACCCAGGCACAACACGGTCAGAGAGTTAGGGTCAGTGGAGGTCTGAACCCTGCCACCCAGGGACAACACGGGGACAGAGTTAGGCAGTGGAGGTCTGAACCCTGTCCACCCAGGCACAGCACGGTCACAGAGTTAGGGTCAGAGAGATTAGAGTCAGTGGGGGGTCTGAACCCTGTCCACCCGGCACAACACGGTCAGAGAGTTAGGGTCAGTGGAGTCTGAACCCTGTCCACCCAGGCACAACACGGTCAGAGAGTTAGGGTCATGGAGGTCTGAACCCTGTCCACCCAGGCACAACACGGTGACAGAGTTAGGGCCAGTGGAGGTCTGAACCCTGTCCACCTAGCACAGCACGGTCACAGAGTTAGGGTCAGAGAGTTAGAGTCAGTGGAGGTCTGAACCCTGTCCACCCGGCACAACACGGTCAGAGAGTTAGGGTCAGTGGAGGTCTGAACCCTGTCCACCCAGGCACAACACGGTCAGAGAGTTAGGGTCAGTGGGGGTCTGAACCCTGTCCACCCAGGCACAACACGGTGACAGAGTTAGGGCCCGTGGAGGTCTGAACCCTGTCCACCCAGGACAAACACGGTCAGAGAGGTAGGGTCAGTGAAGGTCTGAACCCTGTCCACCCAGGCACAACACGGTCAGAAGAGTTAGGGTCAGTGAGTTTAGGTCAGTGGAGGTCTGAACTCTGTCCACCCAGGCACAACACGGTCACAGAGTTAGGTCAGTGGAGGTCTGAACCCAGTCCACCCAGACACAACACGGTCAGAGAGTTAGGGTCAGTGGAGGTCTGAACCCTGTCCCCCCAGGCACAACACGGTCAGAGAGGTAGGGTCATGAGGTCTGAACCCTGTCCACCCAGGCAGAACGCGGTCACAGAGTTAGGGTCAGTGAGTTAGGGTCAGTAGAGGTCTGAACCCTGTCCACCCAGGGACAACACTGTCACAGAGTTAGGGTCAGTGAAGTCTGAACCCTGTCCGTCCAGACTCTGTGGTCTGCGAACGTCCACTGTTCAATGTTTCCTGTAGCATTGTGTAGACAGACAGTCCATGGCAGGATGCCAGAGGTCATACCAGGCAAGCGGGACGCCAACAGGTTTGAATATCAGTGATGGATGAATACAGACACTTATGTGTCTCACAAACAGCACACACTGCATCTTGGCGCCAACAGGTTTGAATATCAGGTGAGGATGAGTACAGACATTTCTGTGTCTCACAAACAGCACACACTGCATCTTGGCGCCAGCAGGTTTGAATATCAGGCTGTGGAGAAAGGCAGGCATTTTCCTTCCTATAAAGAGCACACATTGCATCTTGACGACAGAGATTCATATAGAGGGATGTATGGAGAGATTTAGTTTCTGTGGAAATATGTCTGAATAAGTAGATATAATCAATAATAATAATAATGAATACTTATATAGCGCCTATTCTCGGCTAGAGGCCAAGCTCTAAGCGCTTTTACAATCAACACTCGTTTACACAACGGCTGCATACCTGGTAGTGCCGACTGAAGAGCTGCCAGCTGGCGCTTCATTCAGTCGTTTCCCGTTCATCCAGTCAGTATCGTTCAATATCGATCACTCATATTCCTTACTTCCTTCATTCTTCCATTTCTCACGCAGGGTGCATGCTATGTGTAACGTGTCATCCATACCAACGGCCAAACTGGCCTACTCTTCCGAAAGTTGGTGATGGGATTTTACGTGTGTGCAAGATGTTTTGCGTGCGTTCACACACGGAACCTCGGTATAAAAGTCTCATTCGAAGGACTGAATGTGTGTGTGTGTGTGTGTGTGTGTGTGTGTGCGTGCGTGCGTGCGTGCGTGCGTGCGTGCGTGCGTGCGTGCTGCGTGAGTGTGCGTGCGTGCGTGCGTACGTGGCGTGCGTGCGTGCCTTTTGTGTGTGTGTGTGTTTTCTGGGAAGGCGCTTTCTCCATTCGTTTTTTTTCCGGACTGGAGCCGTGGACATGGTGGGGATTAGGGATGGGAGAAGGGTGGTGCCATAGAATACCGCTCCGTCTACCTCCCTCTCCCATCCATCTTTATCCGTTTTTAACGGAGTGTTCCTTGACTCTTGTTACAGCGAGTATGGCGAGGACTGGCACAAGGGGAATGCTGGAAACAAGCAGAACGTGTTTGATGACTTCCAGGCCGCTGCTGAATATCTCATCTACAACAACTACACCAACACAAACAGGTGAGTTGTTACATGGCGGCTAAAACCAACACAGACAGTGAGTTGTTACATGGCCGCTACACCACACAGACAAGTGATTGTCACATGGTGGCTACACCAACACAGACAAGTGATTGTTACATGGCGGCTACACCAACACAGACAAATGAGTTGTCACATGGCGGCTACACCAACACAGACAAGTGATTTGGTACATGGGCTACACCGACACAGACAAGTGAGTTGGTACATGGGGGCTACACCAACACAGACAAGTGAGTCGGCACATGGGGGTTACAGCAACACAGACAAGTGATTTGTTATATGGTGCTACACCAACACAGACAAGTGAGTTTGGTACATGGCGGCTAACACCAACACAGACAATGAGTTGTTATATGGGGGGCTACACCAACACAGACAAGTGAGTTGATACATGGCGGCTGCACCAACACAGACAAGTGATTGTTACATGGCGGCTACACCAACACAGACACGTGAGTTGGTACATGGCGGCTACACCAACACAGACAAGTGATTGTTACATGGCGGCTACACCCAACACAGACAAGTGATTGTTACATGGCGGCTTCACCAAAAACAAACAATTGAATTGTTACATAGCGGCTACATCAACACAAACAAGTGAATTGTTATATGGCAGATACACCAACACAAGCTAGTGAATTGTTACTAGCGGCTGCACCAACACAAACAAGTGATATGTTGCATGGCAGCTACACCAGCACAAACAAGTGCGTTGCTACATGGCAGTTACACCAACACAAACAAGTGAGTTGTTACATGACAGTTACACCAACACAAACAACTGAGTTGTTACATGGCGGCTACACCAGCACAAACAACTCAGCATGGTTTGAAGGTTACACCAACGCAAGGAAGTTGGAAATAGTTTGACAGCTAATTAACCATAAATGAAATGGTATTGTTTGACAGCTACACAAACACAAAGAGGCAGATGGTTTTTGATGGCTACTCAACTCAAAGACCTAGCGACGTTTGATGGCTACAACATAAAGAAGTAGGTGTCTTTTTAAATGCCCACGCAAACAGAAAGAGGTGGATATTGTTTGATGGCGACACCAAAAGAAAGAAGTAGACGTTGTTAAACACCAACACAAAGACGGGCTAAAACCAACACAAACTTTGCGGGGTATTGTTTGACTGCTACACCAACTAAAAAAAAGTGATTCTTGTGATGAGTGCAGACCAATCTCTGTCTTTTGCAGGGTTGAGGACATCCATTTTTCTTGACACCACTGAGCAATGTTGTTCACTGCTGCTGAACTGTTTTTCGTTCTATCTTGAGCATTCGTTGATGTGGTGTAGATCAGACCGTCATCTGCAATGTCAACACTCGAGCAATTCCGTTTCTATTGAGGTATGCAAGGCCTATATGTAAACAATTTTACAAAACAGGGAGAGGGAGAACCTGAGGTAATCCCATAAAAAGTTTTATAGGCTCAGACTCCAGTCTCCAAATCGTAGATGACGGGTTTGCTCCTGAAATGCTGCTGCTATCCAACGTGAAAATGTCTTGCTGACTCCTTAGTTAAGGAGTATTCCATGAGAAGCGAGAACCAGACTTTGTTGGGATGCAACTCCAGTCTATTGCAACTGCCAGTGTTTCTATCCTTCGTAACTTCTTGGGGAAAAGTGGCGTATGTTCCATCAACAAGTTTGCTAAGAGAACAAATTTATCAGCAGTTGTCTAACACCTACGCGAGGGGACCTAAAACTTTCAACTCATTGAACAGTTGTCTTCTTTCCAGATTTTTGCCCCAACGCAATCAACAAAGTGATGTTTTCATTGATACCTGCAACTATAAGCAACAGACTTGTGGTTGGAACAGGATTGCTATTATGATATTCCAACGGAGGACTTCTGGGGTGCCTGTTTGAACCAGAGACCTAACCTCTTGCTGCTGGAGTAGCTGTAGCGGGGTGAAGTTTATTGAGAACCAAACCTCCCTTTCAAGTCATTTACGTTAAAGTAGAACGAGATAAATTAATAAAGCTAATTCGTACCCTCTCCTTCAAACACGTCAGAGGAGTAACAGACTCTGGAGTGCCTTCAAGCCCTTTAGTCCTTAAACAAACAAATATAATAAAGCAATTCAGTCTCACATAATTCTCACTATGGTTCAAAGCAGAGACGTATACTTCAACTCTAATAATAACCACTCTTTTTAGGAAGAACTCAAAACGCCACTTATTTACAGCTTTTGAAACCGAGTTCGACAACCACAGCGAGAAAACCTTATCAAAATATTGAGACTAAAGATAAGAACAATTTCCGGAAATTTTTGGAAGTTTTTTTTTTTCTCCCAACAATCCGGAAGATTTTGGGGTTGTTACAAACATTTGAAACCATTGACCTGCGCATACATACTGGGGAAGAAACGTTACGTGAAGATGAAGTGGATTTTACAATTGAAAAAGCGGAACAGACACATGGCTGAAACTTCGTAGGGCTTGTTGCAAAGTGAGGCGGGTGGAGGCGAAAATTAAAAAACCAAATCTTTTAAAAAGTGTTTTAAAATAACTCTGCCGAGCAACATGGACAAATGAATCACAAGACAAAACACGACGCTTTCGCCACTTTGGGCTTATTTAGGCAAGAAAGCAACACTCAGGACAAAAAAAATTTAAAAAGAGCAATCACTTACCTTTATCACTGAACAACACCCATCTTGCGCCGAATTTGACAAAGTGATTGCTCCCTGATCCTAAGAGGTCGAAACGCGTCGTTTTTTTGTCTTGTGATACGTTTGTCCATGTGTTCGGCGGAGTTATTTTTTAACATTTTTAAGATTCGTGGGGCCTTTTTTTCTCATCTCTTTAGGCTTTCATGATCCGATGATGGCTCCTCGTCGGGGCCTTTTCAGTACCTGAGGAATTTGACTTTGGAGTTTCACACACTTGTTCTGACTGCGTTTTTCCCAAAACGTCGTTCCCGTGACGCTATAAACCGAGGATCCTTGTGGAAAGCGCTCATAACATTTTGTACTCTTGTAAAATCTTTTATCACCCAACTTTCCAAATAGAAGACCGGTTTGGCCGTTTTACACATAGCATGCACCTTGCATGGAGAATCGAAAGAAAGAGGGAAGAAGAGTGACAGAATTCTACTCTATGACACAGGAAACAACTGAATGAAGCGCCACAGGCACTCTTCAGTCGGCTCTACCCAGGTGGCACCTATGTGTAATTTAGATCGTGGAAT
>CM031629.1:37096873-37126873 GCA_018398815.1 Conus ventricosus | reverse complement strand
CACCATGGGAAACCCAAAAAAATCACCAACCTGGACAGACAGACGTTCAACCACACCAGTTCTGCAACTGGCTGAAGTGGCGCCAACAAAGACGACACCGACTCGGCACAGGCCAAGGGCACCCAAACCCACGAGGCCCGGGACTAACTATGACTCGAAGTCCCCTCCTCAAAAACTAACGGCGCTGCCGCCGCACCTACAAGGAGTACGTCCCCTCCGGACGAAACACCAGGGACCGAAGTGAAGCTACCCCAACGCATTCCGCCCTGGTCGGAATCAAGCGAACTCTACTCACAACACAAAACAGCGATTGGTCAGAGCAGCGTATCCCTCCGCAGAGCTGACACGCCCGACCAACGGACTAGTTGTTGCTCGTGCAACAACACGACAATTTACCACAACTCACAGACTTGACAACACCAACAACAGCCGATATCCTGCCCCGCCTTCTCTGGTGTAGAACCAAAGTAACAAAAGGGTAACAACGGGAACGAAACCAACCTTCCCGCTTCCATCCGTTTAACAAGTGAAGATTGGAATTCAAGAATACTGTATGTCTTATTTTCCGCCCCTACCTAGCCTAACCTTCCACCTTAACCAAAACCCCAAATCTTACACACGCACGCTCGCACCACACATATACACATATGCACACGCGCACACGCTCTCTATTTCTGAACTACCATTACTCCAAAAAACATGGACGGCTGATTTACTACCGCCGATCGGTGACATGTACCAATACAAAATTTCATTTAAATATTCTACAAATTAAAACTTGGTGCCTTAAAAACTAAATAGACAAAATATGCAAGATGTATTTGTGGAGAACGAAGAATAACCAGCTAACATCTTCTGTTTTGACTGTTTAGCTCTTCAAGGTCATATTCCCCCATTATCAGGCATGTCTTTGTGTGATGTCTTTCAGATTTAAAGTTTCCTTCAATGTTGTCATTCTTTCTTAATTTTGTAGTCCACTTAAGCATTTACTTCAAGATTATTTGCACGTTTGTTTTAGAGATGTTTAGAGGGACATTTAAAATGCATTTAGATGACCACATTATGCATACATTTACGTAGTCACAGACATTTATGCATCTCTCTCTCCTCTCTCTCTCTCTCTCACTCTCTCCCTCTCTCCCCTCCCCTTCTCTCTTCTCTCTCTCTCTCTCTATCTCTCTCTCTCTCTCTCCGTCTAATATGACATATGGAACAGACGTAAAACTGAAGTACTACTACCACCACTACTACCACTACTACTACTACTACTACTACTACTACTACTACTACTACTAACTACTACTACTACTACTACACGACGACTACTACTACTACTACTTCAACTTCAACTACTACTACTACTACTGCTACTAACTACCACCACTACTACTACTACTACACACTGATACTTCATGGCCATCCACTTATTACAAAGAACATACTAATACCGAACAAAGAAAATTAGATTACAATACTATTGTCGTTAAGTTCTAATTTCTTTTTTTTCTTGCATCGGTAGCTTCAAAGACTCAGCAGGGCACGAATAGTTGCATCATTATCTGTTGACAGAAGACTTATTATAACACGTGCTGTAGGCTCGATATGAGCCATATTGAAAAATGAATATTTTTGGCGAATGTCTGAAACACTGGAAAAGAAAAAGCACTTCATCTTTCTGATTGTGACCGCACACTGGGCAGTCAGCACTTCGTTCACTGGCCACAGACCAGTGTTTTGCAACACCTAAATCATGCACTCTTAATCTAAATGTTACAAGACCTTCTCTCATCTTTTTATGCGTTAGTAAAGATAGATACCTCTCCACTCCAAACGCAATTTTGAAAGAACGATATCACACACACCACACACACACACACACACCACACACACACACACACACACACACACACACACACACACACACACACACACACACACACACACACACACACATATATATATATATATATATATATATATATATATATATATATATATATATATATATATATATATATATATATATATATATATATATATATATATATATATATAGGTATCAAGATGATGGTATCACCATTCTTCCCAACAGCGAGGACCATGAATCATTCTGCAAACACCTGGATGAACTGAATCCGCCAAACATTAAGTGGACAGTAAAATTTGACAGACAGGTAGAATATCTGGATATGAAACTTTCAATAGTTGATGGTGTCATAAAGACAGATGTCTTTTCCAAACATTGCCATAGTTACCTTCCAAATAACAGTTGTCACCCTCCTTCAGTGTTCAAGGGTCTTCTAACAGGTGTTGGTGCCAGGCTGAGAATGTTATGCAGCGAAGATGACAGACTGCCAGAGAGACTCAGAGAGTATGCCAAGTATTTTACGATCGCTGGTTGGAAATTTGAGGCAGCACTTGAACAACTCAAAAGGGGAGCTAACAGAGACCGAGGAATTCTCATCAAGCAAGAGAGGCAACCCAAACCCAAGAAAGTGGCTTGGGTTACTCAGTATGACCCAAGGTTACCATCTAAAAGAGAAATTATTAAGCAAAATTTACACATCCTGTATTCCAATCCAAAAAACAGGACCATTTTCCCTGAAGAAATGCTCATTGGTGCTGATAGGAGAAGACGCAACTTGGCAGAAATGTACAAACCAACAGTACCACGTCGCCATCCTCTCCATGGACCCATGAACAGACCTGGATTTTTTGTATGCTGTGCCCGCCGATGTGACCTTTGTGCACATTCCAGTGACCTGATTGGACTAAGAAGCCCAAGGGATGGGCACTACTGGCCCATCAGACAGCACCTCACCGGTTCGACAAAAAATACCATCTACGTCATCAGATGTCAGAACCATCCAGACTCATGGTATGTTGGGTCCACCAAGGACCTCAAAAGAAGGTGGGCCAATCACAAATCAGACTGCAACAAGAAAATGGCCCCGCGATGTGGGATTGCCAGACACCTCGCCCAGACTGAGCACCCTGAAGATAAGGCTCTGCCCTTTCTTTCCATCCATCCCATCGAACAAGTTGCATCTGAAGACAAACTCCTAGACAGAGAGACTTACTGGCAGGCCAATTTGGGGACTGTCGTTAAGGGTCTCAACAGCATGCACAGAATGAGAAACATGATTCTGTATTAAAATGGTACAGTGATAGGTGGACTCTATAGAGTGCAGTGGAAGATGGGGGTATTCAGGGTGCAGTGGAAGGTGGACTTTTCGGGGTGCAGTGAAAAGGTGGACTCTGCAGTATGCAGTGAAGGTGGGACTCTACAATGTGCAGTGGAAGGTGGACTCTGCAGGGTGCAGTGAATGGTGGACTCTGCAGGGTACAGTGGAGGGTGGACTTTGCAGGGTGCTGTGGAAGGTGGACTCTGCAAGATGTAGTGAGGGATGGGTACAGGGTGTGTTGAAAGGTGAAACTACAGTAAAAAAAAAAATGTGCCGTCGTTTTTAAATTGATGTAGTCTACTATGACGTCCATAGTATTGATGTCATCGCTGCTAAGGAGATGTACTTGCATTGTTCCTGAAGAAGCCTTTTGGCAAAAGCTTGAAAATGAACTCTGTGGGCGGTGCTGACTACTTATTTTTCATCACTATATATATATTAATATATATATATATATATATATATATATATATATATATATATATATATAAAATTATCTTCAATTTCTAAATGCCAGTTTTGTCTGTAACATGAAAGAAGTATTTCCTTAATTCTGATATAAACCCTTCTTGGAGCCAACACCTTGACACAACAATACTATGCCAAAACTTTTATCTGTTAGAGTGTTCCTAACTTTTGATGTCCAGTTGTATTTGCCTGCTTCTGGTTGTATTAACAACATATCATAGGCTTGCCTACATATTATATTGGTTGGTAATCTAACACATCACAAGCAGTATTTAACACATGTTACCGCTGTTCGAATAAACAATGGATATTTTCCTCTTTCGCCGTAAATCATTTTGTTTGTAGAGTGTAATGGTACACCCAACAATCGTTTAATGACAAAAGTATGTATTTTTCTATTAACCCTGTATCTTCCAATCCCCAAGCTTCGGCTGCGTAAATCAATATGGGCTCGATCTGGGTATCAAAAGGCTTCCAGAATAGAAATGGATCAATTGTATGTAGTTTTCCCAAGTGATTTTCGAATTTCAATATCACCCACCTTACCTTTTCTGCTCATGTTGAAAGGGCAGCACGCGTACTTAATTTTGTTGTAAATATCAAGCCTGCGTATTTGTATGTGTTTGTTGTTTTAATGTCTTCAATTCCATATTTCTATCTTTATCTTATGCCAAGATAACCACCCTTACAGAAAACCACAACTTTTTATTTATTTAGATTTACTTCTAGACATAATCTGTGAGCTTCTTTTTTCAGATTATTCAGCTGATTCTGTAAAGTATATGATAGTTAAATCATATCATCTGCAAAGAGCAAAAGAAATACCCTGAAGATCCTGCTACCATCTGCACTCCATGCTTCCCTTCCCTGATTAATTCTACGGCTAATACATTGACAAAAAAGGAAAACATAATTGGGCTAAGTAAACACACTTGTTGAAGTCCTCTCGGACAATAAAAAAAATCAGAATATGAATGCTTATCTCTCGCACGTGCAATAACTGTGTTGTAAACTCCTAAAGTGCTTTATACATTTTCCATCAATCCCACTTTTTCTTAACACATGCCATAAGAAATGTGCGTCAACAGAATCAAATGCTTTCCTGAAACCGACGAAAGCTACATAGAGCTTCGAATGTTTTGCCAAATATTTTTCAACAACGGAGTATAAGTAAAAATGTGATCAATTGTACTATATCCTGCTCCAAACGCACCTTATTCCTCTGCTAACTTTCCTAAGAGAAGAAGAAGAAGAAGAAGAAAGAAGAAGAGAAGAAGAAGAAGAAGAAGAAGAAGGAGGAGGAGGAGGAGAGGAGGAGGAGAAGAAGAAGAAGAAGAAAAGAAGAAAGAAGAAGAAAAGAAAGAAGAAGAAGAAGAAAAGAAGAAGAAGAAGAAAGAAGAAGAAGAAGAAGAAGAAGAAGAAGAAAAGAAGAAGAAGAAAAAAAACAACAACAACAACAACAACAACAACGACAACAACAACAACAACAACAACAACAACAACAACAACAACAAGATCAAGAAGGAAGAAGGGAAGAGGGAGAGAGAGAGAGAGAGAGAGAGAGAGAGAGGGGAGAGAGAGAGAGAGAGAGAGAGAGAGAAGAGAGAGAGAGATGAGAGAGAGAGAGAGAGAGAGAGCAGTAATCTGGTAAGGACATTTCAGAGTGTTACCTTCGGCAGGAACCAGTCAAGAAGGAGAATGAGAGGGGAGTGTGGAGCGCTGTGAAATGGAGGGGAGGAGGGGGGTTGCCGGAGAGAGCTGACGACACAGTAATCAGCGGCACCTCTCCTTCCCCACCTCCCCTGTGCCTTTCATTCCGCGGCCATATGTATTTATCACAAGTGAATCAAATGAAGGCAGTCTGCCTGTCTTATCACATCACTCTTTACTCTGTACATGAATCCTCATATTCACAGTCCTACTGTAAGCTGCTGTGATCTGCTGTGCTCCAAATCCAAGAGGGACATATCCAAGAGGGACATTCATCTTCATCTTCATCCTCTCCGTCTGCAGGTGTTTCACGAGAGAACAGTGAGCAGTTTTGTGCCAGAGAACTTTGAAATACACCAGCTGTTTTTACCCAAGTTACGATGGAACTACGGTCCCCATGTTTGTTGTCCAGAAAAAGGTTGGTCTCGCGTGTGTACACGCATGTGTGTTCATGCATGTGTGCGCGCAAATCTGTGGGTGTATCTATCTATCGATCGATCGATCGATCGATCGGTCGGTGGGTCGGTCTGTCGGTCTGTCGGTCTGTCGGTCTGTCTCTATCCACACATTTATTCATCTATGTATCTATCTATCTATCTACAGCTAGGGCTATGGTTGTTGCTATCTAAGGGTCTCGTATTTGCCAATGTGCTCTATATTAGTGTTGCTGTCTATAACATGCTATCAATATCTGCTGCAACTATGATCGTTACTATGTAATATTGTCACCATTTATGACAATCTCCATCTTTAACTATAGCTATCTATACATGTTGCTATCGACGAACGTTGATGTCATTAGTTTTGCTATCCATAATCACAACTACGCACTTTTATTGCTAGGTATGATTATTTCTGTATCTTTAGCCATCTATGTGTACTGCTTTTTATGACAATTGCTGTCAATAGCTGCTGCTATCTCTGACCATTGCCACCCAATTCTGTTGCTATCTGAGACAACTGCTACCAATGAATATTGATATCCTGACAGTTACTATTTAGAACTAATGCATCTATGACTATTACTATCAAGAAGTGCTCCTTCTTAATTGCTTTCTATGTGTATGCCCAGTAATTTTTATTCCCCTGACTATTGCTATTCATGGCTTTTTTTTGTGTGGTAAATGTAACTATTGCTAGACCTTTTACTTTATTAGCGATGTTAAAAATATTGTGACATGCGCAGTTGCTGTGTATGACTATGGCTTCTTTATACACTACTCGCTATGTGTTATATGTATCTATAACTACCTATGAGTATTGCTGTAACTAATGCTACCTTCACTGCTATCTATGACTATTACTACCAGTAACTTTATCATCTGTAACTAATGTTGGTTATAAATTACAGACATAACAATTGCTAAGAATTCGACAATTGCTATCTATGACTATTATTACCAGTAACTTTATCATCTGTAACTAATGTTGGTTATAACTACAGACATAACAATTGCTAAGAATTCGACAATTGCTGTCTATGACTATTATTACCGGTAACATTTGTCATCTGTAACTAATGTTGGCTATAACTACAGACATAACAATTGCTATTTATGACAATAGCTATGACTTTTACTATTTATGACTATTCCATCTATAGTGGAGACAGACAGCTATGGACATCCTGGATGATCAACACGTCTGTCACCCAATAGGTGCCACCCCGTAGTCCCATGAACAGAAATCCACCCATGACTACAGACATAGGTGCCACCCCGTAGTCCCATGAACAGGAATCCACCCCATGACTACAGACATAGGTGCCACCCCGTAGTCTAATGAACAGGAATCCACCCATGACTACAGACATAGGTGCCACCC
The DNA here is from genome assembly GCA_018398815.1 of Conus ventricosus. Classification (NCBI taxonomy): domain Eukaryota; kingdom Metazoa; phylum Mollusca; class Gastropoda; order Neogastropoda; family Conidae; genus Conus; species Conus ventricosus. The sequence continues at coordinate 37,119,686 of CM031629.1, read as the reverse complement.
CGTAGTCCCATGAACAGGAATCCACCCATGACTACAGACATAGTGCCACCCCGTAGTCCCATGAACAGAATCCACCCATGACTACAGACATATGTGCCACCCTGTAGTCCCAATGAACAGGAATCCACCCATGACTACAGACATAGGTGCCACCCTGTAGTCCCATGAACAGGAATCCACCCATGTCTACATACTAGGTGCCACCTGTAGTCCCATGAACAGGAATCCACCCATGACTACAGACAGACACTAGTGCGGTAGTGTCTGCAGACTGACGGATGCCACCTCACCATGGCCCCTCTGTGTTGCAGGAATCTGGAGCTGTCAGGGAATCACCCCGTGCTGTTGTATGGCTATGGCGGCTTCAATGCCATTGAGGAGCTGGTGTTTTCCACGAGCGTCATCATGTTTCTCCAAAACCTGGGGGGAATCTACGTCCTGGCCAGCATCCGTGGGGGCGGGTCAGTATTAGTGGTTTTGTTCATTGATGTTGCTGTTGGTTGTTGCTAGTGTATAATCGTCATCGTCATCGTTACCGTTGTCGCCATCATCATCATCTTCATCATCATTATCACCATCATCACCATCATTATCATCATCATCATCGTCTTCGTCGTCGTTGTTGTTGTCGTCGTCGATGTCGTTATCATCATCATCATCATCATCATCATCATCATCATCATCATCAACATCATCATCATCATCATCATCATCATCATCAGTATTGTTGTCATCGTCGTTCGTCATCATTATGATCATCACCAACATCGTCGCCATCAGCATTGCCACCATATCATCAGTACCATGTCCCTCCGCCTCGTCATTATCATCGTCGTCGTCAAAGTCGTCGTCGTCGTTGTCGTCAATGCCCGATGACCTCAGAACGTCTGTGTGCTGTAGCAGACGTCACGACATTCCGAGATCTCCCCGTCCTCAGCGCTGAGTCGGGCGCTATTTATGACAATGGCTGTCTATGACTATTACTATCAGAGAGTTAGGGTACAGAGAGTTAGGGTCAGTGAAGGTATGAACCCTGTCCACCCAGGCACAACACGGTCAGAGAGTTAGGGTCAGTGGAGGTCTGAACCCTGTCCACCCAGGCACAACACGGTCACAGAGTTAGGGTCAGTGGAGGACTGAACCCTGTCCACCAGGCACAACACGGTCAGAGAGTTAGGGTCAGTGGAGTCTGAACCCTATCCACCCAGGCACAACACGGTCACAGAGTTAGGGTCAGTGGAGGTTCTGAACCCTGTCCACCCAGGCACAACACGGTCACAGAGTTAGGGTCAGAGAGTTTAGGGTCAGTGAAGGTCTGAACCCTATCCACCCAGGCACAACACGGTCAGAGAGTTAGGGTCAGAGAGTTAGGGTCAGTGAGGTCTGAACCCTGTCCACCCGGCACAACACGGTCAGAGAGTTAGGGTCAGTGGAGGTCTGAACCTGTCCACCCAGGCACAACACGGTCAGAGAGTTAGGGTCAGTGGAGTCTGAACCCTGTCCACCCAGGCACAACACGGTGACAGAGTTAGGGCCAGTGGAGGTCTGAACCTGTCCACCCAGGCACAGCACGGTCACAGAGTTAGGGTCAGAGAGTTAGAGTCAGTGGAGGTCTGAACCCTGTCCCACCCGGCACAACACGGTCAGAGAGTTAGGGTCAGTGGAGGTCTGAACCCATGTCCACCCAGGCACAACACGGTCAGAGAGTAGGGTCAGTGGAGGTCTGAACCCTGTCCACCCAGGCACAACACGGTGACAGAGTTAGGCCAGTGGAGGTCTGAACCCTGTCCACCTAGGCACAGCACGGTCACAGAGTTAGGGTCAGAGAGTTAGAGTCAGTGGAGGTCTGAACCCTGTCCACCCGGCACAACCGGTCAGATGAGTTAGGGTCAGTGGAGGTCTGAACCCTGTCCACCCAGGCACAACACGGTCAGAGAGTTAGGGTCAGTGGAGGTGTCTGAACCCTGTCCACCCAGGCACACACGGTGACAGAGTTAGGGCCAGTGGAGGTCTGAACCCTGTCACACCCAGGACAACACGGTCAGAGAGGTAGGGTCAGTGAAGGTCTGAACCCTGTCCACCCAGGCACAACACGGTCAGAGAGTTAGGGTCAGTGAGTTTAGGTCAGTGGAGGTCTGAACTCTGTCCACCCAGGCACAACACGGTCACAGTGTTAGGGTCAGTGGAGGTCTGAACCAGTCCACCCAGACACAACACGGTCAGAGAGTTAGGGTCAGTGGAGTCTGAACCCTGTCCCCCAGGCACAAACACGGTCAGAGAGGTAGGGCAGTGGAGTCTGAACCCTGTCCACCCAGGCAGAACGCGGTCACAGAGTTAGGGTCAGTGAGTTAGGTCAGTAGAGGTCTGAACCCTGTCCACCAGGCACAACACTGTCACAGAGTTAGGGTCAGTGAAGGTCTGAACCCTGTCCGTCCAGGACTCTGTGGTCTGCGGAACGTCCACTGTTCAATGTTTCCTGTAGCATTGTGTAGACAGACAGTCCATGGCAGGATGCCAGAGGTCATACCAGGCAAGCGGGACGCCAACAGGTTTGAATATCAGGTGATGGATGAATACAGACACTTATGTGTCTCACAAACAGCACACACTGCATCTTGGCGCCAACAGGTTTGAATATCAGGTGATGGATGAGTACAGACATTTCTGTGTCTCACAAACAGCACACACTGCATCTTGGCGCCAGCAGGTTTGAATATCAGGCTGTGGAGAAAGGCAGGCATTTTCCTTCCTATAAAGAGCACACATTGCATCTTGACGACAGAGATTCATATAGAGGGATGATATGGAGAGATTTAGTTTCTGTGGAAATATGTCTGAATAAGTAGATATAATCTAATAATAATAATAATGAATACTTATATAGCGCCTATTCTCGGCTAGAGGCCAAGCTCTAAGCGCTTTACAATCAACACTCGTTTACACAACGGGCTGCATACCTGGGTAGTGCCGACTGAAGAGCTGCCAGCTGGCGCTTCATTCAGTCGTTTCCCGTGTCATCCAGTCAGTATCGTTCAATATCGATCACTCATTTTCCTTACTTCCTTCATTCTTTCCATTTCTCACGCAGGGTGCATGCTATGTGTAACGTGTCATCCATACCAACGGCCAAACTGGCCTACTCTTCCGAAAGTTGGTGATGGGATTTTACGTGTGTGCAAGATGTTTTGCGTGCGTTCACACACGGAACCTCGGTATATAGTCTCATTCGAAGGACTGATGTGTGTGTGTGTGTGTGTGTGTGTGTGTGTGCGTGCGTGCGTGCGTGCGTGCGTGCGTGCGTGCGTGCGTGCGTGCGTGAGTGTGCGTGCGTGCGTGCGTACGTGCGTGCGTGCGTGCCTGTGTGTGTGTGTGTGTGTTTCTGGGAAGGCGCTTCTCCATTTCGTTTTTTTCCGGACTGGAGCCGTGGGACAGTGGTGGGGATTAGGGATGGGAGAAGGGTGGTGCCATAGAATACCGGCTCCGTCTACCTCCCTCTCCCATCCATCTTTATCCGTTTTTAACGGAGTGTTCCTTGACTCTTGTTACAGCGAGTATGGCGAGGACTGGCACAAGGGGGAATGCTGGGAAACAAGCAGAACGTGTTTGATGACTTCCAGGCCGCTGCTGAATATCTCATCTACAACAACTACACCAACACAAACAGGTGAGTTGTTACATGGCGGCTACACCAACACAGACAGGTGAGTTGTTACATGGCCGCTACACCAACACAGACAAGTGATTGTCACATGGTGGCTACACCAACACAGACAAGTGATTGTTACATGGCGGCTACACCAACACAGACAAATGAGTTGTCACATGGCGGCTACACCAACACAGACAAGTGATTTGGTACATGGCGGCTACACCGACACAGACAAGTGAGTTGGTACATGGCGGCTACACCAACACAGACAAGTGAGTCGGCACATGGCGGTTACAGCAACACAGACAAGTGATTTGTTTATATGGTGGCTACACCAACACAGACAAGTGAGTTTGGTACATGGCGGCTACACCAACACAGACAAGTGAGTTGTTATATGGCGGCTACACCAACACAGACAAGTGAGTTGATACATGGCGGCTGCACCAACACAGACAAGTGATTGTTACATGGCGGCTACACCAACACAGACACGTGAGTTGGTACATGGCGGCTACACCAACACAGACAAGTGATTGTTACATGGCGGCTACACCAACACAGACAAGTGATTGTTACATGGCGGCTTCACCAAAAACAAACAATTGAATTGTTACATAGCGGCTACATCAACACAAACAAGTGAATTGTTATATGGCAGATACACCAACACAAGCTAGTGAATTGTTACATAGCGGCTGCACCAACACAAACAAGTGATATGTTGCATGGCAGCTACACCAGCACAAACAAGTGCGTTGCTACATGGCAGTTACACCAACACAAACAAGTGAGTTGTTACATGACAGTTACACCAACACAAACAACTGAGTTGTTACATGGCGGCTACACCAGCACAAACAACTCAGCATGGTTTGAAGGTTACACCAACGCAAGGAAGTTGGCATAGTTTGACAGCTAATTAACATAAATGTATGGGTATTGTTTGACAGCTACACAAACACAAAGAGGCAGATGGTATTTGATGGCTACATCAACTCAAAGACCTAGGCGACGTTTGATGGCTACAACATAAAGAAGTAGGTGTCGTTTTATGCCCACGCTAACAGAAAGAGGTGGATATTGTTTGATGGCGACACCAAAAGAAAGAAGTAGACGTTGTTTGACACCAACACAAAGACAGGCTACACCAACACAAACATGCGAGTATTGTTTGACTGCTACACCAACTAAAAAAAAAGTGATGTCTTGTGATGAGAGTGCAGACCAATCTCTGTGCTTTTGCAGGGTTGATGGACGATCCAGTTTCTTGACACCACTGAGCAATGTTGTTCAACTGCTGCTGAACTGCTTTCGTTCTATCTTGAGCATTCGTTGATGTGGTGTAGATCAGACCGTCATCTGCTAATGTCAACACTCGAGCAATTCCGTTTCTATTGAGGTATGCAAGGCCTATAGTGTAAACATTGTACAAAACAGGGGAGAGGGGAGAACCTTGAGGTAATCCCATAAAAAGTTTATGAGGCTCAGACGTCCAGTCTCCAAATCGTAGGATGACGGTTCGCTCCTGAAATGCTGCTGCTATCCATCGTGTAAATGTCTTGCTGACTCCTTAGTTAAGGAGTAGTTCCATGAGAAGCGAGAACCAGACTTTGTTGTATGCATCTTCCAGGTCTATTGCAACTGCCAGTGTTTCTATCCTTCGTATACTTCTTGGGCAAAAGTGGCGTATGTTCCATCAACAAGTTTGCTAAGAGAACAAATTTATCAGCAGTTGTCTAACACCTACGCGGAGGGTACCTAAAACATTCAACTCATTGAACAGTTGTCTTCTTTCCAGATGTTGCCCCAACGCATTCAACTAGTGATGTTTTCATTGATACCTGCAACTATAGCAACAGACGTGTGGTTGTGAACAGGATTGCTATATATGGATATTCCAACGGAGGACTTCTGGTGGTGCCTGTTTGAACCAGAGACCTAACCTCTTTGCTGCTGGAGTAGCTGTAGCGGGGTGAGTGTTATTTGAGAACCATACTCCTTTCAAGTCATTTACGTTGATGTAGAACTGAGATAAATTATAAGAGCTAATTCGTATCTCTCCTTCAAACACGTCAGAGGAGTAACAGACTCTGGTAGTGCCTTCAAGGTCTTTAGTCCTTAAACAAACTATAGTAATAAGCAATTCAGTCTTCACATAATTCTCACTATGGTTCAAAGCAGAGACGTATACTTCAACTCTAATAATAACTCACTCTTTTAGGAAGAACTCAAACGCCACTTATTTACAGCTTTTGAAACCGAGTTCGACAACCACAGCGTAGAAAACCTTATCAAAATATTGAGACTATGATAAGAACAATTTCCGGAAATTTTTGGAAGTTTTTTTTTTTTCTCCAACATTCCGGAAGATTTTGGGATTGTTACAAACATTTTGAAACCATTGACCTGCGCATACATTATCTGGTGAAGAAACGTTACGTGAAGATGAAGTGGATTTTACATTGGAAAAAGCTGGAACAGACTACATGGCTGAAACTTCGTAGGGCTTGTTGCAAAGTGAGGCGGCTGGAGGCGAAAATTAGAACAAATCTTTAAAAGTGTTGAAAATAACTCTGCCGAGCAACATGGACAAATGAATCACAAGACAAAACACGACGCGTTTCGACCACTTTGGTCTTATTCAGGCAAGAGAAGCAACACTCAGGACAACAAAAAAATTTTAAAAAGAGCAATCACTTACCTTTATCACTGAACAACACCCATCTTGCGCCGAATTTGACAAAGTGATTGCTCATGATCCTAAGAGGTCGAAACGCGTCGTTTTTGTCTTGTGATACGTTTGTCCATGTTGTTCGGCGGAGTTATTTTTTAACATTTTTTAAGATTCGTGGGCCTTTTTTTCTCATCTCTGAGGCTTTCATGATCCTGATGATGGGCTCCTCGTCGGGCCTTTTCAGTACCTGAGGATTTTGACTTTGGAGTTCACACTGGTTCTGACTGCGTTTCCTAAAACGTCGTTCCAGTGACGCTATAAACCGAGGATCCGTGTGTGAAAGCGCTCATAACATTTTGTACTCTTGTAAAATCTTATCACCAACTTTTCCAAATAGAAGACCGTTTGGCCGTTGTTACACATAGCATGCACCTTGCATGGAGAATCGAAAGAAAGAGGGAAGAAGAGTGACAGAATTCTACTCTATGACACAGGAAACAACTGAATGAAGCGCCAGCAGGCAGCTCTTCAGTCGGCTCTACCCAGGTAGGCAGCCTATTGTGTATTTAGATCGTGGAATGTACAGCGAAATGTACAGTGCCTGGAGCTTGGTCTCTAACCGTGGATAGGCGCTGGATGTGTATGCTAATGATAATAATAATAATAATAATAATAATAAATAATAATAATAATAATAATGGTAATAGTCCTCCTTCTCCTCCCCCTCCTCCTCCTCTTCCTCCTCCTCCTCCTTATTATCATCATCATAATAGCAGCACTACAATTAGTAGTAGTAATTATAAAAATGATGATAATAATGATAATAACAATAATAATATAATAATTAAAATTATAATAATAGTAATAATAATAAATAATTATTATTATTATTATTGTTGTTGTTGTTGTTGATGTTGTTGTTGTTGTTATCATTATTATGAAATTAATAACCATAACAATAATGATGATGATGATATCATAACAATAATAGTGATGATAACAATAATGATGATAATGATATTAGTAATAGTAATAATAATATAATAATAATAAAAGTAATGATAACAATAATGATGATAATAATAGCAAGAAGAAGAAGAAGAAAATAACAAATTATGATAAGGATAATACCAATGATAAAAATAATGATAGTGATTTATGTCGGCAATATGGTGTGTCCGTTTATGCGATTCGCAAACTTTCTTGCGATTTTCCCTGGGGGAAAAAAAGTTGTGGACAGCAGGCTTGATCTCTTCACAGCAGTGCGCCCCCCCCCCCCCCCCCCCCCGCCTCTTTTCCTGAGTCCTCCTCTGTGCCGCTGTCTTGTGTATGAAGGAGACGACTTCTCCACAGATCCTTTGTTTGTGCTGTGACATTTAGCATGGTCTTCGATTGTACCCTGCTGTCCTTTTGTTCTGACCCAAGACGATCGTTCAGGGTTCTGTGAGCGGAAAGAGAATGCCTAAAGTCTGGCATCCATGTAAAAGAAGATTTCAGCCCTAACAACTTCTCATCAGTAACATATTGACAGTGTGGGAGTGTTCACTATTTCTCCGTAGGAAATGGTTAAGGCTACAATTCTGCTATCGAATCAGAAACATCTTCTCACCGAGGCTGGGGCAGGAAAGAAGCAAAACAAATCTAAATAATACACCCCAAACAAATAAACAAACTTACAATGACAACATCGGAAAAATCTTCTCTGTGTGTGTGAGTGAGTGAGTGAGTGAGTGAGTGTGTGAGTGTGTGTGTGTTGTGTGTGTGTGTGTGCGTGTGTGTGTGTGTGTGTGTGTGTGTGTGTGTGTGGTGTGTGTGTGTGTGTGTGTGTGTGTGTGTGTGTGTGTGTGTGTGTGTGTGTGTGTGTCTGTCTGTCTGTCTGTCTGTCTGTGAAGGGGATGATGTGGATAGGCAGGGAGGGGGAGGGGAGGGAGCAATCTTCAATGATGGATAAAATTGAATGTAGGTGGAGCCTGGTTGGCCTGGTGGACAAGGCTTTGTTCTCTTGATGCAAAAGTCCAGGGTTCAGTCTCTGCTGGAGACAACCTGTTTGGAGATTAGACAACCTGTTTGAGAGTTTTTCCATCAGAATCATCTTCTGTGCAGACTCTAATTCTCCTCCCAAGCCCTTTGAATTATCCGGAAAGTGAGGTCGCATACGTGAACGCCTGCTTGAATAAAAACAAATCAAAGCCAAACTCCCTAAACCCTGTTCCATTTTCCCACATAGTAGGCCGTCATGTACCAGAGGATGGAAGACATACTCACAGCATAGAATGCTCATGCACGCAGATGGCTCGACGCATTATACCCCGGGACTGAGTATCGCTACTTTCGTGATGAAAACTGACATGTGTGGGGAGAGGGAGGGAGGGGGGTGGTTACAAGCTCTTGCTGAGGTACAGAAAAACGACAAGAACTTGACCTGACTCCAGATGGCCAGACCACCTGACACACGGGGACCTGACTGCAAAGACATCAGCCATGGCGGCTCAGACATCACGTAGGGGTCAAGGGGTCATACACAGGCCAAACAGTTCGCATTGTGGTTCACAGTGCCAGACGCAAAGCGAGGTGTTTAATTAACACGCTGCTTCCTGTGTCTTAGCTCACATGCATCCGCGTGACACGCCCAGCACCGGTGTTTCTTTGTAGCCCATATACAGTTTTGCTCCTAGCCTCTGCCCTCCTCCCCCCCCCCCCCCCTCTTCTCTCCCTATGCACTACAGCTATTCCGTAATCTACATTCGGCTTTCGAACTCATTATCGACGCAAAATAAGGTTTGTGTATTATTGTCCAGAGCTAGACTTTCCAAATAGGGAACAAGTGCGAGCAGGGCACATACCCCAAACCAAACTTTATCATACTTGAGAGACAGCATGATGTCCGCAGCAAGCAGCAGTAATGGCATGCGTCTTGATGATGGCTGCAGCATCATTTCTTGATTCTGATGCTGAGGACAAATGTGAGATGGCTCTTAGGGGCATGGTCGCCATAATTATGCTCTTGCTTTGTGTGTGTGTGTGTGTGTGTGTGTGGTGTGTGTGTGTGTGTGTGTGTGTGTGTGTGTGTGTGTGTGTGTGTGTGTGTGTGTGTGTGTGTGTGTGTGTGTGTGCGTGCGTGTGTGTGTCCTGTACAAGACATTCTTAGATGCTGGGTTCATCGATGTCACATTTTCAGTTTCTGATTGTATTTTTTCATGAAATACGCACAAAATGCAAAAAAAAAAAAAAAAAAGCAAAGTACCAAACAACGTATATTCCAATACACAATGCTAAACACTAAGTTTTATGTTGTGTATTGAGGCAAGCGCAATATGTTTCGTACTGTGTATCAAATAAGCGTTCATTTGAACCTTTTTTTTTGTTTGTTTGTTTGTTTGTTTTTTTTGTTAGTGTTTCGCCTTTGTTTTTGAACAGCGCTGAAATCTGCTTAAGTCTCTTCATCAAATGTTTCATTCTTCTTTTCATTTTCGCTTCTTTCCTATTCCATGTCATCAAGATGTCTCAGCAAGGACACACTCCATGCAAGATATTGCTCACAGCAAAGATCACAGAAGTTGGAATATGGTCGGGGTAAAATTGCTGCTGAAACAATGTGACAGTAGAATTGCGCTTTAAAGAGTAAAGCTTTGTCGATGACCCAAGGCCTTCTGCCCATTATAAAGATGCATATAGCAGAAGCAGATGCGCTGGTAATTAGGTATTGAGTGAACATTGAAACACAAACATCAGCTACAGGAGAAGTCCTGGTTGTCCTCTGCATGTCAATATGTTGAACTAATTTGAGTGTGTCTGTCTGTCTGGCTGGCTGGCTGGCTGGCTCTCTCTCTCTCTCTCCCCCCCCTCCTCTCTCTCTCTCTCTCTCTCTCTCTCTCTCTCTCTCTCTCTCTCTCTCTCTCTCTCTCTCTCTCTCTCCAGAGTCATGGACATGATTCGGTTCCCCAAATTCACCACTGGTGGTACGTGGGTCCCAGAATATGGATCCCCTGACAACGCCACACAATTCGGGTGGTTGAAAAGGTCAGTGTCAACACTGTTACAGATCGACCGTGGTTGTACAGGTCAGTGTTAGCGCTGTGTTACAGTTTATGTGGTTGTACAGTTCAGTGTCAGCACTGTTACAGTTACAGTTCCTGTGGTTGTACAGGTAAGTGTCAGCACTGTTACAGTTCCTGTGGTTGTACAGGTCAGTGTCAGCACTGTTAAAGTTCATGTGGTTATACAGGTCAGTGTCAGCCCTGTTACAGTTCCTGTGGTTGTACTGGTCAGTGTCAGCACTGTTACAGTTCCTTTGGTTGTACAGGTCAGTGTTAGCACTGTTACAGTTCCTGTGGTTGTACAGGTCAGTGTCAGCACTGTTACAGTTCCTGTGGTTGTACAGGTCAGTGTTAGCACTGTTACCGTTCCTGTGGTTGTACAGGTCAGTGTCAGCCCTGTTACATTTCCTGTGGATGTACTGGTCAGTGTCAGCACTTTTACAGTTCCTGTGGTTGTACAGGTCAGTATCAGCACTGTGTTACAGTTCCTGTTGTTGTACCTGTCATGTCAGCATTGTTAAAGTACCCGTGGTTGTACAGGTCGTGTCAGCACTGTGTTACAGTTCCTGTGGTTGTACAGGTCAGTGTCAGCACTGTGTTACAGTTCCTGTGGTTGTACAGGTCAGTGTCAGCACTGTGTTACATTTTCCTGGGGTTTTGTACAGGTCAGTGTCAGCCCTGTTACAGTTTCTGTGGTTGTACAGGTCAGTGTCAGCACTGTTACAGTTCCTGTGGTTGACAGGTCAGTGTCAGCACTGTGTACAGTTCCTGTGGTTGTACAGGTCAGTGTCAGCACTGTTACAGTTCCTGTGGTTGTACAGGTCAGTGTCAGCACTGTTTACATTTTTCTGTGGTTGTACAGGTCAGTGTCAGCACTGTGTTACAGTTCCTGTGGTTGTACAGGTCAGTGCCCAGCACTGTTACAGTTCCTGTGGTTGTACAGGTCAGTGTCAGCCTTTTTAAAGTGTGTCTGTGATTGTACACGTCAGTGATAATAACATTAGAGTTTCTGCGGTTGAACAAATAAGTGTCATGAGTGTTACGGTATATATGATTGAACATGTCATTGTCAGCATAATTACAATACCTCTAGTTGTACATGTCTATGTCAACATTGTTATTGTTCCCTTAGTGTATCTCTTTTCCACATCACAGAAACATCCCTTTAAAAACACACGTATATTGCAATTTACACACACACACCCCCACCACACACTGGAAGCGCGCGTGTGTCTGTGTTTTGGTATGTGTGCTTTGTGTGAAATGTGTGTATGTGGTGTGCGTATGTTGTGTGTGTTGTGTGTGTGTGTGTGTGTGTGTGTGGTGTTGTGTGTTGGTGTGTGTGGGGTGTGTGTGTGTTTTGTGTGTGTGTGTGGTATGTACGTGTGTGTGTGTGTGTGTGTGTGGGTGTGTGTGTGTGTGTGTGTGTGTGTGTTTTGTGTGTGTGTATGGTATGTATAGTGTGTGTGTGTGTGTGTTTTGGTGTGTGGTTGTGTGTGTGTGTGTGTGTGTTGTGTGTGCGTGGTTTTGTGTGTGTGTGTGTGTGTTGGGGTGTGCGTGCGTGTGTGCGTGTGTGTGTGTGTGTGTGTGCTTGTGCTTGTGTGTTTGTGTGTGTGTGTTGTGTGTGTGTTTTGTGGGTGTGTGGGTGGTGTGTGTGTTGTGGTGTGTGTGTGTGTTGTGTGTGTGTGTTTTGTGTTGTGTGTTTTTGTGTGTGTGCGCGCGCGTACATGTGAGTGACCATACACTTACTACGATGATATGCAAACAGTTTTTCCCCCGCTGCACAACACCCCAAGTAACCTAACAGGGGGGCAGTACCCTGCCACTCTGGTGCTGACATCGGACAAGGACGACAGAGTTGTCCCCCTGCACTCTCTCAAGTTTACTGCCGAACTCCCAAACACCCTGGGCAACAACACGGGCCAGGTGAGTCAGATGGAGGGAGGGGCTGTAATGCCGGGGTTTTACTTCCTTAGAGGAGTAAAGGTAGATATCGAGCGGTTAAAGGATTTAAGCCAGGGATCTAATGTCTGTGAGTTCGAATTCTTCGTGGGGGGGTGGATTTCAAATCCTCTTTCTCCATCTATCCCTCATGGTGCTTGATTCAGTTCAGGGGAGGTATAAGAGGGTGGAAAAAGATGGCTGGACTCTGCCCTGTGTTTTGTATTCCCCTGAACACAGTGGAAATAGAGGGCGGGACTCTGCCCTGTTATTATGGCCCTGGACAGTGGAAATAGAGGGCTGGACTCTGCCCTATGTTATGTATGGCCCTGGACAGTGGAAATAGAGGCTGGACTCTGCCCTGTGTTATGTATGGCCTGGACAATGGAAATAGAGGGCTGGACACTGCCCTTGTTATGTATGGCCCTTGGACACAGGGGAAATAGAGGGCTGGACTCTCCCCTCTGTTTTGTATGGCCCTGGACAGGGGAAAATTTAGAGGGCGGACTCTGCCTGTGTTATGTATGGCCCTGGACAATGGAAACAGAGTGCTGGACTCTGCCCTGTGTTATGTATGGCCCTGGACACAGTGGAAATAGAGAGCTGGACTATGCCCTGTTTTTATGTATGGCCCTGGATAGGGGAAATAGAGTGCTGGACTCTGCCCTTGTTATGTAGGCCCTGGACACAGGGGAAATAGAGGGCTGGACTCTGCCCTGTGTTATGTAGGGCCCCTGGACACAGTGGAAATAGAGGGCTGGACTTTTGCCCTGTGTTATGTATGCCCTGGACAGTGGAAATAGAGGGCTGGACTCTGCCCTGTGTTATGTATGACCCGGGACAGTGGAAATAGAGGGCTGGACTCTGTCCTGTGTTATTTTATAGCCCTGGACACAGTGGCAATAGAGGGCTGGACTCTGCCCTGTGTTATGTAATGGCCCTGGACAGTGGAAATAGAGGGCGGGACTCTGCCCTGGTTATGTATGGCCCTGGACACAGTGGAAATAGAGGGCTGGACTCTGCCCCTGGTATGTATGGCCCTGGACACAGTGGAAATAGAGGCTGGACTCTGCCCTGTGTTATGTATGGCCCTGGACAGTGGAAATAGAGGGCGGGACTTGCCCTCTGGTATGTATGGCCCTGGGCAATGGAAATAGAGGGCTGGACTCTCCCCTGTGTTTGTAGGGCCCTGGGCAATGGAAATAGAGGGCTGGACTCTGCCCTCTGTTATGTATGGCCCTGGACAGTGGAAATAGAGGGGCGGACTCTGCCCTCTCTTATGTATGGCCCTGAACAGTGGAAATAGAGCGCTGGACTCATCCCTCTGTTATGTAGTTCCTGGACACGATGAAAACGGGAACAGTTCACTTCTGGCATCCATTTGGCTATAGTAATATTGAGTATATAATTATTGGCTATATTTAATAATTGGCTATAGTAGTTATTGGCTGTAGTAATTATCGTTTTCATATGATGTTGTGGCTGAAATGGTGACTCCTGAAAACACGTGACTCTGCTTCCTGGGCATGCCCACAGGGTGTGATGATGTCATGGCGCAACTGCAGACCGCTCAAAGACTGATGGACACAGACTGCAGTGACTGGAAACCTGGGCGAAAACACAAGAGCTAAAGTGACGATCATTTGATACAGACAGATGAATGTTTGGCACATATCTCCTTGATCTTCAAACAGAAATAACAGACGAGTTAAATTCACAAAATCCTACGCCCAAGACGGTTTTTAGCATGGAGAGAGAGAGAGAGAGAGAGAGAGAGGGGAAGAGAAGAGAGGGGAGGAGAGAGAGAGAGGAGAGACAGACAGACACCAGACAGACAGACAGACAGACAGACAGGGCAGACAGAGACGAGACGGACAGACAGAGAGCAGAGAAAGCCTGGAGGTAGGGGAGTTGGTAAAATGGAGCAGGGGGAGGGGGGGGGGTAAAGACTATCTTTACCACAGTTAATGCACGGCCAGTAGTTGGTATGTGACAGCAGCTGTCTGTGAGATTTTAAAAAATACACAGAATCCAATGTTGAAGTACTGTTCAAACATCACAGAATCAAAGTTGAAATACTGTTTCAAAATACACAGAATCAATGTTGAAATACTGTACAATATACACAGAATCAATGTTTAAATACTGTTAAAACATGCACAGAATCAATGTTCAAAAACTGTTAAAATATGCACAGAAACAATGATCAAATACTGTTAAAACATACACAGAATCAATGTTTAAATACTGCAAAACATACCAGAATCAATGTTAAAATACTGTTCAAACATACACAGAAAACAATGTTGAAAACTGTTAAAACATACGCAGACTCAACGTTGTAATACTGTTACAAACACACAGAATCCCAAAGTTTTAAATGCTGTTGAAACATACAAAGAATCAATGTTGAAATGCTGTTTTAAACATACACAGATCAATGTTGAAATACTGTCAAAACATACACAGAATCAATGCTGAAATTTCTGTTAACGCATACACAGAATCAATCTTGAATACTGTTCCAACACGAATCAATGTTGAAATAAATGTCAAAACGTACACAGAATCAATGTTGAAATACTGTTCAAACATACAAAAAAATCAATGTTGAAATACTGTTAAAATATGCACAGAATCAATGTTGAAATACTGTTAAAAAACACACAGAATCAATTGTGAAATACTGTTCAAACATACACAGAATCAATGTTGAAATGCTGTTAAACATACACAGAAATCAATGTCGAAATGCTGTTAAAACATCCACAGAATCAATGTTGAAATACTGTTCAAAAAATAAAACAAATCAATGTTGAAAACCTGTTAAACCATACACAAAATCAATGTTAAAATCCTGTTCATATACACAGAATCAATGTTGAAATACTATCAAAACATACACAGAATCAATGTTGAAAATACTGTTAAAACGTCCACAGAATCAATGTTGAAATACTGTTAAAACATACACAGAATCAGTATTCAAATACTGTTAAAACATACATAGAATCAATATTGAAATACTGTTCAAACATACACAGAATCAATGTTGAAAAACTGTCAAAACGTACACAGAATCAATGTTGAAATACTGTCAAAACATACACAGAATCAATGTTGAAGTGAAAACTACACAGAATCAATGTTGAAAATGCTGTTAAAACATACACGAATCAATGTGAAAGACTGTTCGAACATATACAGAATCAAAGTTGAAATGCTGTTAAAACATACACAGAATCAACGTTGAAATACTGTTACAACATACACAGAATCAATGTTGACTACTGTTTAAAACATACACAGAATCAACGTTGAAATGCTGTTGAAAAAATACACAGAATCAATGTTGAAATACTGTTCAAACATATACAGAATCAATGTTGAAATACTATTCAAACATACACAGAATCATGTTGAAATACTATTCAAACATACACGAATCAAAATTGAAATACTGTTCAAACATATACAGAAACAATGTTGAAATACTATTCAAACATACACAGAAAACAATGTTGAAAGACTGTTCAAACATATACAGAATCAATGTTGAAATCTATTCAAACATACACAGAACAATGGTTGAAATTCTGTTGATACATACACAGAATCAATGTTGACATATGTTAAAACATACACAGAATCAACGTTTGAAATACTGGTAAAATATACACAGAATTTAAAGTGAAATACTGTTAAAAAAATACACAGAATCAACGTTGAAATACCGTTAAAACATACACAGAATCAATTTTTGAAAGACTGTCCAAAAATATACAGAATCAATGTTGAAATACTATTCAAACATACACAGAATCAATGTTTTATATTTCTGTTGAAACATACACAGAATCAATGTTGAAATGCTGTTAAAACATACACAGAATCAAAGTTGAAATACTGTTAAAACATACACAATCAATGTTGACATACTGTTAAACATACACAGAATCAATGTTGAAAAGCTGTTAAAACACATACAGAATCAACGTTGAAATACGGGTTAAAACATACACAATCAATGTTGACATACTGTTAAAACATACACAGAATCAATGTTGAAATGCGGTTAAAACATACACAGAATCAATGTTGAAAAAGCTGTTTTTAAAAATACACAGAATCCGTGTTGAAATACTGTTGATAATACACAGAATCAACGTTGAAATACTGTTGAAACATACACAGAATCAATGTTGAAATACTGTTCAAACATACACAGAACAATGTTGAAATACTGTTAAAATATGCACAGAACAATGTTGAAATGCTGTTTGAAAGGAAGGTGAGACGGGGTCAGTTGGTCTCAGCGTCAACCAGGGTCTGACCATTTTCCTCTCTGCTGCTGACAGTCCTCAGAGCAGTCTTGACCTGTGTAGATGACGTCCGTTATTTGTAAACGTCCTGACAAACATTTGTGTTGAAAACATTGCTTGTCTGTTTTGAGTTGTGCATGAAGCAGTCGTTTCTCTGCACCTCTCAATGACGGCTCGGCAAAACTACATGATGCAGGAATTTCAGAAAAGACGCTGCCATGGACTATATTCATTGTTTCCAAATTACGAGGGTCGTTAGGTTCACTGTCTTGATAATCTTTATCTGATGATGTCTTCACTGTACCAAAGACACACACGACTCAACTGTTACCGTGTTGAAGGAAAGGGGGCTCAGCCAATATATCAGTGAAAACAGGACACCAAATACTACACAACTCGAACTGTTGTCAGGCTGAAATTAATGCTTGGTCTCGGTCGTACTCAGAGGCTTTACTATTGTTATACAAATGGCGACAGTAACGGATTTGTGTATTCTTGATGATAATTACCTGTCTTCATTAGCAAATAGGAGTTATGACCTTAATTAAAGTTGATAGTAGACTTATGGCAGCCAGTAACCGTTTTCTTCTAAACAACCTCACAGACCAAATCACAAACAAATAACAAAACAAACCCTCATTTAATCCTCAACTATATTTAGTAACCTTTTACTGGCGTTTTTTTCAAGCGATGACTGGTTCTATGGCCATTTCGTCGTCATTGTCGTTGTTGTTGTTGATGTTATTTTTGTTTTTCCCTCTGATCGATTTACGGAAAAAAAAGATATTTAACGACCATATTCCGTTGTCTTTTTACTGGTTTCAAAGGGTTATGTGATTGATTTTTTTTAATGGACTAGTGAGTTTGATTTCAACGCAAATGGAACATCCCTGATATGGCATTTGCGGTCAATATGGCTGTAAGCAATAATATCTCTCCCCCCCCACCCCTCCCCAACCTAGAATCCCTTCAAAGACACTCTGCCGCTCGGCATGAATGTATATGTTGGCGTAAAATTGTTGTTGATGCTGTTGTTGTTGTTGATGTTGTTGTTGTTGTTGCTTGTTGTAGTTGTTGTTGTTGTTGCAGATATCTCCCTGCGCTTACGTGTGGACCACCGACGTGGACATGGGAGCAGGTCAACCACATACAAAGGGTCAGTGTGTTGCCTGTGTGTGTGTGCGTGTGTGTGTGTGGGTGTGATGTGTGTGTTGTGTGTGTGTGTGTGTGATGTGTGTGTGTTACATTGCGTTGGGCCAGTGTGTGTGTGTGTCCCCCCCCCCCCCACCCCATTATGTGTGTGTGTGGGTGTGTGTTCGTGTGTCGGTGTGTGTGTGTGTGTGTGTGTGTGTGTGGGTGTGTGTTGTGTGTGTGTTTTCGTTCTTTAATTTAATGTCTATCCACTTTACAGTGATCATAGACAAAAACAAGGACAAAGACAGGCATACAAACAAACAAAGACAAAACAGATAAACACATGTAAAAGGGGACGGTGTGTGTATGGTCGGTGTGTGTGTGATCTGTGTGTGGGGGGGGGGGGGCATAGATGGTGTGTTGTTTTAAAAATGTCATTAAAAGTGTATGGATGTGGAGGTAGTGTAGCTATACTAAACTTTGCATGCTAGTCCTATTTAATTACTGAGATAACAATAAGTGTCTATCACTCTAACCCCATTTAATCTACCAGCATAACGGTATAACTGCTTTAGCCTGGATTTATATCTGAACATTTTTTAAAAAAGAAACAAACATTTTTTAACATTGAAAATAATAAAAAGATAAAATCAATCAAAATAACGAGAATAAAAGTAAATGTCCAACTGGACTCTTAACAATAGTACAAACAACTTCTACAGCCTTCGCTTCGGTTCCCAAAAATGTCCCCAAAATTCGCGTTGATGGGTTTAAAACTTAATAACCAAGGAGGTAAATTATTTTTTTTAGTATTTATGCCAAGGAAGGATAACATGGAATAGTGTAATATTTTGGCCACAAAATGCAAGTGAACATTTACAATATTTTGTTTTGTATGCGTCAAAAGTCTGAGTCTAAATATCAGACTCTTTCAAAAGTCGTCCTGGTGGAGATTGTGTCCGTTTTATATTTTTCGAGCTTGCTTAAGGAATTTTCCCTTGTTGTCCTTTGTATGTTTAGACACTCTTTTGTCTTCCTACACCGAAACCATGATGCTTTACCTAAAAGGCTATAATTTTCATACAAGGATAAAGGAATATTTATTTTTGTAAAGATCTTTTCCTTAGCATCCCTTTTGTCCCCCCCACTCCCCTGCCACCTCACACAACTTCCCCCCCCCCAACCACCCCGCCACCCCCCACTCCAACCCACCAACCCCAAACCATAACTTGCCCCTCAACCCAAATTCACCACCCCACAAGGTGATGGGAATCCCAAACACATAGTCAAGTGATGAACCACGATAAAGACCAAAAAAAATGATTAAATGGTATATTCTCTGATGATCAATTTCTCCTCTCACTACTTGTATGACCCCAATATTTTAATGCCTTGTATGACTGATCTTTGAATCGAAACAAAAATAATATTTGAATTCATGGAATATGGGGAAACACCCAAGAAGATAGTCCAGTCGACCATTTTATGGCAATTCGCTATGCTGTGAATACAAGAGTATTTTCCCAAGGTGATTCGATTTCTCTATTTTTAATGATGGAATTTTGAAATGCAGCACATGATAATTGGTTTTAAGTAGAGAACCGTTGGGTATCTTTTAAGATTGTTTTAGATAATTTTCGTTTATATGTGCACTTGACATATGTTGGAAGGCACATGGTCCCATCACTTTTCCCTAAATACGGTATCAATTTATATCGAATTTAAGCCATTACTAAGCTCCCATTGAGGAAACATTACTGTAACTCGTTTGAGGAGGGGGATACTGTTTGGGCGTTCAACACCAGCATCTGTAAATAAGTGGGACGTATAGGAGCCTATAGTTTTTACAGAGTCAATAAACTCTCTGCTCGCTTGGAAAATGTATTTCTGATTTTCAAACCAGTTTCCTTCGATACATGAATTTAGCGTTGATGACTCCTTTAAGATATATTTTGCTGACAGCAAGTTTCCTATTTTCGGAAAAGGGCAAAATTCCTAGTTCAGTGTAGGTTTTCAGTGTTGAGGCATGACAGGGACACAGAGAGCTATCTTATAAGCCTTTGCTATCGATGCCACTTTGCATCTTTCGTTATCATATATTTGAGCTGAAAAGTGATTTACATGAGAGTAAGATAATTTGATTACACAAGCGCAGTTGATAAATGTATAAGTACCCTTACTATCTTTCCCAAGACTGTCGATTTATCATTTAATAAATTTAATCATTTTCTGGCTTTTGTCAGAACTATTTTCCGAATGGTAGTTCCAAGTCAATTTTGAAGTCGGCTTACTCCATAGAATTAAAAACTTCTTATATTCAAGTGGGCATTACATTTATTGATTAAGAGGGTTGAGGTTTCGGATCATATTACCACCTCGTGTTGTTGAGAAACCATATGCGATTTTTCAGTTGAAAGGGTTAAGTCCGTTTCATTCATGTATTTGCTGATTTTGTATAGTTTCATTTTGATATACCTTTTTATATACGTTGATTGATCTAATTCGGGGTGGTAAGCTTTTTTAGAGTGCTTTCATCATATGCAAAATCTATCCGCATATTGTGCTCAGCACGACTATTGTTTGAGACCACTTTTCTGGCAAGATCATGCATCAAAATGTTGATAAAGGATTGGGGCGATACAACTCCTTGTGGATTCCCATCTGTGACGTCTTTGATTGGGAGTAGGCCTTACCAAACCTTAGTTGTATTATTATGTCACTTAGAAAGGCCTTTATATAGTGTACATACAACCTGAAATACATTATTAATCCTAGTTTGTTTGAAGTTATGAATCGCCAAACTTGGTCATATGCCCTTTTCTATTGTAAAAAAAAAGTGGTAAGTACGTTTTTTCCTACGCGAAAACTGATGTTTAATCTGTGTGGTAATTTTTACTAAAATGATCAAATGATGATTTACCTTTTCTCAAAACCGCACTGTTGTATTTGGTACCTTATACCCTTTTTTCAAACAGAATGTTCAAGGCCTGTTTTAGATTATTATTTCCATAAGTTTTCCCGCACTGTGATGTAAGACGGAAAGGTCTTCAATTATTTTTCATCTGATTTTGACTTTCCCTCCTTGGGACATTGGGGGTATAGTAGATTGTTTCCATAAAGTTGGCTGAATCCTTCAATACCAAACATTTTTGAAAAAATGAAATTTGGAAAAAGTTTTATATTAATGGTAAGTGCTTTATCATTTCATTGGAAATCGCCCGCACAGCTAATCTGGGCTACCCAATGATTTTTTCTTTGATTCCAAGGTTTGAAATTGATCTTTTGTCTTACTGGAATCGGACTAATAGGAGCATTTTGTATAGTGGATTGTTATTGGGACTTTTTTCATTGTCTTCGTTTCGTCCATTTTATCTAGCGGTTTTTGTTCTTCTGAGAAGGCCTACGAATTACTATTTTTTGGCAAATGAATCTGCAATGCCTTCAGACTTTTCAAAATTGGAAGGAAATTCGGTATTTTACCAAATTTTAAGGCGGAACCCAGGAAGAACTTATTCCCACATTTTTTCATTTCTTTTATTTTTCCAGTTTCTCGGAGTCTATGTGATTTTGAACTCATTTGCCACAGCAAATTTGACCAATATTCTTCCTTTGTCACTTTCATACACTCTATTGCCTGATGATTTTCTGCTTTGTTTTTCTTCAGCAATGTCGTTTCTGGGTCTGTTTTAGTTTTTTTTAGATTCATTTTATAAGCTCCAATTTTTTGTCTTCTCTTGTTTCTTCACAGGAAAATTCCACCCCAAACATTTCCTGTATATTTTCTGTTTTATAAGGATTACATTTAGGGATTGAAAGCTACAGCTGACGCAAAACCAGTTATCAACAAAATTTCATGTTAGCTTGTATCCAACATTCTTCAACCCTCATCTCCTCGCATTGCAAATAGAAAGCTTGTTTTCAAATTATACCAATCAGCTTTGTGTACTTATATTTGGGGGATTTGCTCATTTTGTGAGATCAGAACTAGTTTGTTTCACTTGATGGAAATAATTATTGGTAATGATCACTGCCTAGGGGTCTTTAATGTGTACCATTCACAACTGAAGCCATTGCAGACCGTCATGAGAGTTAGGTCTTCGATTGAAGCCACGATGATATGAAATATCCGGGATTCGAGTAACACTACCCACATCATTCAGTATACAGAGTGAGGGCTACTACATTTTAAAGGAATCTGTTATGCGTTATGATTTTGCACTCTTATCCCAAAAGGGGGCGTGTGAATTGAAATCACCTGCAAATTAGCCATTAATCGTTTTGGTCTTGTTAAATTACGAAACCCACCGGTAGTTTTGATTGTAGGACCTTTTGGCAAATAAACCGGACAATATGTTCGTATCATATGATCCATGGAATTTTGCAGTTTACTGCACAAGCATTTATGTTTTAATGTCTTTTTGAACAACAGGTGTATACTATTTCGGAGGTATTCTACATCTTGTCGAATGTACAATTGCCGGTACCACCTTCCCGTTTCATCATTCGTTGGTATATTGGTGGGTAGTAAAGGTTTTGGATTTTTGGAAGCCTTTTGTTCATTTACCAATAAGAGATTTGTAATCACTATCGCTTGAGTAGTTATTATCTGAGAGATGTTGAATGCAGCTCTTAATATTTGTTGATTTTGATTGAATTCCATTGCACGTATGTTTACATTTTTTGGTCTTGTCATGGTTCTTTTATTAATTGTAAACTATATCACCAAAATTTTAAAAACAAAAAGAAAAGAAAGTTAGCAACACTAAACTACTGCAACAATTTCCAACAAGGCATAGATAGGGAAAAAAAGAGGGGAAACATGTTTCAAAGGATTGTGAACAAAAGGCACTAAGTATGAACTGTCAATCTCAACGATCAAAACATTTCTGGGATGCGAATAAATAACAACTCTACAAATCCTATGTGCTAGGAATAATGTCCAACTGCCCATTCCCACTCCTGTTTAAATGTATTTTTTTCCACACTGTGTTAGCACGTCAACAATAGTTCCACAGGGGCCATGGAAGGGGGCCCCGAGATCCCTAGGATTGTA
>CM031629.1:37084373-37091873 GCA_018398815.1 Conus ventricosus | reverse complement strand
CCAAACACACAAACACCCCCAAAACACAAACCCCTCACAAAACCACACACACACACAACCCACACACACAAACACACACACACACAAAACACAAAACACCACACACACACTACACAAAAACACAAAACCACTTCCAAAAACGCCCGCACGTTCACACAACACACAACACAAAAACCCACACACACACACACACCAACAACACACACACACACACACACACACCCCACACACACACACACACACATAAAACACACACTACACACACAAAACACACACACACAAAACACACAATAAACACACAGGCGCGCTGGGCGCCGTTTTCATACACACACCCCACACACACACCCCACCCACACACACCCCAACAAACACACACCACACACACACACACACACACACACACACAACATACATACACACCCTTAAACACATACCCCCTCTCTCTGTGTCCTCCTTTCACTAACTCTCTCTCTCTCTCTCCCTCTTCTCCTTCTTTTAAAAAATTTGAAGAAAGAAAAATTTAAACGAAGTAAATGAAACGGAGCCAGTTTGTGTCTATATTTCTGACAGAAAACACACCCCCTCATCCCAAGTAAAAGGAAGAATTTGGCTATCGTGTGAAAACCCTTCCAGACATGGGGGTTTGGGGAAGTCTGATTTTGCAGCCCAAAAACCGCATCGCCCATGTAAACAAAGGACGTTTTGCAATCGTGTGAAAACCTTCCAGAATGGTGCTTGGGAAATACGGGCCAACAGTAAATTACAGAAAAAATATTCAAAAAAGTGTCTGATTTAAATATTTCCTGCACGGATCGATGAACACACACACACACCCCACACACACACCACACACACACACACACACACACACACACACACCCGCACAAAAAAGAAACTTACAAAACACGTACACACCCACCACACACAACAACACACACCAAACACACACACAAAACCACACACACACACACACACAACCACACAAACACAAAACACACACACACAAAACAAAAACACACCACACACACATCATCCCACACACACACACACACACTTTACACAAAAAAATACATCCCACACACGGACACACACGAAACCCCACACACACACAAAACACAAAAACCCCACACACACAACACACACCACACAAAACACACCACACACACCACACACACCCGCACAAACGCACGCACAAAAATTTTGGGGAAACCTCGCCTTCTTTTTAAAAATTAAAACAAAATTGGCAAACAGGTAACACGTAAAAATTACTTTCCCAGCTTTCCTACCCTTAATAGGTTTATACAGGAAAAGTTTGGAAATTCATTTTAAAAAACCCCCAGACACCCTAAGTTTTGGTTTCTCCCCAAAGGGGAATCGGTTATTTTTTTTTTTTTTTGCCAAATTTGTTTAACATCCGTTTAGCTGATCTTCGAAAGACTTGCCCAAAAGGGATACAACTTTAGTTTTTTGGGCCTGATGAAAATTTTTTTTGTGGATAAATGTGCCAATGAAAAAAAAATTTCCATTTGGGGGGCTATGAACTATACAAAAAATGAAAAAAACGTGAACTTAATAAAATCAACAACTTTTTGATAGAAAGGGACTAAAAATTTTCAGGGGAAAAAACAAAAATAAATGCTTTTTAAATTCAGGCTATGCCCCTAATAAATTACCGAAATTTAACGATTAAGGGTGCAATCATAAAATATACAAAAATTGTAAAAATTTCTTGGCATCTTCCCTCACTTCAAAATTTTTTGGGGAATTCCCCACATAGCCCTACATAACAAACAAACTAGAAAAAGTTTTTAATTTTTTGGAAGGTAATAACCCAGACGCACGGGGAAACGGACAAAAAGGGCACTAATATTTTTCGCTACCCCCCCCTTGTACTTAAACGGCTGACGATGGCCAGGGGGTTTTTTTTTCCAGCGCCCACGAAATTTTTAAAAGAAATGCAGACATAGTTTTCCAAAAGCTTAAAATTTGTCTGGGGTACCAATAAAACGCGTAAAATTTTAGGAATTTTTAACACAGAACCCAGGTTTTCTCCCCGCCGAGAAAAAAGAAAACCCTCAGTGCAAATTTTTAACCCTTTTAAAACTTTGTTTATGAAACTTTTTTCACAAAAAAGAAAAAAATTTTTAATTCAGAAACTTTTTTTGAAAAGAGCTAGAAAATACAGTCGTTGAAGTCCATCAATACTTTTTGCCTAAAAATTTTATCTGTTTTTCAGAGCTGAAGGGGAAAAAATTTTAATTAAACCTTTTTTTTCTCCACTTCCAGAAGGGGAAAAAAATAAACCAATATTTGACTTTGGGATCACACAAAATTTATCCAAAATACCATTCCCTAATTTAAAAATTTTTTTATTTTAAATTCCCTTGGAAAGTAAGAAAAACGGGACTACCAAAAAGATTTTACCCCGATGGTTTCATTTTAAAGGAGGAAAAAAACGGTGCAGCTTTTAAAAAACCCCTTTTTTAAAAACAAAAAAAACATACTCCTTTGGTAAACTTTATTCCTTTTTTTACGGCTGAACTTTTAGCCTTACTTATGGAAAAAAAAATTCCCTTGTAAAACTTTCGACGGTTTACATGAAAAACCCTTTTTTCGTGGGGACTCAAAGTCTGTTTTACAACCCAAAAAATTTCCCGAGGCAAAAAAAAACAAATAAAAAAGCCCAATTAAAATTTAAAACATATCTTTTCAGATTTTGTCGCTTAAAGGGTCCCCAGTTTTTCCTTTTCCCTGGATCCTTCTCCCCTGGAATCCCCCCCCCCAAACAGTGGGCAGTCGCGGCTAAAAGGCAGCAAAAATAAAGAAGGGTCAAGCATCTGCCATTGACAAAAACGGGCAAAATTTTAAACCCCAGCGCTTAGAAAAAGGTCTCAAAACGGGTTGCTGAACTGACAAGAAAAAAAAAATAGTCAGTATTACCAGCACTTGTACAATTTAAAAAAAGCAGCGAACCCAAAAATTTCCTTTTTTAAAAACAATTTTTTCTGTAATGCATTCCAAAATGTTACTAGTTTGGTGTAAGGTTGCGTTTAAAATTGCTTTTAGAACAAAGAATCAAAAAAAAATAAAAATTGCATATGGGGAAAAACAAATAACTGTAAACCACCTATTTTTTTTTCACTGCCCGGAGTTAGGAAATTTTTTCCCGGGGAAAAATAAAGTTAGAAAGATCATTTGCCCACCCAGGGGCCCCAAAGAAACCACTAAAAAATATTTTAAAAAATAACTCATTACTTTGCGTTTTCCCTCTAAAATTTTAAATTTTCCGGTCCACTTGGTATCTATCTCGGGATGTACTCAAAACTAAAATGTTTTTGTAAAACATTGATAAAAAAGTTTTAAACGTTATTTGTTTAAACGTATTTTATCCCCCACCCCCCCCCCCCCCCAACCCCTTCCTCTATTCCGTCCTCCCAAACCCTGATGCCCCAATCCCCCCCCGAAAAACTTTCTCCTCCCCCCCCCATCCCCCCGCATTTTGCTCCAATTTTTAATTAAAATTGTTTTTATTTGATATACTTTAATCCCCCCGTCCAAAAAACACTAAAGGCTAGGGTAAGTAAATAATCTACCATCTTTCCACCCATCAAACATTCCCCATCGTTCCCCTAACACAGTCCCCCTCTCTCTCTTGCACCCCCCCCCCCACCAAAACCCCACACAGGACACAACAAAAAGCGCGCGCGAAACTCATACCAAACCCCGGGGACGCACCCCAACACACACCACACACCCACACACAAACACCCACAAAACCACACACAAAACCACACACACCCACCCCACACACCACACACACACACCCCACACAACACACACACAAAAAACACAGAGAGAGAGAAAGAGAGAGAGAAAAGAGAGGAGAGAAAAGAGAGAAAAAACCACACACACACACACGAGAGAAACACAAACAACACACACACACACACACACACACACACCCCACCCCACACCCACACCAAAACACACCCCAACACCAAACACACACACA
Organism: Conus ventricosus; assembly: GCA_018398815.1. Classification (NCBI taxonomy): domain Eukaryota; kingdom Metazoa; phylum Mollusca; class Gastropoda; order Neogastropoda; family Conidae; genus Conus; species Conus ventricosus. The sequence goes on along the minus strand of CM031629.1, from coordinate 37,087,861 downwards.
CCAAAAACACACAAACAAATATGTTTTATTTTATTTTATTTTATTTTTTTTTTTCCCGTCTAATAACAAATTATAGTGAAAAGCGTTTAAAATAAAAAAAGTACCACCCCGCACACAAAAGCACACAATTGGGTTTTTGATATCCCCAGACTGATAACTACAGGCCCCACAACAGACATTGCAAATGGAAACATACAGGGCCCGTGGGCACACACACACACAACACACAAAACACACACACACACCACCCACCCCACACACCAACCCCACACAAAAATCCCCACACCCCCAAAAAAAAAACACATACACACCACACACAAAAAAATCCACACGCAGCACTTTGCACACACACAACCCCACAACACAAACCCCACACACACACCCACCCCAAAACCACACCAAAAAACAAAACACCCACACACACCACAACACACACATACACCACTCCACACACACACAAAACACAAACCCCCCCTCCAAATAAAACAACACGCGCGCGCTAACGCGCACCCCACACAAAAACCCACACACACAAAACAACACACACACACACACACCCCAACACACACAACAAACACCCCACCACACCCCACACAACACACACAACACATACACAAACACAAAAAACACCATACCCCCCTCTTGTCCCCTCTTTTTCACTAAAACCCCTCTCTCTCACAATCCCCTCTTCCTCCCTCTCAACAAACACACATTTAAACGGGAACACACACACACACACACCACCCCACAAACACACACACACACACACCCACAAAACACACTCACACACACACACACCACACATTTAAAATTTTATTAGTGGAAAACCCCGCGCCCGGGGCCCCAAAAGCACCCCGCACTTTCTCACGGCCCCCACTAAAACCCCTAAACGCCCCCCCCCCCCCCCCCCACACACACACTTTCAAAATTTCAACACGTACATTCACAAAAACACACACACACACACAAAACCCCCAACACAACACAAACAACACAACCCCAAAACCCCACACACACACCACACACACACCACACACAAACACAAAACCCCCAACAACACACACACATGCATAAACACACACACACCACATACAACACGGGCCCAAAACCACCCACACACAAACACACACACACACACAACACACACACACACACAACACACAAAACGCACACAAACGCACACGATGGATATTATAATACACAGACTGATGACACGCACACATACAGATCATTGCACAGGATCATACACATACAGGGGACGGGAAACACACACAAACACCCCCAACACCACACACACACACCCCAAAACCCCACAAAACCCACACACAACACACACACAACCCCGCACACACACACACCCGCACGTTCGCGCGCGCGCGCGCGCGAAACGCACCACGCACCCACACACACACACACACACACACACACACACACAACCACCACACACACACACAACACACACACCGCGGCGCGCGAGCACAACCCCCAAAACCCCCAACCACACACACACACACACACAACACACACACACACATACATCACACACATCACACAACCCCTCTCTCTTTGTCCTCGTGTCTCTCTCCCTCTCTCTCTCTCTCCTCCCCACACACACACACAAAAACCCACACAATGAAAAAGGGTAACACACACACACACACACACACACACACACACACACAACACACACACACACACACACACACACACCTTTCCACATATAGGTCCCGCGCGCGCCCAAATCACACCCCGTCTCACGCACACCCACAATAACGCACACAACACCCACACACCCACACCCCACACACACACACACACACAACACACACACACACACACACACTCCATAAAACCACACACACATTCCCATATCTGCGCACAAACAAAACACCCTACAACACCCCCACACAAAACACTTCAAACGCGCCACGCGCACGCTCGATACACACATATATGCACTCACGCGGTGCCATGCCCGAAAAACGCACATACACCAAACTACGCACACACGAGGACATTTTCATTTTAATGAGGGAACAAGTGCACACACACACACCCCCACACACACAACACACACACACACACACACACACAACCCCACACACACACACACCAGACACACAGCCACACACAAACACACACCACACACCAACACACGAACACTCGAAATCATACAGGGAAAATTTAAAAAAGGGAAAAAAAGTAGCATTTATAAGAAATTAAAAAAAAAATTGTAACAATAAAACAAATTACATCTTAACTGACAGAAAACAAATATCTCTCTCTCTCTCCTCTCCTTCCCCTCTCCCCTCCCCCCTCTCTCTCTCTCTCTCTCTCTCAGAAAACCCTAAAAAAAAGAAAAAAAAAGAAAAAACAGCAAAGAAACCCCCCCCCCTACACACACACCCACACACACACACACACACACACACCACACACACCACACACACAACACACACCACCGCACCCCCGCACACACACACAAACAACACACCAACACAACCCCACACATACACACACACACCCACACACACCACACCAAAACCACACACACACTCATTCACCACACCCCACACACCCACACACACACCACACACACACCACACACACACAAAAACACACACACACACTCACAAAACCCCCCTTCCCCTTCCACCTACCACTGTATGCGGCACCCACATAAGCACTCACAACAAAAAAAAACCAAATCTCTCTCTCTCTCTCTCCTCTCTCTCTTCTCTCTCTCCCCTCTCTCTCTCTCCCTCATGCCACCACACACACACACACACACACGCACGCACGACGGGCGCACGCACGACGCACGCACGAACGCACGCACGCACCACGCCCACGCACGAACCACACACCACACACAACCACACACAACACACACACACACCCTCCCCCCCCCCCCTCCACACACACACCAAAACATATCCAAACAAAAACGTACAACCCACCCAACATCCAAATCACATATAAAGAAAAAACAATTCGTTTTTCTCTCTCTTCCCTTTCCCCCTCCCTCCTCCCTCTCCTCCTCCCTCCTCTCCTCTCCCTTTTCCTCCTCTCTCTCCTCTCTCCTAGGGCGCGCACAGCCTATGCAAAACTTTAATAAATGGAATAATGCGACCTAGTACACTTGAAGTGGGACAGCTATGTTATGTAACAAATTCTTGCTCTGCGTGTACATCCGACCACCAAACCGAAAAGAAACACACATACAAACAAAACCAACAACGACAAACACACACACACACACACACCACACACACACACACACACACACACACACACACACACACGCGCGCGCCCCGCGCGCACGCACGCACGCACGCACACACGCACGCACGCACGCACGCACGCACGCACGCACGCACGCACACACACACACACACACACACACACACACACACACAACCAAGAAACAATACAACACACACACAACCAAAAAACTATTCCGTTAGAAAAATCTGCCAAGTGGATGA
>CM031629.1:37061903-37084273 GCA_018398815.1 Conus ventricosus | reverse complement strand
TTTTGTGTATTTTCAACAGCATTTCAACATTGATTCTGTGCATGTTTTAACAGTATTTGAACATTGATTCTGTGTATTTTAACAGATTTCAACATTGATCTGTGTATGTTTCACAGCATTTCAACATTGATTCTGTGTATTTTCAACAGCATTTCAACATTGATTTGTGCATGTTTTAACGTATTTGAACATGATTCTGTGTATATTTTAACAGTATTTAAACATTGATTCTGTTATGTTTTAAACAGTATTTCAACATTGAGTCTCAGTACGTTCGACAGTATTTCAACATTGATTCTGTGTATTTTTGAACAGTATGTCAACATTGTTCTGTGTCATATTTAACAGTATTGCAACATTGATTCGTGCATGTTTTAACAGTATTTGAACATTGACTCTGTGTATATTTAACAGTATTTCAACATTGATTCTGTGTATGTTTAACAGTATTCAACATTGATTCTCAGTACGTTTCGACAGTATTTCAACATTGATTCTGTGTATGTTTGAACAGTATTTTAACATTGATTCTGTGTGTTTGAACAGTATTCAACATTGATTCTGTGTTTGTTTTAACAGCATTTCAACATTGATTCTGTGTATGTTTTAACAGTATTTCAACATTGATTCTGTGTATGTTGAACAGTACTTCAACATTGATTCTGTGTATGTTTTAATCTCACAGACAGCTGCTGTCACATACCAACTACTGTGCCGTGCATTAACTGTGGTAAAGATGTCTTTACCCCCCCCCCCCCCCCTCCAACCCTGCTCCATTTACAACTCCGCTACCTCCAGCCTTCTCTGTCTCTCTGTCTGTCTGTCTCGTCTCTGTCTCTGTCTGTCTGTCTGTCCTCTCTCTCTCTCTTCCTCTCTCCTCTCTCTCGCTCTCTCTCTCTCTCTCTCTCCATGCTAAAACCGTCTTGGGCGTAGGATTTGTGCATTTAACTCGTCTGTTATTTCTGTTTGAAGATCAAGACATATGTGCCAAAAATTCATCTGTCTGTTTCACATTCTGTATCAAATGATCGTCACTTTAGCTCTGATGTTTTGCCCAGGTTTCCAGTCACTGCAGTCTGTGTCCATCAGTCTTTGAGCGTCTGCAGTCTGTGTCCATCAGTCTTTGAGCGGTCTGCAGGTTGCGCCATGACATCATCCCACCTGTGTGCATGCCAGGAAGCAGAGTCACGTGTTTTCAGGAGTCACCATTTCAGCCACAACATCATATGAAACGATAATTACTACAGCAATAACTACTATAGCTAATTATTACTGTAGCCATAGCCAATAATTACTATACTCAATAATTACTATATCCAAATGGCTCCCAGAAGTGAACTGTTCCAGTTTCATCGTGTACAGGGCCATACATAACAGAGGGCAGAGTCCAGCCCTCTATTTCCATTGTCCAGCGCCATACATAACACAGGCAAGTCCAGCCCTCTTTTTCCACTGTGTCCAGGGCCATACATAACACAGGGCAGAGTCCAGCCCTCTATTTCCACTGTGTCCAGGGTCATACATAACACGGGCAGAGTCCAGCCCTCTATTTCCACTGTGTCCAGGGCCATACATAACACAGGGCAGAGTCCAGCCCTCTATTTCCACTGTGTCCAGGGCCATACATAACACGGGGCAGAGTCCAGCCCTCTATTCCACTGTGTCCAGGGCCATACATAACACAGGGCAGATTTCCAGCCCTCTATTTCCACTGCCCCAGGGCCATACAAAACACAGGGCAGAGTCCAGCCCTCTATTTCCATTGTCCAGGGCCATACATAACACAGGCAGAGTTCAGCCCTCTATTTCCACTGTGTCCAGGGCCTACACAACACAGGGCAGAGTCCAGCCCTCTATTGCCACTGTCCAGGGCCATACATAACACAGGCAGAGTCCAGCCCTCTATTTCCACTGTGTCCAGGGCCATACATAACACAGGGCAGAGTCCAGCCCCTATTTCCACGTGTCCAGGGCCATACATAACACAGGGCAGAGTCCAGCCCTCTATTTCCATTGTCCAGGGCCATACATAACACAGGGCAGAGTCCAGCCCTCTATTTCCACTGTCCAGGGCCATACATAACACAGGCAGAGTCCAGCCCTATTCCATTGTCCAGGACCATACATAACAGAGGGCAGAGTCCAGCCCTCTATTTCCACTGTCCAGGCCCATACATAACAGAGGGCAGAGTCCAGCCCTCTATTTCCACTGTGTCCAGGGCCATACATAACACGGGGCAGAGTCCAGCCCTCTATTTCCACTGTGTCCAGGGCCATACATAACACAGGGCAGAGTCCACCCTCTATTTTCACTGTCCAGGGCCATACATAACAGAGGGCAGAGTCCAGCCCTCTATTTCCACTGTCCAGGGCCATACATAACACAGGGCAGAGTCCAGCTCTCTATTTCCACTGTCCAGGGCCATACATAACACAAGACAAAGTCCAGTTCTCTATTTCCACTGTCCAGGGCCATACATAACAGAGGGCAGAGTCCAGCCCTCTATTTCCACTGTGTTCATGGCAATACAAAACACAGGGCAGAGTCCAGCCATCTTTTTACAACCGTCTTATACCCCCCCTGAACTGAATCAAGCACCCACTGAGGGATAGATGGAGAAAGAGGATTTGAAATCCACCCTCCCACGAAGAATTCGAACTCACAGACATTAGATCCCTGGCTTAAATCCTTTAAACCGCTCGATATATACCTGGCTCCTCTAAGGAAAGTAAACCTTGGTACTACAGCCCCTCCCTCCATCAGACTCACCTGGCTAGGGTTGTTGCCCCAGGGGGTGTTGCAGTTCGGCAGTAAACTTGAGAGAGTGCAGGGGACAACTCTGTCGTCCTTGTCCGCTGTCAGCACCAGAGTGGCAGGGTACTGCCCCCCTGTTAGGTTACTTGGGATGTTGTGCAGCGGGGAATAACTGTTTGCATATCATCGAAGTAAGGGTTTTGGTCACTCACATGTACGCGCGCGCGCGCGCCACACACACACACACACACACACACACACACACACACACACACACAAACACACACACAAACACACACACATACACACACACAACACACAAGCACAAGCACACACACAACACACACACACACACACACACACACACACACACACCACACACACCACTACATACCATACACACCACACACACACACACACACACACACACACACACACACACACACACTCACACACCACACACACACACACACACACACACACACACACACACACAACACACTACATACCACACACACACACACACACACACACACACACACACACACACACACACACACACACACACACACACTCACAAAACACACCACATACAACACACACACACACACTGACTGAAACCAATTTATTGTCAGATTAACTCAAGGTTGTACTGACAAACACACACACACACACACACACACACACACACACACACTGGAAGCGCGCGTGTGTCTGTGTGTTTGGGATGTGTGCTTTGTGTGCATGTGTGTATGTGGTGTGCGTATGTTTGTGTGTGTGGTGTGTGTGTGTGTGTGGGGTGTGTGTGTGTGTGTTTGTGTGTGGTGTGGTGTGTGTGTGTGTGTGTGTGTGTAAATTGCATATACGTGTGTTTTAAAGGGATGTTTCTGTGTATGTGGAAAAGAGATACACTAAGGGAACAATAACAATGTTGACATGGACATGTACAACTATAGTATTGTAAATTATGCTGACAATGACATGTTCAATCATTATACCGTAACACTCATGACACTTATTTGTACAACCGCAGAAACTCTAATGTTATTATCAATGACGGTACAATCACAGACACACTTAACAGTGCTGACACTGACCTGTACAACCACAGGAACTGTAACAGTGCTGACACTGACCTGTACAACCACAGGAACTGTAACAGTGCTGACACTGACCTGTACAACCACAGGAACTGTAACACAGTGCTGACACTGACCTGTACAACCACAGGAACTGTACAGTGCTGACACTGACCTGTACAACCACAGAACTGTAACAGTGCTGACACTGACCTGTACAACCACAGGGAAATATAACACACTGCTGACACTGACCTGTACAACCACAGGAACTGTAACAGTGCTGACACTGACCTGTACAACCCCAGGAACTGTAACAGTGCTGACACTGACCTGTACAACCACAGGAACTGTAACACAGTGCTGACACTGACCTGTACAACCACAGGAACTGTAACACAGTGCTGACACTGACCTGTACAACCACAGAACTGTAAACAGTGCTGACACTGACCTGTACAACCACAGGAACTGTAACACAGTGCTGACACTGACCTGTACAACCACAGGAACTGTAACACAGTGCTGACACTGACCTGTACAACCACAGGAACTGTAACAGTGCTGACACTGACCTGTACAACCACAGAAACTGTAACAGTGCTGACACTGACCTGTACAACCACAGGAACTGTAACACAGTGCTGACACTGACCTGTACAACCACAGGAACTGTAACAGTGCTGACACTGGCCTGTACAACCACAGGGAAATGTAACACAGTGCTGACACTGACCTGTACAACCACAGAACTGTAACAGTGCTGACACTGACCTGTACAACCACTGGAATTGTGTGGCCGTTGTCAGGGATCCATATTCTGAAGTCCAGTGAGCGCCAATGGTGAACTTGTGGGAAACCGCAGCATGTCCATGGACTCTGGAGAGAGAGAGACAATGACAATGACAATGATACAGTTTAATGTCATCAGCAAAACCTGCTATTTGCAGGGGAGCACTGCTTGCACAAAATTACGAAAAATCAAAATTAAAGAGAATCAGAAAGCAAATAGAAATAGCAAGCGACCAGCAGCCTAGTCAATAAGTTGGGAGGACAACAGGATTTAAAAGAAAGAACATAATTCGACTCAGTAATTGAAAAGCTTCCTTTTTCGAAGGATATTTGCTTCTGCAATAAATTTAGCAATAGATTTTAAATTGTTTTCACTATCACTCTGTAACAGAGTGAATAAGTCACGTTCTTCTGCTAATACTGATTTAAAGACATCGCATTTTCCCCGTACCTTTTCATACACCTCACACTGAAAGAAAAAGTGAAATTCATCTTCTATATTATTTTTTTTTACAAATTGGACAGATACAGTTACGTTCATTATTAAATATACGATACCATCTTTCTTTAGCATATAGACCAAGGGTCCTTGTTCGGAAGCGTGCTAATGAATCCCTATGCCATTTTCGCGTTACAACCGATAAATACTTTTCTGGCTGTAAGTCGAGAGAGAGAGAGAGAGAGAGAGAGAGAGAGAGGAGAGAGAGAGAGAGAGAGAGAGAGAAAAGAGAGAGAGAGAGAGAGAGAGAGAGGTATTGCAGTAACAAGCATCTTAAGTATGCAACCAGATCAGTTCATCATATTCACAGGCAGAAGATAAAAAACAACTTCTCTTATAGCTGATTTTTGTGTTTCAATGTTAACTTTATACCAAATTACCAGTTCATTTTCTGCTTCTACTCAATGCATCATTATACCTTGAAAGAAGGCCTTGGGTGATATGACAAAGGTTTACAATGTTCATCACTCTCTAGCCAAATTCAATTGTGACATTGTTTCATCATAAATTTGCCCCAGCCGTATTCTAGCATATCTCATAATTGCTCTTAGCAATATTTTAGCGTTCTGTGTGACTTAAATGAGATACATTGGAGGTTCAATGGCGAAAGACGTGATCATGAAAAGAAGAATAAAACATTTTATCAGGAGACGGAAACATACTTCAGCACCGCTAAATGAAAGCCCAAAAAACAGTGCAAAGTAATGTTTATTTTAATACTATTTATGTGCATATTGCACTTTTTTTTAAAACAGAATTTTAAAAACAAATTGTGTCGTACCGAGAACTCAGATATACGTTAATGGTACGTGGTTTCTGTATTCTTTGTGTATTTTATTAAGAAATACCGACACAAGTATTACGAATGTAAGATGTGACATCAAGGAAACCAATACTTAAGAATGTCATGTACAATCTAAACAAAGAGAGAGAGAGAGAGAGAGAGAGAGAGAGAGAGAGAGAGAGAGAGAGACAGAGACAGAGACAGAGAGAGAGAGAGAAGAGAGAGAGAGAGAGAGAGAGGAAGATGGCACACCTTCAGCATGTTCCTAAGGGCCATTCCTTCTTGTCGGCAGCTTCAAAATCGAGACTCAACGCCAGAATCCATCATCCAAATGCATGCCTTCAGAGATGCTGGCTGTGTACATTGTGCACTGGTAAATATGCTAAGTTCTGTATGTATCCTACTCGCATATGCTCCATATTTATAAAAGTCTAGCCCACAACAATGATAAAGAAAACTCGCATGACATCTCTTATGGTTCAAAGCAAGATATAATTTTACAGAAGATGGAAGGGGGAGAGGGAGACAGGGGAAGTGTTGAGAGGAGGATGGAACAGGAGCAAGGTTCTATTCTGGTCACCAAGAAACACCGGTGCCCAGGGTCACAAGTGTCAGACATGACGCGGATGCTTATGGCCATGGCCTCGCACATGGGGAAACATATTGAAAAACCTCGCCTTGTGTTTCACGCCGTGTACCACGATGCTGACTGTTCGGCCTGTGTATAGACTCCTTGACCCCTACGGGATGTCTGAGCCTTCAGAGATGCTGACGTCTCTCCAGTTACCCCCCCCCCCCCCCACCCCCACCCCCACCTCCCCCGACGTGTCTGGTGGTCTCTGGCCTTCTGCTGTCCGGTGAAGGTCCTTTCTTTCTTTGATTTTTTTTTCTGTTCCTAGACTGGAATTCCGAGCTTTGCCCTTGGCACCCTACTTGACAGCTCGTGTAATCCATCTCCAATTCTGCATCCAAGTCAATGTCCGGACAAGAGGCTTGGTTCTCATAGTAGCACTCACCCTCCTCTGGCAACTCCAGCAGCAAAGAGGTCAGGTCTCTGGTTCAGACAGGCACCCACCAGAAGTCCTCCGTTGGAGGCTCCCATGATGGCAATCCTGTTCACAGCCACACAGGTCTGTTGCTATAGTTACATGAATGAATACAAATACCATTCTCTGAATGTGTTGTGGCAACGTCTGAAAACCCCATTCTGACCGAAAGCAAGTTTGTTTTCCATTCGGATTGGATGTTTTCAATACCTGAAATGAATGTATCAGACAAATGAAGATGAATGTACTCCATCAGCAAATTTGTTCATAATATGTATATATATATAATGACTGAAGAATTGTTAACTGCACTTGTTTTCTCCCACTATTAAATTGTTCAGCAGTATATATATATATATATATATATATATATATATATATTATATATATATATATATATATATATATATATAAAGAGAGAGAGAGAGAGAGAGAGAGAGAGAGAGAGAGAGAGAGAGAGAGAGAGAAAGTATTAACTCTACTCTAGTCATGTCATCAGTAATTACTGATTACTAATGAGATCTACGAAGAGAGTGATTACTTTTCAGTCTGGAATTGTCTCACCTGTTTGAGGATGTTTTGAAGATAGTGGGGCAAAAAAAAATCAAGCGCAGACCAACACCCCCTCTGTCGTCACAGTAACTAACAACTTGGCAAAGAGTTGGATTTAAGAGGGGGGTGGGGTGGGGGGGGGGGGGTTGAAGATGAAGAAAATGGGAACATGAAATTAAGAAAATATATTATAGATATGAAAACTCTTCACTAGCTGCATGAAGGAACCATCGTAATCCCTTTTGAAGACAGATCTATTTGTATAGCCTGCTATTTTAATTGGTTTAACCATCAAACAACACCCTCTTCTCTGTGTTGACAGAGCCATGCAGAATCTCTTATTTTAATTGGTGTCACTGTCAAACAACACCCTCTTCTTTGTGTTGGTGCAGCTATCAACAACACACACTTGTTAAGGCTGGTTTAACCATCAAACATGAAGTACACATCTGTGTCTGTGCCATGTAACAACACATCTGTGTTGGTGTAGCCGCCATGTAACAACTCACTTGTCTGTGTTGGTGTAGCCGCCATGTAACAATCACTTGTCTGTGTTGGTGTAGCCGCCATGTAACAATCACTTGTCTGTGTTGGTGTAGCCGCCATGTAACAACTCACTTCTTTGTGTTGGTGTAGCCGCCATGTAACAACTCACTTCTTTGTGTTGGTGTAGCCGCCATGTAACAACTCACTTCTTTGTGTTGGTGTAGCCGCCATGTAACAACTCACCTGTCTGTGTTGGTGTAGCCGCCATGTAACAATCACTTGTCTGTGTTGGTGTAGCCGCCATGTAACAACTCACTTGTCTGTGTTGGTGTAGCCGCCATGTAACAACTCACTTGTCTGTGTTGGTGTAGCCGCCATGTAACAACTCACTTGTCTGTGTTGGTGTAGCCGCCATGTAACAACTCACTTCTTTGTGTTGGTGTAGCCGCCATGTGACAATCACTTGTCTGTGTTGGTGTAGCCGCCATGTAACAACTCACGTGTCTGTGTTGGTGTAGCCGCCATGTAACAACTCACGTGTCTGTGTTGGTGTAGCCGCCATGTAACAACTCACTTGTCTGTGTTGGTGTAGCTGTTGTTGATGAGATTTCAGCAGCGGCCTGGAAGTCATCAAACACCTTCTGCTTGTTTTCCAGCATTCCCCCCTTGTGCCAGTCCTCGCCATATACGCTGCAAGGAGAATCAAAGAACACGTGGTCAAAAACAGACGGAATGGAACTTGGGCGAGCTCTTGCAATACCTGTCTCCCGACCCCCAACACTAACGCTGCAATACCTGTCTCCCAACCCCCAACACTAACGCTGCAATACCTGTCTCCCCCCCCCCCCCCCCCCCCAACACTAACGCTGCAATACCTGTCTCCCAACCCCCAAAACTAACGCTCCATTCTGGAAAAGAACAGGAAATGGAGAAGTGCCCTCTGAAACAAACAAACAAACAAACAAAAACGCGCGCGCGTGCACACACCACACACACACACACACACACACACACCACACACACACACACACACAATATAATATATATATATATATATAATATAAGATATAATATATATATATATATATATATAATATATAAATATAATCAGTATATTTAAAATGCCTAAAACAATTTTTTAAGTGCTCAACCCCTTGGGGAGCAACATTAGTTAAAACAAGTTAAAAGAGGAATCTTAAAAACTATCTACCAAATTTTGTTTCGAGCGTGTTGCGCTGTCACAGGATGTCACAAATTTGTTTCGAGGTTGTTGCGCTGTCATCAGGATATCTACAAAATTTGTTTCGAAGCGTGTTGCCTGTCATCACAGTCCTGATGACAGCGCAAACACGCTCGAAACAAATTATATTTAGATAGTTTATTAAGATTTCCTCTTTTAACTTGTTTTAAACATAATATATATATATATGTATATATATATAACAAACTAATAAATTCCAAGGATAAGTACCGAGCACCGTTCTAGCAACTTACAGAGCAGCTTGGTGTTGCAATGACTGCAAGAAATATTGAGGAGAAACAACCAAGTTTCGAAATATCGGTATATGACCAGGAGTTATATGTTAGTGAGTTTCCCTCCCTATTGGAGGATGTCTCCCCCTTGGAGAATATAAGCTTGCTGAAGGCTCATTTTGAGAAGCATTTATTTTTTTTTTCCCCATTCACCCACTTAAGCACATACTGTTAGTTGGGCAGAATCATCTACCACTACAGATATGAATGCGTATCTCCCCCTATTTCTTCAATCTAAGACATAAGAGCAAGCTTTGTTTATAATTCAATATTTCTTGCAGTCATTGCAACACCAACTGCTCTGTAAGTTGCTGGAACGGTGCTCGGTACTTATCCTTGGAATTTATTAGTTTGTTGTATTTTAGTCCCTTGCGGATTCATTCCAAGAACTGGCTCTCAGCACTTGTGTCTTAGAGGATATCTTTTTATATTTTCTACTTTTCACAAGAAAATGTAGCTTGTTTTGCTCTTTCATGATTTTCTTTTGCTTCTTAGATGGCACCTTTGGTTGGTTTTTTGAAAACTCAACAAACATACTACGGTATTGCACACCAGCCTTTTCTGGGATTGCATTCTTCTTAAAACTGAAAAGGCAGAGGAGTCAAATTGCCACTTTCCGCGGTCACTGAGGAGAAACAGCCAAGTTTCGAAATATCGGTATATGACCAGGAGTTATATGTTAGTGAGTTTCCCTCCCTATTGGAGGATGTCTCCCCCTTGGAGAATATAAGCTTGTTGAAGGCTCATTTTGAGAAGCATTTATTTTATTTTTTTCCCATTCACCCACTTAAGCACATACTGTTAGTTGGGCAGAATCATCTACCACTACAGATATGAATGCGTATCTCCCCTATTTCTTCAATCTAAGACATAAGAGCAAGCATTATATATTATAATATATATATATATATATATATATATACATTCGCGTAGCGCACAAACACACAGAGAGAGAGAGAGAAACGTCAGGTCAGTCGCCAGTTCCTTCCGCCATCAACAGCACACAGGACTTTGAAACAGTCCCGAGTCCCCATGGGTTAAACCCACCGATGACAGAGCATGATCTAACGTTGATGGTGATTTCCAAGACGACTGGTTCCCCTGTGGAAAGGGGGGCCCAAGACGACTGGTTCCCCTGTGGAAAGGGGGGCCCAAGACGACTGGTTCCCCTGTGGAAAGGGTGGGCCCAAGTGACTGAAGAGTTGCGGGGGAGGTGGGGGTAAGGGTGGATGTGGCAGAGGGTGGAAGTGGAGCAGGGGTGGGGGGTGCACCTATTCCCTGCCCTGCTGATCAAGCCCGCCAAAGAGAGTATGAGCTACCTTGAAGGGGGATTCAAAGATGGTTCACTCACCACTGTGGGAGGGAGCGGGTGGTTGTGCGGGTCTGGCGGGAGGTAAGGGTGGATGTTGGGGGAAGAGGGGGGGAGGGGGTGCTACTGTAGCCCCGCATAGTGCTGCACTGTATGTATGCTGGGAACCAGTGTGTGTGGTGTGTGTGTGTGTGTGTGCGTGCGTGCGTCGTGTGTGTCTGTGTCTGTGTGTCTGTGTGTGATGATGGTTTTGGTGCTGACGATGATGTGACGATGACGACACGGACGACGACGACGACGTGACGATGTGTGTGGATGATGTGATGTGATGCGACTGCATGATGACGAGACAACGTGAAAATTGATGATTTGATGATGATGATGATGATGACGATGATGACCCACGATGACAAGACAGCGACAACAGTGGTGATGTTTGATGCTGATGCAGGAGGAGGACGACGTGGAAAGGGAGGAGGATAACGATGACTTTGATGAGACAATGACACACAACAAGCAATGACCATCCGCACGCAAACGAGGAATAAAAACCTACTACTACGACTGACCCGCGCCCACGGATGTTGGCATGGCGAAGACTCCCCAGTGTGGAGAAACACGATGGTGTCCGCGCTGAAAAAGGGCGTCAGAGTAATACTGAAGCCCCCATAGCCATACAGCAGCACGGGGTGGTTCCCTGACCGCTCCAGATTCTGCAACAGAAACAAGGTGAGGTACCAGGGTCGTTGACACATCGGATGGGACCCTGCACATCAAGCTATTTCTTAAAAAAAATGAATGGAATACAATGAATAATTTACTCATCACTAAAAGAGCACAGAGAATTCAGTTCAAAACATGTTGTGAGGCTTTCAGATTGTTTCTGGAAAGACCGCTCTGTATTTGTCTGAGTTACTCGAAACCAAAATGAATTCTTGGCTCTTCTGTTGACAATACGTTTCGCAGACCTCCTGCGATTAAAAGAAAACAACACGGTGGACGCACACTTTCGGCCTTAGCAGCTAACTCTAGGAATCCACTGCCTCTAGTTCTATCTTCAATTGCTTTTTTTTTCCCTACCTTCACACCGAATGTGAAAACCCACCTTTCCAGGCCAGCTTTTAGATACCCCTGATGGACTTTCTGTTTCTGCCCTTCTTTAGGTGTTTTGTGTGCACAGACGCTTGTGTTAGTTTGAGAGAGAGAGAGAGAGAGAGAGAGAGAAGAGAGAGAGAGAGAGAGAGAGAGCGTTTCTTTTGGGTGGGGGGGGGGGGGATGGATGTGGATGGGTGTAAATGAGATAGTTTCAGAAGAGGGAGAGAGAGAAAGGGAGAGAGAGAGTGAGAAGACGAGAGAGAGAAGAGAGAGAGAGTCTGTCTGTCTGACTGTCTGCTTCTCTGTTTATATGTCTGTCCGTGTATAATTATATCTGTATATTATACTCCTTCTCTCTTCTCAGGTTTCTCACGTCCATTCTCATATATCAAACATGAATTGAAGAACTATTTTGTCCGCCTGAGTGAAGTCTGTGGTGCTGAAATGAGAGAATGCTGAAAAGGAATTTATTGCAAAGAAGAAATGTGTGTTGCTTTCTATAACACCACACACACACACACACACACACACACACACACACACACACACACACACACACACACACACACACACAAAAGACACGGTCGCACGTGCAGCGCGCGTGCGGAGCGCGCACGCACGCACGCACGCACGCACGCATGCACGCACGCACGCACGCACACACACACACACATTCATTCAGCCATCCCAACAAAAGAAACAAAGTGTTCAGATCAGACCAACCTTCTTATGGACAACAAACATGGGGACCTTAGTTCCATCATAACTCGTGTAGAACAGCTGGTGCATCTCGAAGTCCTCTGGCACAAATCCGTTCACTCTGACCTCACGGTGCACCTGCAGGCAGAGAAGAGATGCAGGTGAGCAGGACACCATCTGGTAAGCGTCCTACCGACAATGATGAGTCGTGGAGTTAGCCTGAGTGATCGTTCAGCTGCAACGCCACCACTGTGTAATCGAATAGTCATCCCCATGCCTTGCCAATGTCCATCAATCGACATCTCCATGCCTTGCCAATGTCCATCCAACGCCATCTCCATGCCTTGCCAATGTCATCCAACGTCCATCTCCATGTACTTGCCAATGTCCATCCAACGGCCATCTCCATGCCCTTGCCAATGTCCATCCAACGACCACTCCATGTACTTGCCAATGTCCATCCAACGTCCATCTCCATGCCCTTGCCAATGTCCATCCAACGGTCATCTCCATGCCCTTGCCAATGTCCATCCAACGTCATCTCCATGTACTTGCCAATGTCATCAACGACCATTCCATGCCTTGCCATGCAACGACCATCTCCATGCCCTTGCCAATGCTCCCATCCAATCAGCACGACCATCTCCATGCCCTTGCCAATGTCCATCCACGATCATCTCCATGTACTTGCCAGTGCCAACGACCATCCCATGCCCTGCCAATGTCATCCACGATCATCTCCATGTACTTGCCAGTGCCAACGACCATCTCCATGCCCTTGCCAATGTCCATCCAACGATCATCTCCAAGTACTTGCCAGTGCCAACGACCATCTCCATGCCCTTGCCAATGTCCATCCAACGATCATCTCCAAGCACTTGCCAGTGCCAACGACTTTCACACGATCTGACCAAGGGCATCGACATAGACAGGGAATCAAAGCGAGAGGCAGAGTCATCACACGAGAACTGGGTCACCACAAATGCCATAGAAATCGGGAATCTTGTTCATGATGATCACGAGGAAAAGGACGATGGAGATGATGCCATAGAGTTCAATTTTGGTCAAAGACTACAGGACAGCATAGTGTTACACGCTTCTTTTCCAAATACTGCCCAGGGCCGAACAAGTCCGGCAGAAACGGACACATGCAATGTGTAGAGATTTGAACAACACGGATCCTTTCTTTTTCAAAGCTCAAAAACCATGGTTATAATTTTTAGCCCCACATTATGATTTTATGTTTCTTCCCGTTTTCTGGCCGCTCACTGTTATTTCGTAGGAATACACCTCTCATGTGTCGTCTTTTAGACTCCCCTGACTTCCACATGTTACCTCTCTAACACTCCCCTCACCACCACAGCCAGCACAGCTAACCACACACACACCACACACACACACACAACACACACACACACACACACACACACACACACACACGCACGCACGCACGCACGCACGCACGCACACACGCGCACGCGCACACGCGCGCACACACACAACCCCACCCACACACACACACACACACACACACACACACACACACACGTGCACACACAAACACACACACGCGCGCGCCACACACACAAACACACACGCACGCGCGCGCACATACAAACCACACACATGCGCACACACGTGCGCGCGCACACACGCGCGCGCGCACACACAAACACACACACACACGCGCACACACACACACATCAAACACACACACACACACACACACACACACACACAAAACACACACACACACACACAACACACACACACACACACACACATATTCGCACTCACACACACGCACGCACGCACGCACACAACACACGTAAATCTTCTCCTACCTATATACTGACAATTATTATTGAATAGATACATGTATTACACACAAAATGGGATATAAGATGTATACATGTGTTTGCTGCTATCCTCAGATGAAAACAAACAAACAAGCACGCTTACTGATCTGTTGTAAGACGTCATGTTAAAGGAATATATGACGCCAGGGTAGAGGAAGGACCAGAAACCAAAAAACATCTGCAAACACAGAAAACACACAGTGTCAGTAGACGTCCGAATTACACCTTTACAGCTGTGTGTTTATCTTGATTATTTTTACGTCACACTGAAGATACACTTCGAAAACCATACTCTCTCTCTCTCTCTCTCTCTCTCTCTCTCTCCTCTCTTTTCTCTCTCTCTCTCTCTCTCTTCTGTGTGTTGTGTGTGTGTGTGTGTGTGGGGTGTGTGTGTGGGGTGTGTGAATAATAATAATAATAATAACGTTAATTTTTATAGCGCCTATTCTCTAAAGATTAGGGCTCTAAGCGCTTTACATATAATATGATAAACACTCTCGTTTACACAACGGGCTGCCTACCTAGATAGTGCCGACTGAAGAGCTGACTGTCGGCGCATCATTCAGTCGTTTCCCGTGTCATCCGGTCACTATCGTTCACTCAGTTTCCTTATTTCCTTCATTCTTTCCATTTCTCACGCAGGGTGCATGCTATGTGTAACGTATCATCCATACCAAAGGCCAAACTGGCCTTCTCTTCCAAAAGTTGGTGATGGGATTTTACGTGTGTGCAAGATGTTGCGCGTGCGTTCACACACGGAACCTCAGTTTATAGTCTCATTCGAAGGACTGTATGGGGAATGGAGTCAGAACAAAGGTTAATTCCGAGGAAAAATCCCCCTGTACAGAAATTCGAACCCGCAACCCCAGGATCACGAGTCCGGCGCTCTACCAACTGAGCTATTCCGGCCCGTGTGTGTGTGTGTGTGTGTGTGTGTGTGTGTGTGTGTGGTTGTGTGTGTGTGTGTGTGTGTGTGTGTGTGTGGTGTGTGTGTGTGTGTGTGTGTGTGTGTTGTGTGTGTGTGTGTGTGTGTGTGTGTGTGGTTGTGTGTGTGTGTGGGGGTCGTGCGTGGTGCGTGCGTGGGCGTGCGTGCGTGCGTGCGTGCGTGCGTGCGTGCGTGCGTGCGTGCGTGCGTGCGTGCGTGTGTGTGTGTGGTGTGTGTGTGTGTGTGTCCGTGCATGGGTCATAACTGACAGAAACTCAAATGCAGCTTATCTGTGTAGTAGTCACATTTTTTGCAAAATTGCCAAAATAAGCTGGCAAGAAGACAAAGTTCAACACACACACAACACACACACAACACACACACACACACCCCGACGCGCGCGCGCGCGCGCACACGCACACACCACACACACACACACACACACACACACACACACACACACACACACACACCACACACACATATTACCTCAGTGTCGTTTTTTTTCCCCGTCATACATTCGACAGAACCCAACTCCAGCTCCACTTCGTGTTCCCTTGCCCCCGTCTGTAGGTTGTGAATGAACAGCTCACTCTGCACACACCCCAACAGTGGTGTAATAACAGAAAGGCGTGACAGATGAAGACAGAGGTGCGTTCAGACTGCATCACTTTTCCCTGCTTATCATTGCATGCGTCGTTTCATCATAAGATATTTTTTCCTACGTGTTGACGTTCTGCGGTAGAAATCGTTCAGACAGAGTTACTGTTTTATTTTCTTTTAATTGTTTTTTTTTTTTACTGACGCATTTCAGTCAATATAACTTTATACTACTTTTGGCAGGAAAGGGTTCAAATACGTAGAGCATGGGATGAAAACATGATGAAGGGTCAAGAACTAAACAAACAGAAGGAAATATAAGACAAGGTGGGTGATGGCCAGGAATTCAAACGGTGAGAATTACAGGAAATGTCTGGGAATACTATTGGATGGACCAGGACGTTAGGAAATGGAAACAAAATATAGGAACAGATGGCCAGGAATTCAAACGGTGAGAATTACAGGAAATGTTTGGGAATACTATTGGATGGACCAGGACGTTAGGAATGGAAACAAAATATAGGAACAGACGGCCAGGAATTCAAACGGTGAGAATTACAGGAAATGTTTGGGAATACTATTGGATGGACCAGGACGTTAGGAAATGGAAACAAAATATAGGAACAGACGGCCAGGAATTCAAACGGTGAGAATTACAGGAAATGTTTGGGAATACTGTTGGATGGACCAGGACGTTAGGGAATGGAAACAAAATATAGGAACAGATGGCCAGGAATTCAAACGGTGAGAATTACAGGAAATGTTTGGGAATACTATTGGATGGACCAGGACGGTAGGAAATGGAAACAAAATAAAGGAACAGATGGCCAGGAATTCAAACGGTGAGAATGACAGGAAATGTTTGGGAATACTATTGGATGGACCAGGATGGTAGGAAATGGAAACAAAATATAGGAAAGACGGCCAGGAATTCAAACGGTGAGAATTACAGGAACTGTTTGGGAATACTGTTGGATGGACCAGGACGTTAGGGAATGGAAACAAAATAAAGGAACAGACGGGTGAAAGCAGGAGAACACCAAGCAAATTAGGAAAAGGAAGGATGAGAAATCTATGGGGGAGGACGGAGAAGGTCAAAACAGGACAATGAAGAGTGTGTGGACAGTGCAGAAACAAGGGAAAGATAACCGAAAGAAAAGCAAGAACCTGTAGTAGACGTGGATATAGATAGATGCAACTCAAGACAGGTTAAAAAAAAAAGTGAGTACAAAACGAAGGACGTTAAGACTAGGCGACGGCCAAACAGGAAAAGGAAGAGTGTGTAAGAAAAGTAGGTAAAATAGGAAAGTTTAAAAAAAGAAAACGAAGAATGAGTAAACAAGGTAGCTAAAGGTAAACGAAGGCCGAGAATAAAATGTGTACGAAAGATAGTTACGATATAACAAGATTTAAAAAGGAAAAGGGACATTGCTGAGGAAAGGTGGGATTAGGCAGGGGAACGGCAAACAGAAGCAAAGGATGAATGTGCAGGAAAGATAGGTGTAACAGGTGAAAGGTAGGGCCAAAAGAAAGGAAAAGAGAGAATGTGCAGGAAAGATAGGTGTAACAGGTGAAAGGTAGGGCCAAAAGAAAGGAAAAGAGAGAATGTGCAGAAAGATAGGTGTAACAGGTGAAAGGTAGGGCCAAAAGAAAGGAAAAGAGAGAATGTGCAGGAAAGATAGGTGTAACAGGTGAAAGGCAATTTACTTTTATTTGCAAAATTTTACGTCTTCGAATGTAAACTGCTCAATGCACAACCATATTTACAAATTTTTGTTACGTTATTGAGAGGCAGATATGACTTAGAAGTCACATGACAATTATGATAAATGGAACTTGTGTACAATTTGAACAAACTTGGTTTTTGTACAATTCGATTCTGGAATAATTTGAATGGGAGAGTATATATTTTATCTGTAATCTACCACATTTATCAAGATCTACTCCAATTGTGTGACTTTGAAAATGGTTGAACATTTGTATATAATCATGAATGATTTGTGTTTTGCATGTGAATGTTTGTGGACCTCCCCCCCCCCCCCTCCAATAAACCAACAACAAAAAAACAAAAAAAACAAAAAACCCTGGTCTCCTTATGTTTTGTGTGTAAGGATGTTTGATATTCGGTTGTGTTTGTTGTTGTTGTTGTTGTCGTTTTGTTTTGTAATCAGTTGCTATGTATGTCATCGGTTTGTAATGTATGTGTGTTTAGAGAATGATTTGTTATTAAAAAATTTTTATTAAAAATAAAAAAAGCAGAAAACACATGCACCAAATCCAAACTTTTTAATAAAACTAAGCCTAGGTGGGAATGCTTGGCAATGGTAACCTAAAAAAAAATACCCCCCCCCCACCCACAACAAAGAATACATATTTGTTTCAGTCTGTTTCCTTTGTTTATACGTATTTTTGTTTGCTTCATTGATTTCTTCAGTGGTGCGTCATGCTTCCTTATTGTAAGTGAACTGGTTTTAGGCTACCGAGACAAAAACAGTCCAGACAGACAGACCAAAAAAGCGTACAACCATTGCACTAACAGACTTGCCCAAAATTAATGATTATGTCAGAGACCTCTGGCAGGGGGGTTGGGAATTACATAGACGGATAACAAACTCTTTCAGATCCGTCCAGACCTTAATAGTCCAAGGGCCACATCGAGCTATCGTTCAAGTTCGTCGGCTAGAAAACCGCTTCGAAATTTTTTTTTGCAAAAGGTACTTGGATAACATAAGATTAAAATTTTATAGTCTAGAACCACCGAACCTATCTAAATTAATCAGTAGAACGCAAAAAAGTTGGCGAATTAACTGATGTCAAGTAGTAATAATACTAATGATGATGATGATGATAATAATAATAATAAGCATTGATCATCAAAAACAAATGTTATCTTATAGAGTGGGGGAGAAGTGTGTCACTTGCTCCCTGTCTCAATGCTTGTCACTCCCCCTTATACATCTCTCGTTCAATGACCACATGAGAGAGCTTCAAATTCCAGTTCTTTTATTGCCCAAATGCTGTTGTGGGGGCATAGGTGATGAGGACATACAATGATAAGAACCCTACGTCCCTAACTAAATGGGCGAGCCGAAGATGATGTTTGCCCAATTAACTTTCAAATTTTCCCCTCAGTAGATTCCCTACCTAAAAGAAAAAAACCACCGAGCTATCTGGAGGCAGCAGACAGACTGGGATAGGATGTGCGTCTTGATCTGAGGGGGGTCAGGAGCCTTCTGACTCGCGCCAAACTTCAGGAGACGCGTCTGGCACCGGTGATGTAATTCTCTTGAAGGAGCCAATCGCTAGCAACTCTCACCCAGAATGGTAGCTTTCTTTTAGGTTTTAAATATTTTGTACTTACTCTTTACTTACAACCCTACACTACTCCATCATTTGTTATTACTATCAATATCTCTAATAAACTAATAATCAACTACTAAAGGCTAGAACGAAAAGCCCTAACTAGACCCAAACCGAAAGTTGAAAACAAACCGGGTCACTTCCGGGAAAGGGAAATAACACCCCTGTGTCTAGTTGCCAACTCCAGGAACTAATATGTGAAGTTGTTTCCCTTTGACCGCAAATGTCATTGATATGTCACAGTTACAAAGCATGAATTCTGCATTTAAAAATCTATGCAGTGTGCAGAATCAAGAAAAGCAAAATTTTGGTAATTTGGTATGTAGCTTTATTTTCTAGAAATGAAAGATGTGACTGACATTAGGACAATCGGCATAAACTTTAGTGTCATGTGTATTATTTACATGTAGCATAGGTAAGTTTTTACTTTTGATGGGTGTGTGAATATTAAAATTTTCACATTTAATCATATTATGTAAGGGCATGGGTATTTGAATGCATAGTTGTATATCCTGATTGGTTAAAACATTAGCAGTGTGTGTGTGTGGTTTGTGTGTGTGTGGTTTGTGTGTCTGTGTCTGTGTATAAATATGCATTAATATGAATAATCGGTTTATCTGATACCAACAGGGAGGCCCTTCAGCAGAAGGATTCTATGATGCTGTTGTCAGTCTTCAGAGAGCTGATGTCCTCCATGACATTCAGTACAGACCACACTTTCTAGCTATGGAGGCAAAGTAAGTTCACATACTCACCCCATTTCACACTGAAGACCTCTCTCTCTCTTTCGCGCATGCTGGCCACCTGTGTGTGCGTGTGTGTGTGTGTGTGTGTGTGTGGTGTGTGTGTGTGTGTGTGTGTGTGTGTGTGTGTGTGTGTTGCTGTTCTTGTTTTTGTTGAGAAGTGTATGACAGGTGTCATTGTATTTGTGTCACTGTGCACATGGGTGGTGTGCTCAAGAGACTGACAGATGCAGAAAAAAATGTTCATAGATCCTTGTTTGAGAACATATTTAAAAAAAAAAGTAAGTTAGACCTACTTTCTCATTTGAGATTTTTTCCCCTCATCTAACATCCTTTTTGGTTACAATGTTTCATCAGTTTTGTTTCATATTCATTCATCCAGTCACCATTCTCCTCCTAGTCTTACATTCTTTTGTACCTTCACCCTCAGGCTACCTTTTTGTCAGTGGAACTTCACCATAGTGCATTCCTTTTTTTTCCATATTCATGGTATGCTAATCTCAATCCACTTTCTTCCTTACCCCATTTTACTTTGGTGTCAGTATTACTGCCTTTTGAGAGTTATCAGTTGCTGTGATGGTTTTTGTTATTGCATTTATTAAGGGATGATGATAATGGGGATGATGATGGTAACTGCAGTTATGTTGCTATTATTTATTTTGTTTTTTTTTAAGAATTCACCAGTATATTTTATATATATTTCAAAACCTTTTCTATTATTCTCCCTCTCTGTTCTCCCTGTCACCTCCCTCTCCTTTTGCCCCCTTCTCTCCCTCCCACCCTCACCCTGAGCCTCTTGTCTTAGTTTTAATATTAATCTTCATTGCTTTCACAGGTATCACAACTCCTGATACAGAATCTGATGCATACAGCTCCAAGGGGACAATGAAGGCCAAAACAACTGATTGTGATGGTTCATCCGAGTCAACTTCTACCCTGTGTTCTCTAAAAAGAGGAGGACAGATCCTCAGTTTGCAGAACTAGGTTCTGCTGATGCTGCAAATCCAGGAAAAGAAAACTGGAGTGTGCTGAGACTAACATTGTGTATTTCTCTAAAAGAGGAGGACAGATCCTCAGTTTGCAGAACTAGGTTCTACTGATGCTGCACAACAAAAGGCCAAAGTGACCACTGTAAAACAAGACATGCTGTATTGTGTGCTCAGTGACCACTGTAAAACAAGACATGTTGTATTCTGTGCTCAGTGACCACTGTAAAACAAGACATGTTGTATTCTGTGCTCAGTGACCACTGTAAAACAAGACATGTTGTATTCTGTGCTCAGTGACCACTGTAAAACAAGACATGTTGTATTCTGTGCTCAGTGACCACTGTAAAACAAGACATGCTGTATTCTGTGCTCAGTGACCACTGTAAAACAAGACATGCTGTATTCTGTGCTCAGTGACCACTGTAAAACAAGACATGCTGTATTTTGTGCTCAGTGACCACTGTAAAACAAGACATGCTGTATTCTGTGCTCAGTGACCACTGTAAAACAAGACATGCTGTATTCTGTGCTCAGTGACCACTGTAAAACAAGACATGCTGTGTTCTGTGCTCAGTGACCACTGTAAAACAAGACATGCTGTATTTTGTGCTCAGTGACCATTGTAAAACAAGACATGCTGTATTTGTGCTCAGTGACCACTGTAAAACAAGACATGCTGTATTCTGTGCTCAGTGACCACTGTAAAACAAGACATGCTGTATTCTGTGCTCAGTGACCACTGTAAAACAAGACATGCTGTATTCTGTGCTCAGTGACCACTGTAAAACAAGACATGCTGTATTCTGTGCTCAGTGACCACTGTAAAACAAGACATGCTGTATTTTGTGCTCAGTGACCACTGTAAAACAAGACATGCTGTATTTTGTGCTCAGTGACCACTGTAAAACAAGACATGCTGTATTCTGTGCTCAGTGACCACTGTAAAACAAGACATGCTGTATTTTGTGCTCAGTGACCACTGTAAAACAAGACATGCTGTATTTTGTGCTCAGTGACCACTGTAAAACAAGACATGCTGTATTTTGTGCTCAGTGACCACTGTAAAACAAGACATGCTGTATTTTGTGCTCAGTGACCACTGTAAAACAAGACATGCTGTATTTTGTGCTCAGTGACCACTGTAAAACAAGACATGTTGTATTTTGTGCTCAGTGACCACTGCAAAACAAGACATGTTGTAATTTGTGCTCAAGCTATGCGCCCAGTCGCTTGAAAGCCTTCCTTTGCCACCCTGGACTGGATTT
>CM031629.1:37049403-37054403 GCA_018398815.1 Conus ventricosus | reverse complement strand
AAGCTGGGCCTTTCTGCCCCAAAGGGTTCCCTTTGGGAAAAGTTTTTGTTTTAAAAAACCTTTTGGACTCCTCCTAGATATTTTTCCCCAAAATGCTTTCCTTTTAGAACGAAAACCCCCTGGTTTCCCAAATCATCTGCCCCAATCTGGACCAAAAATTTTTAAAGGGGTGTCAGAATTTACCTTTTTTTTTTTTTTTTTTTCGTAATCTTGCAAAAAAAAACAACTAAAAAACATAAGGGAAAAAAGGGGAAAGGAAGAGCAGGGGGAAAATTCCTCGTTTTTAAAAAGGTTTTGGTTTTCCAAACTTTTCCACTACTGATGTCAACCAGTCTTTGGAATTAACTGATTTCCTTCCCTTGTTAAAAAAAAAGGGCATACATAAAACGGTAAAAGCACACCAAAGAAGGGGAACATTTTGTGTGCAAACAAGTGTTTGCCTTTTTCCCCTCCATACCCCCCCCCCCCCTCCCCCCCCCCCCCCCTCTCTCTCTCTCTTTTAAAATTGTTGAAATTTTTTCAGGTGTTTTTTTTGATTTGCTTTTACAATATATTTTTTTTTCCCTTTGCCCAGAGGGTTTGGATGGGGGAAAGGGGAAACCCAAATGCTTGGTCCCCCCGGGGCCCTCTGAAGGGGAAAATTCGTTCCCTCGTTCTTTTTTCCCTCTCTCTCCCCCCCTCTCTCTCTCGCTCTCCCCCTTCCCCCCCTTTTCCCCCCCTTTTCTCTCTCTCTCCTCTCTCTCTCTCCCCATTTTTCCCCAAACCAAACCCCCCCTTGGCCTTTTCCTTCCCCTTTTTTTTTTTTTTTTCCTTTCCCCTTTTTTGGCTATTTTTTCCACAGGGCGTTTTTTTTTTTTTGCGTTCGCTTGTAAAAAGGTGTGGACAACAGCTGATTTGTATTGAACTGTACAAGATCGTTATACTTGTACTTTTTTTTAAGTATTTTTTCTTTAAATTTTAAAAATTTAAAAAAGCATAAAATTTTATCTCTAATTTTTTTTTTCTTTCCTTTTGCCCCAAAGGGGTGGGTGGAAAAAAAAAACATTTGGAAATTTCTTATCTCTTTCCCCCTTAAAAATTTAACATTTTTGTTCCCTTTTTTCCCCTTCTCTCTCTCTCTCTCTCCCCTCTCTCTCTCTCCCCTCTCTCTCTCCCCCTCTCTCTTCCCTTTTCTTGTTTTTTCTTCGTCTCTCTCTCTGGCACCCCTCGCCCCCTCTTCTCTCTCTCTGTTTTTCTCTCCTCTCCCCTCCTCTCCCCTTCTTCCCCTTTGCTTTCTCCCCCTCTCTCTCGTCCCCTCCTCCCTCTCTTCCCCCTTCCCGTTTTATCTTCTCTGCTCTCTCTCTCTCCCCCCTTCTCTCTTCTCTCTCTCCTCTTGTTCCGTCCTTTTTCCTCTCTCTTCTCTTTTTCTCTCTCTCCCTTCTCTCCCTCTGTTCTCTCTCTCTCCCTTTTTCTCTGTCCCGTCCCGTCTCTCTCTCTCTCTCTTCTCCCCCTCTTCTTCCCCTCTCCTCTCCCGTCTCTCATCTCTCCTCTCTTGTCTCTTCTGTTTTTGTCTGTCTTTTTCTACCCCTCTCTCTTCTCCTCTCTCGGGTTTTCTCTCCTCTCTCTCCCTCTCTTTTTCTCTTTTTCTCCCTCCCCTCTCTCTTTTTTCTCTCTCTTCCTCTCCCGTTTCTTTTGTCGTCTGTCTCTCTCCTTCTCCTCCTCCCCCTCTTTTCCCCTCTCTCCGTCTCTCTCTCTCTCTCCTCTCTCCTCCCCCCCGGTTTTCTGTTCTGTCTGTCGTTTTGGCCCCCTCTCTCTCTTCTCCCCCTCTTCCCCTTTTCTCTCTCCTCTCTCCCTTCTCCTTCTGGTTTTCCCCTCCTCTCTCTCTCTTTCCTTCTTCTTCTCCTCTCCCCTCTCTCCCTTCTCCCCTCTCCCTGTGCTCTGTCCCGTCTGTCTGTCTTCCTTCTCTCTCTCTCTCTTCTCTCCACCCCCTCTTTCTCTCTCTCTCTCTCTTTTCTCTCTGTTTTCCCCTCCCCTCAATCCCCCTT
This sequence comes from Conus ventricosus, assembly GCA_018398815.1. Taxonomy (NCBI): domain Eukaryota; kingdom Metazoa; phylum Mollusca; class Gastropoda; order Neogastropoda; family Conidae; genus Conus; species Conus ventricosus. The sequence goes on along the minus strand of CM031629.1, from coordinate 37,052,379 downwards.
TCTTCTTCCCCTTTTGTCTCTCTCTCCTCCCTTTTCTCTCTCCTCTTTCTCTTCTGTTGGCTCCCCTTCCCCTTTTGTCCCCCTTTTGTTTTCCCCTCTCTCTCTCACTCCCCCCCCCTCTCTCTCTCTTCTCCCCGGGGCTCTCTCTTTTCTCCTTTTCTCGTCGTCTGTCCCCCTCTCTCTTTTCCCTCTTTTACTCTCTCTCTCCTCCTTCCCTCTCTTTTCTTTTTCTGTTTTCTCTCCTCTCCCCCCCTTTTCCCCTCTCCCCTTTTGTGTCTCGGTCTGTCTGTCTTTTCCCCTTCCTCTCTCTCCCCTCCCCTTTTTCTGTCCTTTTTCCCCCCCCTTTTCTCTCTTCTCTCCCCTTTTCTCTCCTCTCTCTCCTCTTCTCTCTCTCTCCCCTTCTTCTGGGGGGCTTCTTTTCCTCTTTTCTTCTGTCTCTCTCAACTTTCTCCCTCTCTCTCCTCTCTCTCCCCTCTTGTCTCTGTCTTTTGTCTGTCCGTCTCTCCCCATCTCTCTCCTTTTTCCCCTCTTCACCCCCTCTCTTTTCCCCTCTCTCCTTTCTCGCTTTTGTTTCTTCTTCCTCCGTCTTCTCTCATTTTCTCTTTTCTCTCTCTTCCCCTTCTCTTCTGGCTGTTCTGTCTCCCCCCTCTCTCTCTCCTCTCCTCTCTCTCTCTCTCACTCTCTCTTTCCCTCTGTTTCTGTCCTTTTCTTCCCTCTCTCTCCCCTCACTTTTTCCTCTCTCCTTTTCTCTTGTCTCTTCCCCCCCCCGCTCCCCTCCCCACTCCCCCCCCCCCCCCCCCCACCCCCCCCCCCCCCCAAAAAGGGTTCCTTTTGTTCTGGGGGCGCCTTTTTTTTCCTTTTTCCCCCCGGTGTCCTGGGTTTTCGTCCTTCCTCTCCCTCCTTTTTCTCCCTCGTCCCTCCCCTCTCTCTCTTTTCTTTCCTTCTTCTTCTCCCCTCTCCTCCCCCTCCCTCTCTCTCTCTCTCCCCCCTCTCTCTCTCTCTCTCTCTCCCCCCAAACCACCCCCCCCCCCTCCCCCTCCACAAACCACCAAAAACAACCCAAAAAAACACAACAAAACCCCCCCAAACAAACCCTATTTCCCTATAACTGGGGGTTAATTAAAATTTTGTTCGTGTTTTCCACCCGAAAATGGTTAGAATGAAATTTAAAAAATGGAAAAACGAACTAAGGGGCACTCCCTTTGTATTTCAATGAAAATTTTTTAAAAACACTCCTTCCCCTCTTCTCCTCTCTCCCTCTTCTTGGGGAAGGCCCTCTCCGCCTCTTCCCCTTTTCCTTTTTTTTCTGGGAGTTTTCATTCCCCCTTTTCCTTCCTTCACCAAATTTCCAAATTTAAGTAATTATTAATTTTTAATACAAGAAAAACCAATTTTAAATTGCGAAACCCTTTTTGCAGAATTTTTTTTGGCCCGGGGTTTAAAACAACTTTATTTTGATTTTGAAACCACCGCCTAAAATAAAGGCCCGGGGTTAACTTCAAAAATCCTAAAGTCAAACTTAAACCCGGGCCTTTAATATTTAACAACTAATTTACCCCAAAACAGGGCTGGGGGGCTGGGGAACCCCAAAAAGAAAAAACCTTTAAAAATTTTTAGAAAACCCCCTTTTTAAAAAGTCTTTGGGAAAAAATGGAAAAACTAATTTTTAAGGCAAAAGGACAGATAAGGAAAAAAATATTGGAATTTTTTTTTTCTTTAAAAAAAATAATTTGGTCCCCCCCCCGGCCCCCCCAACCCCCCAAATTTTGGTTTTTGGGCCCCCGAATTTTAACCCCGGGTTTAATCCTTTTTTTAATTTTTAAAAAGGGGTTAAATCATCTTTCCATTTTTAAAGTGTTTTAAAACAAACCCCTTATTGTAGGGGGGAAGGCCGAAAACCCCCCTGGTTTTGCCCCAAAAGAACGGGTTTTTTTTCTCCCTTTCTTACCCACCTCAGTCCAAACCCAAGGGAAACCCCTTTTAAAAAGACCAATCATGGCAATAAAAAAAGTTCTACAAGTAACCCCCGGGGTTTGTCCTCTTTGCAAAACTTTTGAGGGGTTACGGAAACCCCATTTACATAATAATGCCCCTTTCCCCTTTCTTTTCCCAAAACCCCTTTTTGAAAAAAAGGGGTTTTTCTATTAAATTTTCCCCAAATTTTTTTCAACTTAATTTTTTTTCCCCCCAAATTAATATTGGGAAGCAGTTTTTTAAAAAATTTGGAACCCCCCCCCCCCCGGAATAATTTTTTGGCCCCGCATTTTTTCCCCCCACAAACTTTTAAAATTGTTTTTTTTTTTTGTTTTGGAAATAATTTTTGGGGGGGTTAACCCCCCAGTAAATTGTTTTTTTCAAGAAAAGATTTGGTCCATTTCTGAGTTCAAAACAAGAATACCGTTTAATCTTATGAAATTATTAAGGTGTTAATCACAAGAAAAATGTGGTCCATTTTGTGAAATTGAAAACGAAACCTTTGTCAGATGTCGAATGCACCTAGTGAAAAGCACGTGGTGCCAATACTCCATACATGCACTACACTCAGTACATCACACAGTGAACCCGGGCTTTACGTACACAATCTAAGCATACATAGCAGGGGAACTGTTCAGCAGGAACCCGGCATGATAAATGAATAATGCGCTTCTAACTTTTTGAGAGATTCCCTTTTTGATAAAATGTTCTTCTGATTAGAGTGTGTTAAAATGCTGAATTTCAATGGCAAGGCATGATGAAAATTGTATCTGAAATTAATAGTGTGGCAATGACATTTTTTTCCTTAAACAATCATATTTTAAAAAGACGTCAACCCTCCCCCCCCCCCCCCCCCCCAACGCCCCTACTCTTTGTCGGCCCCTGTCTATTCTCTTCCACCCTCTCCCACCATTCCAACCTCCATTTTCTTTTTAAATGGCGATCTAAAGCCTCATCTCTCTCTCTCTCTCTCTCTCCTCTCTCTCTCTCTCTGTGTTTTCA
>CM031629.1:37021002-37049303 GCA_018398815.1 Conus ventricosus | reverse complement strand
TACATCACGGCTTCAGGTTGATGAGGGGTGTGGAAGGCCAGCACATCCTCACTCTGGTTAGTGCCCAGACGATGATAGTACAGCTTGTGGTTTTCGTTCTTCGTTGTGTCTGAGCCATCCGTACTGTCATTGGCCGGGGGAAACCTCTGTCACAGACACGCATGGTCAGATGATCAGAGTTCACAAGTAGCCGCGCTGTCCTCTTCGCTAGAACTTTACGAGGTTACGACCACCATTTTCACATCAGATGACATGTCCGTTTCCTTTCTTCTGTTTAGAAGGGTTTCTCATATATATAATATATTCCCCCCATTTTCTTCATCTTCAATTTTTTTTCCCCCGATAAGTTCGAATCTTTGCCAAGTCATTGCTATAATGACTGAAGAATTGTTAGCCTGCAGTTGTTTTCCCCCACTACTTAATTGTTCTGTTTAGAAGATAATGTGTTTCCACAGTACTTCACTTTACACTGTACAGAGAAAACTGGCCTTGTTTTTTTTTTTTTTTTAAACTGGACCCCTTCCCCCCACCACCCACCCCCTTCCCTGTATCATCATCTGTACCACTTCAACGGCATAACTCCACCGACGCAAATTCCGGTCATCCTGTTCACAGCCACACTGAGCCACGCCCAAGCTCCTCTCTACTAACGCAGCGCACTGCGAGTGACCGATTTGTTTCAGGTCATCAGGAAACGGCCAACCAGAGGACACTCTGCACTGCTGCCGAGTCGCCCAGGTGGTGTTCAGTGCTGCCTGTCCTGATCTAACATGCACAGGCACAGCCTACTGAGCCATCTACTGATGACAATGGTTTAACAAGTCGCAGCTGCCATCGTGTTGGTGAGTTCTCTGTGGAACTCCTAGACCTGCCTGCATAAAGAACTTGACTAAGCGCTGGGCTGGGTTCGCGACTAGACACAGCTAAAGGGATGTGATCTGGCTTGCTTAGATACTAGATCTTGACGTGACACATAGCTTTACTAGACTCCTTTTTTTTCTTAATATAAGCCCCCCCCCTCCCCTTCCCCCGCCCGCCTCTCAGCGTCTCCACAACTATTCGGACTTCACATTTCATATGGTAATGAAAGTTTGAAAACGGTCAGAGAAAGAGACAGAACTGCTTTACTAAATAACGAAATAGATTTTTAAAGACATCCAGGGACAACATAAATAAGTAATTGTTAGCGTCGCGGACTCCCGGCTGGGAGGTCGTGGGTTCGAATCCCATCAGAGTCATGTTGGTTTTTTCTGCCTCGACCGGCTCCTACCCAGAGTTGAGTTTGCTGCGGACTGAGTTGGGAAGACTGGGACCACACAGTCGAGTTGAGTTTCATCCACTTAATGGATGCGTTTCTGAGAGTGTTGCTCAAATTTCCGGACCAACACTGCAGGTGCCTGTATCTCTCGGCCTGGTGACGCCGGGATATATTATGAAAGGAAGCGTAGAGTACAGCCCTGTCATGTAGTCTCAGACCGAAATGGAAATCCGTAGCATCATCTTAATCATCCTCATTCTCATCGATCAGCATTAAAAAAAAGTCTCAAATTCTGTGGCCCTTCATGCCCTGCTCTCATGGTGACCTCATTTCGATGTCCTCTCCAAGTTTGTGGCTTGGTTTGGTTCCGTCGGGGTCACCGGTATCGGCGAGTCCATGGGGGCTGTCGTTGGACGGACGTGGTGGCGCCCTCCGGAGGGAGAGCTCACTCACGCCGGCTCCGCGACTGAGCAATTATTGTCGTCAGTAGGGGGCTTAGTAGGTGTGTCCTGCGTATGTTAGATCAGAACAGGCGCACTGAACACCACCGAAGTGACTCGGCAGCAGTGCAGTGTCCCCTCCGGTGGGTTGCCTCTTGACGTCTTGACATTGGCTGCTCCCTGTGGATCGCCGGTGCCGGGGCTGGGGCGGGGCCTGACCGGGCTGTGGCTGTGGACGGGGTGTAGAATGAGCGGCGTGGGTGCACTGCCTCTGAGGTGGCGCAGAGGTGGACAGCCAAAAAAAAAAAAAGTAATTGTATTGAAGTATAACACAGAAGAGCAGCATGGACAAGCAGCAAAAACGGTTCCCATGAGGCCTTTGAAAACTCATTTAATCTGAAAAACAGCTTTTGTCATTTACCATTCTTGCTTGTGGTGTACAAGTCACTGTGTCACGTAACTAGGCTTTACAAGCACAGAAACATAAAGTAGAGTCACACAAATCAACAAAACATATTTCAATAAAGAAAAGAGGGAGAAGAAGTTTTTTAAAAAAAAAAAGGAACGGGAGAAAAAGAGCAAGAAAGAAGGTGGACGAGGATAAAAAAGGAGGGAGGGGAGGAGGAGGAAGGGGAGGAAAGGAGGAGGGGGAGGAGAGGAGGAGGAAAGAAGAAGAAAAGAAGAAAGAAGAAGAAGAAAAAGGGAAGAAGAAGAACAACAACAAAAATAATAAATAAACAAACAAAAAACCAACAACAATTGTTGAAATACGGAAAAAAACAAGAACAATGAAAGAAAGGCGAGAAACTGAGGAAATAGAAGACGATAAACGAAGAATGTTGGGGACCAGGACAGGCCACAGACAGCGGCCATTCCACACATCTGTGACAACTCACACTGTTTGAAGAAGCCCCGGTTGTCGGGGTCCAGGCCACTGATGAAAATTTAATGAACTCCAGAGTGTCCGGTAGATCCTGTCCGTCCGACACGTTCCCCCACCTGAGCATACCATGAGAAAACTATCTTAAGGACAAATCAACACCCCACGCACGCAGCATGCACACACACACACACACATACACACACACACACACACACAACACACCACAACACACAACACACACACGCACGCACGCACGCACGCAAAGCACGCACGCACGCACACACACACACACACACACACACACACACACACACACACCACCCACACATCACCAAAATCTAAGCGCCTTCGCCCGCGGGACGCCAATCCTGCGCATGCTGAAGCCCATCCTTGCACACGTAAAAATGGAATTGGGGGAGTTGGTGGGATTTTTTTTTTTTCCAGATCAGCCCCACCAGAAATGAGACTCGTCATCACTTTTAATAAATCTCAGACGCTGGAAAGGAGCGTGAGCAGCAAATCATAAACAAGGGAGATTACTACACAAACAGTTTGATTAAAAAAACAGGGAGATTATTAAAATCAAACAACAAATCATAAACAGGGAGAGTATTACATCAAACTCATCTTCGCTTGTCAGGAAATCTTAGGGCATTGGAAAAGGAGCTTGAACAGTAAATCATAAACAGGGGAGATTACTACATCAAACAGTTGTTCATAAACAGGTGAGGGCTACTACGTCAAACGTAAAAACAAAACAAGGGGAATTACTACATCAAACAGTAAATCATAAACAGGGGAGATTACTACATCAAACAGTAAATCATAAACAAGGGGAGGATTACTACATCAAACAGTTTAAAAAATAAACAGGGGAGATTACTACATCAAACAGTAAATCATAAACGGGGGAGGGTTACTACATCAAACAGTAAATCATCAACAAGGGAAATTATCACATCAGACTCATCATCACTTTTAGAAAATCTTAGACACTGGAAAAGAAAAGCGTGAAGGGTATACCGTAACAGGGAGATTATTACTTTAAAAATCATCATCACTTGTTAGCCCAAAACTCAGACACTGGAAAAGAACGTAAACAGTAGATCATAAAAAAAGGGGATTTTTTTTTACAGTTTTCTATTACAATCTGGTTTTGCTGGAAGTTGACAACAATTTTTGGGTGTGCAGGCTTATTTTAAGGAGGAGGATTGGGGGGAGGAGGTATGAGGCACTTTTTCTCCACAGGATTCAAGAGTGAACTATTCGCTCAAAATCAACCACCACTGCGATCAGTGCCACCTTCGGATGATAGTCCCCGTGGCTTGAGTTACAAGTTGCTCGAGTGCTCTCTAGAGTCTCTGAATCAGCAAGTGTTTGAGAGAAGAAATGTCAGGTCTTGTACATGATTACAATGAGCGACGCCATGCCCCCTAAGTTACAAAGTAATCCTGTTAAAAAAAAAAAAAGCAGGTACAAACTCTGCGGACACCTTAACAGCAAAAGATCTTCAGAGAAAAATCTCCCAACCCCCCAGCCACCCACCCGCCCATCCGCCACCTCCTTTTCTAAGTTGGTATATTTAATTCAGCTTCATGAAGTGATGAAAGGTGTTATGCTGAGGGTAGAATCCCAATGTTCAACTCTTCCTCTTCGTCTTTTCCATGTCCTGCTGTGCTGATCCTATACTTATCATTAAAAAAAAAAGTTACTATGCCGCCGAACAAAACAAACAAACAAATTACACGACAAAAGCAATGCGTTTTCGACCTATTTGGCCTCTTTCAGGCAAGACAAGCAATATTCAAGACAATGAAGACGAAGAGCAGTGAATCACTTATCTCCTCTCATTGGGCCCACAATGGATCTGAAAGTTTGTTGCAATTTCCGCCCCCTAACTTTGAAACTTACACATTTTGTCTATTTTCTTTAAGTCTGTGGGTTGTTTTTGTCTATTTTCTTTAAGTCTGTAGGTTGTTTTTGTCTATTTTCTTTAAGTCTATAGGTTATTTTGTCTATTTTCTTTAAGTCTGTAGGTTCTTATTGTCTATTTTCTTTACGTCTGTAGGTTATTTTGTCTATGTTCTTTAAGTCTGTAGGTTGTTTTGTCTATTTTCTTTAAGTCTATAGGTTATTTTGTCTATTTTCTCTACGTCTGTAGGTTATTTTGTCTATTTTCTTTACGTCTGTAAGTTATTTTGTCTATTTTCTCCACGTCTGTAGGTTATTTTGTCTATTTTCTTTCGGTCTGTAGTTATTTATTCTATGTTCTTTACGTCTCTAGGTTATTTTGTCTATGGACTTTACGTCTGTAGGTTATTTTGTCTATGTTCTTTACTTTAATTTTTCACCAACCGCGGATACCCCAGTTCCATCATCAATGCAGCACTCCGCCGCACCATAGCTGTATCCAGAACATCTGCTCTGGAAACCCAGCATCCAACCAAGACAGACAGACCCACAGCCTACCTCCTCTACCACCCGCACACCCTCCCCATCTGTAGGATCCTCAAATCCAATTGGCACATTGTACATAACCACAAACCCGCCTTCCATACCAAACCCATGATCACATTCAAACGTGACAAAAACCTCAAAGACCTCCTCGTGCGGTCCAGTTTGAACAGAACCACAGCTACACCACCAGGTACTCACCCCTGCTCTAAACCCAACTGCAAAATCTGCCCCCTCACCAAACCAGACACCATCTTACAGGGCCCCAAAGACTCCTTCACAGTCAAACGCACATTCTCATGTCAGAGCCGCAACATCATATATGCCATCCACTGCCAGCTGTGTGGCAAGATCTACATAGGGGAAACGTCACGCACACTTGAAACACGCATCTCTGAACACCTGGCTGATATCCGCCACCACCGACCCAAACCCGTCGCCCTACACTTCAACCACACCCAACACAACATCGACCATGTCAAAGTTATGGCACTCTGGCAGTCACAGAGTGACAGCTTTGAACGCACAACTCAAGAATCCTATCTCATTGCCAAACTGGGCACACTACACCCCCAAGGCATCAATATCCAACAATAACCAAACACACATACCCACCACTTCCACATCAGTTGGCAATATCCCCTACCAAACACACACATACACACACACACATACATACACCACCACCACATCCCCTTCACTCACTTCATACAGTAGTTACAGCAACCCTCCATCTATTTAATCCTAATTTTGTTTTAATCCTTCCCCTTAAATCCCCCCCCCCCACTTTCTTTTTTTTTTTCCCCTCAGTTTCCCCCCCCCCCCCCCCCCCCCTTCTTTCCCCTTAACCATTATTATCAATCCACCATTACCACAACCATCACAAAGATACCACACCATCCCAATAAACTAGACACACAACCCTATCATATCAAACACACACACACCTCTCCCGACGCAACCCCCCCCCCCCCTCCGTTTCCTCTCCCATAATCCCCCTGGCCCCATGTCATTTCCGCCCACCGACCGCATGGACGACAACGGATAAGTCATTTTTCTTTCTTCTTTTTTCGTTCTTTGTTCGTACTGTCCCACATGTTAAATGTGATTTATGTTTTCGCCTGAAGAAGACCCAAGTGGTTGAAATGCATCGTGTCTTGTCATGTGCTTTGTTTGTCAATGTCATTGGCGGTAAGTTCTAAACAAACTCTATTTCTAACTTTGCTTCGTTCGCCGCCGTCAGTCACTCCATTTTGAAATTTTATGTTCTTTACGTCTGTAGGTTATTTTGTCTATGTTCTTTAGGTCTGTAGGTTATTGTGACTATTTTCTTTAAGTCTGTAAGTTATTGTGACTATTTTCTTTAAGTCTGTAGGTTATTGTGTCTATTTTCTTTAAGTCTGTAGGTTATTGTGACTATTTTCTTTAAGTCTGTAGGTTATTGTGTCTATTTTCTTTAAGTCTGTAGGTTATTGTGTCTATTTTCTTTAAGTCTGTAGGTTATTGTGTCTATTTTCTTTAAGTCTGTAGGCTATTGTGTCTATTTTCTTTAAGTCTGTAGGTTATTGTGACTATTTTCTTTAAGTCTGTAGGTTATTGTGTCTATTTTCTTTAAGCCTGTAGGTTATTGTGTCTATTTTCTTTAAGCCTGTAGGTTATTGTGTCTATTTTCTTTAAGTCTGTAGGTTATTGTGACTATTTCTTTAAGTCTGTAGGTTATTGTCTATTTTGTATAAGTCTGTAGTTGTTTTGTCTATTTTCTTTAAGTCTGTAGGTTATTGTGTCTATTTTCTTTAAGTCTGTAGGTTATTGTGACTATTTTCTTTAAGTCTGTAGGTTATTGTGACTATTTTCTTTAAGTCTGTAGGTTATTGTGTCTATTTTCTTTAAGTCTGTAGGTTATTGTGACTATTTTCTTTAAGTCTGTAGGTTATTGTGACTATTTTCTTTAAGTCTGTAGGTTATTGTGTCTATTTTCTTTAAGTCTGTAAGTTATTGTGACTATTTTCTTTAAGTCTGTAGGTTATTGTGTCTATTTTCTTTAAGTCTGTAGGTTATTGTGACTATTTTCTTTAAGTCTGTAGGTTATTGTGTCTATTTTCTTTAAGTCTGTAGGTTATTGTGTCTATTTTCTTTAAGTCTGTAGGTTATTGTGTCTATTTTCTTTAAGTCTGTAGGTTATTGTGTCTATTTTCTTTAAGTCTGTAGGTTATTGTGACTATTTTCTTTAAGTCTGTAGGTTTATTGTGTCTATTTTCTTTAAGCCTGTAGGTTATTGTGTCTATTTTCTTTAAGCCTGTAGGTTATTGTGTCTATTTTCTTTAAGTCTGTAGGTTATTGTGATTATTTTCTTTAAGTCTGTAGGTTATTGTGTCTATTTTGTATAAGTCTGTAGGTTGTTTTTGTCTATTTTCTTTAAGTCTGTAGGTTATTGTGTCTATTTTCTTTAAGTCTGTAGGATCAGGAATAGAGTTTTAGAACTTACCGCCAATGACATTGACAAACAAAGCACAAGACAAGACACGATGCATTTCAACCACTTGGGTCTTCATCAGGCGAAAAAATAAATCACATTTAACATGTGGGACAGTACAAACTACGAAAAACAAAAAGGGGAATGAAAAATGACTTATCCGTATTTCTTCATGAAGGCGGAAATGACATGAGGCCAGGGGGATTATGGGAGAGGAAACAGAGGGGGGGGGGGGGGGGGTTGCGTCAGGGGAGGTGTGTGTGTGTGATATGATAGGGTTGTGTGTCTAGTTTATTAGGATGGTATGATATCTTTGTGATGGTTGTGGTAATGGTGGATAGATAATGATGGAAAAAAAAAAAAAAAAAAAAAAAAAAAAGGGAGAGAAGAAAGGTGTGTGTGTGTGTGGGGGGATTTAAGGGGAAGGATCAAAACAAAATTAAGATTAGATAGATGGAGGGTTGCTGTAACTACTGTATGAAGTGAGTGAAGAGGATGTGGTGGTGGTGTATGTAAGTGTGTGTGTATGTGTGTGTGTATGTGTGTGTTGGTAGGGGATATTGCCAACTGATGTGGAAGAGGTGGGTATGTGTGTTTGGTTATTGTTGGATTATTGATGCCTTGGGGGTGTAGTGTGCCCAGTTTGGAAATGAGATGGGATTCTTGAGTTGTGCGTTCAAAGCTGTCACTCTGTGACTGCCAGAGTGCCATAACTTTGACATGGTCGATGTTGTGTTGGGTGTGGTTGAAGTGTAGGGCGACGGGTTGGGTCGGTGGTGGCGGATATCAGCCAGATGTTCAGCGATGCGTGTTTCAAGTGTGCGTGACGTTTCCCCTATGTAGATCTTGCCACACAGCTGGCAGTGGATGGCATATATAATGTTGCGGCTCTGACATGAAAATGTGCGTTTGACTGTGAAGGAGTTTTTGGGGCCCTGTAAGATGGTGTCTGGTTTGGTGAGGGGGCAGATTTTGCAGTTGGGTTTGGAGCAGGGGTGAGTACCTGGTGGTGTAGCTGTGGTTCTGTTCAAACTGGATCGCACGAGGAGGTCTTTGAGGTTTTTGTCACGTTTGAATGTGATCATGGTTTGGTATGGAAGGCGGGTTTGTGGTTATGTATAATGTGCCAATTGGATTTGAGGATCCTACAGATGGGGAGGGTGTGCGGGTGGTAGAGGAGGTAGGCTGTGGGTCTGTCTGTCTTGGTTGGATGCTGGGTATCCAGAGCAGATGTTCTGGATACAGCTATGGTGCGCGGAGTGCTGCATTGATGATGGAACTGGGGTATCCGCGGTTGGTGAAGAATTGTGACATTTTGGGTGCTTGTGTAGTGAAGTCTTCTTCAAAATGTCACAATTCTTCACCAACCGCGGATACCCAGTTCCATCATCAATGCAGCACTCCGCCGCACCATAGCTGTATCCAGAACATCTGCTCTGGATACCCAGCATCCAACCAAAGACAGACAGACCCACAGCCTACCTCCTCTACCACCCGCACACCCTCCCCATCTGTAGGATCCTCAAATCCAATTGGCACATTATACATAACCACAAACCCGCCTTCCATACCAAACCCATGATCACATTCAAACGTGACAAAAACCTCAAAGACCTCCTCGTGCGATCCAGTTTGAACAGAACCACAGCTACACCACCAGGTACTCACCCCTGCTCCAAACCCAACTGCAAAATCTGCCCCCTCACCAAACCAGACACCATCTTACAGGGCCCCAAAAAACTCCTTCACAGTCAAACGCACATTTTCATGTCAGAGCCGCAACATTATATATGCCATCCACTGCCAGCTGTGTGGCAAGATCTACATAGGGGAAACGTCACGCACACTTGAAACACGCATCGCTGAACATCTGGCTGATATCCGCCACCACCGACCCAAACCCGTCGCCCTACACTTCAACCACACCCAACACAACATCGACCATGTCAAAGTTATGGCACTCTGGCAGTCACAGAGTGACAGCTTGAACGCACAACTCAAGAATCCCATCTCATTTCCAAACTGGGCACACTACACCCCCAAGGCATCAATATCCAACAATAACCAAACACACATACCAACCTCTTCCACATCAGTTGGCAATATCCCCTACCAACACACACACATACACACACACATACACACACACTTACATACACCACCACCACATCCTCTTCACTCACTTCATACAGTAGTTACAGCAACCCTCCATCTATCTAATCTTAATTTTGTTTTGATCCTTCCCTTAAATCCCCCCACACACACACACACCTTTCTTCTCTCCCTTTTTTTTTTTTTTTTTTTTTTCCCCATCATTATCTATCCACCATTACCACAACCATCACAAAGATATCATACCATCCTAATAAACTAGACACACAACCCTATCATATCACACACACACACCTCCCCTGACGCAACCCCCCCCCCCCCCCCCCCCCCCCCCCCCCCCCCCCTCTGTTTCCTCTCCCATAATCCCCCTGGCCTCATGTCATTTCGCCTTCATGAAGAATTACGGATAAGTCATTTTTCATTCCCCTTTTTTGTTTTTCGTAGTTTGTACTGTCCCACATGTTAAATTTGATTTTTTTTTTCGCCTGATGAAGACCCAAGTGGTTGAAATGCATCGTGTCTTGTCTTGTGCTTTGTTTGTCAATGTCATTGGCGGTAAGTTCTAAAACTCTATTCCTGATCTTGCTTCGTTCGCCGCCTTCAGTCACTCCATTTTGAAATTTTAAGTCTGTAGGTTATTGTGACAATTTTCTTTAAGTCTGTAGGTTATTGTGACTATTTTCTTTAAGTCTGTAGGTTATTGTGTCTATTTTCTTTAAGTCTGTAGGTTATTGTGACTATTTTCTTTAAGTCTGTAGGTTATTGTGACTATTTTCTTTAAGTCTGTAGGTTATTGTGTCTATTTTCTTTAAGTCTGTAGGTTATTGTGACTATTTTCTTTAAGTCTGTAGGTTATTGTGTCTATTTTCTTTAAGTCTGTAGGTTATTGTGTCTATTTTCTTTAAGTCTGTAGGTTATTGTGTCTATTTTCTTTAAGTCTGTAGGTTATTGTGTCTATTTTCTTTAAGTCTGTAGGTTATTGTGTCTATTTTCTTTAAGTCTGTAGGTTATTGTGTCTATTTTCTTTAAGTCTGTAGGTTATTGTGACTATTTTCTTTAAGTCTGTAGGTTATTGTGACTATTTTCTTTAAGTCTGTAGGTTATTGTGACTATTTTCTTTAAGTCTATAGGTTATTGTGACTATTTTCTTTAAGTCTGTAGGTTATTGTGTCTATTTTCTTTAAGTCTGTAGGTTATTGTGACTATTTTCTTTAAGTCTGTAGGTTATTGTGACTATTTTCTTTAAGTCTGTAGGTTATTGTGTCTATTTTCTTAAGTCTGTAGGTTATTGTGACTATTTTCTTTAAGTCTGTAGGTTGTTGTGACTATTTTCTGTAAGTCTGTAGGTTATTGTGTCTATTTTCTTTAAGTCTGTAGGTTATTGTGACTATTTTCTTTAAGTCTGTAGGTTATTGTGTCTATTTTCTTTAAGTCTGTAGGTTATTGTGTCTATTTTCTTTAAGTCTGTAGGTTATTGTGTCTATTTTCTTTAAGTCTGTAGGTTATTGTGTCTATTTTCTTTAAGTCTGTAGGTTATTGTGTCTATTTTCTTTAAGTCTGTAGGTTATTGTGACTATTTTCTTTAAGTCTGTAGGTTACTGTGACTATTTTCTTTAAGTCTGTAGGTTATTGTGACTATTTTCTTTAAGTCTATAGGTTATTGTGACTATTTCTTTAAGTCTGTAGGTTATTGTGTCTATTTTCTTTAAGTCTGTAGGTTATTGTGTCTATTTTTTTTTAAGTCTGTAGGTTATTGTGACTATTTTCTTTAAGTCTGTAGGTTATTGTGACTATTTTCTTTAAGTCTGTAGGTTATTGTGTCTATTTTCTTTAAGTCTGTAGGTTATTGTGACTATTTTCTTTAAGTCTGTAGGTTATTGTGTCTATTTTCTTTAAGTCTGTAGGTTATTGTGACTATTTTCTTTAAGTCTGTAGGTTATTGTGTCTATTTTCTTTAAGTCTGTAGGTTTATTGTGTCTATTTTCTTTAAGTCTGTAGGTTATTGTGACTATTTTCTTTAAGTCTGTCGGTTATTGTGACTATTTTCTTTAAGTCTGTTAGGTTATTGTGACTATTTTCTTTAAGTCTGTAGGTTATTGTGACTATTTTCTTTAAGTCTGTAGGTTATTGTGACTATTTTCTTTAAGTGTGTAGGTTATTGTGTCTATTTTCTTTAAGTCTGTAGGTTATTGTGACTATTTTCTTTAAGTCTGTAGGTTATTGTGTCTATTTTCTTTAAGTCTGAAGGTTATTGTGTCTATTTTTCTTTAAGTCTGTAGGTTATTGTGACTATTTTCTTTAAGTCTGTAGGTTATTGTGACTATTTTCTTTAAGTCTGTAGGTTATTGTGACTATTTTCTTTAAGTCTGTAGGTTATTGTGACTATTTTCTTTAAGTCTGTAGGTTATTGTGTCTATTTTCTTTAAGTCTGTAGGTTATTGTGACTAATTTCGTTAAGTCTGTAGGGTATTGTGACTATTTGTTTAAGTCTGTAGGTTATTGTGTCTATTTTCTTTAAGTCTGTAGGTTATTGTGACTATTCTCTTTAAGTCTGTAGGTTATTGTGTCTATTTTCTTTAAGTCTGTAGGTTATTGTGACTATTCTCTTTAAGTCTGTAGGTTATTGTGACTATTCTCTTTAAGTCTGTAGGTTTATTGTGACTATTTTCTTTAAGTCTGTAGGTTATTGTGACTATTTTCTTTAAGTCTGTAGGTTATTGTGTCTATTTTCTTTAAGTCTGTAGGTTATTGTGACTATTTTCTTTAAGTCTGTAGGTTATTGTGATATTTTCTTTAAGTCTGTAGGTTATTGTGACTATTTTCTTTAAGTCTGTAGGTTATTGTGACTATTTTCTTTAAGTCTGTAGGTTATTGTGTCTATTTTCTTTAAGTCTGTAGGTTATTGTGACTATTTTCTTTAAGTCTGTAGGTTATTGTGTCTATTTTCTTTAAGTCTGTAGGTTATTGTGACTATTTTCTTTAAGTCTGTAGGTTATTGTGACTATTTTCTTTAAGTCTGTAGGTTATTGTGACTATTTTTTTAAGTCTGTAGGTTATTGTGACTATTTTCTTTAAGTACTATTTTCTTTAATCTGTAGGTTATTGTGTTTATTTTCTTTACGTTTATAGGTTTGTTTGTTTTTTGGGTGTATTTTCTTTACGTCTATAGTTTAGTCAGCTGCTTACTTTAATGTACGCACTGAGAATGCAGTTAACAGTTGAGATAAAAACCTGGTGACCTCTGCTAGTCAGCCAGCCAAGCTATGTTGAAACGTTGACAGGCCATCGCTCCAGAATAATGCTGATCGCAGTACCCGTTCACCTATCTTACACATAACAGGAACACAGAATCAGCACGGGAACTTCCATGGAAGAGAGAAAGATTCAGGATTGCCCAACCACACGAATTCTGTTGAACGATGTCAACCTCGGTGTAATGTCAGTGGAGGAAGGACTAGCGCACAGCCCAAACACACTCACAGCTTGCTTACAATCTCATTCATATATCATGCATTCGTCACATCAAACCACTAGTAAAGTCTATAACTTTACTACACATGTTCATAAAACGAAACATCAATGCATATGAATCAAATGAAATAAAACATTCTCTCTTTCCTGAACTTCACAAAATCATTTATCTAAAACATCATTAACTAACCCGGGTATAAACAGATTTCTACTTTACCTGGCCAGGTGATCTTAACTATTCACGAATCACTGTCTTTTCTTTTCTTTTCTTTTTCTTTTCACTGTCACTTTCAAAAACACGACAAAAACTCCCGGCATGGTTTGGTCTGATGGCCCCCGGGTCAGGTGAGCTTTTTGGGCGTTGGTCTGTGGTTCTGCTTGGCGAATTTGGACGCGCCGGGTTTAAAAAAGGGCAAACCCCCCGGGTTTAGGGTAGAAAACATTGACTACAACATCGACCCTTGGTTCTCCTTTCTTTTTTCCGCTTTAAAACGCATTGCATTTCCTCTCTCCTCTCCTTCTATCGGGGCTCTTATCAAAGGGCCTGGTTGCTTTTTTTTTCTTTTTTTTTTTTTCTTTCTTTTTTTTCTTAAAATTTGGCAATTTCTTTCTCTCTCTCCACTTCTCTCCTCAGCCCTTTCCCTCGGCAGACATCTCAGCAAAACTCTCAACTGGTTCCTTTCTCTCCCCCCCTCATCTCTCGGTTTTTCTCTAAAGGCGACCTAAAACCCTCTCCCTCTCTCTTTTCCTCTGTTCGTTCTTCCCCTCGTTTTTGCCTTTCTCTCCCTCCCCACACTTTCTTATTCTTTCCCGATTTTCCGAAAAGGGCGAGTACCTTTTGGTCAGTTTTTTCCCGGCCCTACACCCAAAAGTTATCCCCCTCAAATTTTCCTTGGATGTTCAAATCAGGGACAGCCCCGTCTAACCCCCTTACTCTCTGTGGTGGTCAATTGGTCTTTAATTGATTAGCTAGTTTTTCACCCCCCCCACACACACCTTCCCTCCCCCTTTCCCTGCTTCAACCGGGGGACGTCCGACTAACAATGACTTTGGGTTTCCCAACAAATTCCCGGGAAATAAGGCTGGCCCAGGCACTGGGGTCCGTCGGGCAGACATCGGGGCGTGGGTAAAACCGTTAGTCAGTCTGGGGGGGTCGGACCGTCTCGGGTAAACCTCTCCCAATAAGTTTAAAAATTGGCCCGGGAGGGGGATAGGGGGCCCGTCTTTCTGGATGCCAAAGAATGTTTGATTTTGGATTTTGGTCCGAACAAAGGGCTGGCGACCCCCCCAAGTTAGGTTTTTTTCATTTTTTTGCCCGTAAAATTTTCCCCCCTTTGCAAAAACCATGCTCCGCATTGTCTCAAAACAAGGGTAAAAAAAAAGACAAAAACCAAATTTTTGCTAAAACACCCTACACCCCAAAATTTTTGGGAAAATACTTTAAAACCCAAGGGTTTATAAATTTTTAAAATAAAAAATTAGTGAATACCACCCCCAATGAGTTATCATTGACGTGCGTTTTTTTGGGCGTTTTTTTCCCAAACTCTTTCTATAACAACCTCGTGAACCAAAAGAAATTTCCCCCTTCCTGGGGGATTTGCCACATTTTCTCTTAAAAAAATTTTATAAAAGCACAATAAAATATGACCACGATCCAGCTTTTTCATGGGAATCTTAATCCTCACTTATTGCAAATAATGCATCACAACAAAAGCGACTGTATGCTCCAAGCATAACTACATCCACATGAAAAAGTCTCAAAAAATAAAATATGAACAAGTCCCAAAAAAAAAAATATAAACCCCTACCAAACGGGGAAGGGAAACCCATACCCAATCAACATAACTGCCCATCAACACAAATTACCCAACCCAAAGCCCCCCCGGGATAGGACGGGACTTCCCTGAGTTGCAGTTTGGCTAGACTACACGGTTAAATAGTCGGGCTTCCCGAAATTCTGTCGACCGGGTTTTTGTACTGCACTCGGTACCTGTAGGGCTCCCATTTCCCATTGCCCAACGCAGAACTCTGCTGTTTTTCAACTGCGCCTCCTGCGGGAATTTTGGAGTGGTTGATGACCGTCTCGATCACGAACTTTTTTTCCCATAAAAAGTATTTGGGGAATTTTTGCACGGCCCACAAAAACAGCTAAAACCCTCCTTTTTCCACCGTTGCGTACCCTTTTTTAAACCCCTTTGTCAACCCCTGCTAGATATCTCAAAGGAAAAACTCGCCCCCTTTTCCATGCCCCGAAAATCCAATCCTCCCACTACCCCACCGCCTGATGCATCTTCCGCACAAAAAGGGTTTTTAAACTATTTTGGTTTACTTCAAAAAGGGGGGGGGAACCTAGTCTTTCCAACCCCTTCCTGCAGTGCTTCCCTCTGCACGTCTGACCATTCGACCATTTCCCGGGTTTCCCGGGCCTTTGGGCCCAAAATCACGGAGAGGACCCCGTGATTTGCTGCGAATTTTGGAAAAAAACCCCTTTATAAAACCCAAATTAAAACCTAGCAGCCCCTCCGGGGATTTTCGGGGGGGGGGGGTCTTTGGTCTCTCTAAAATTCACATCTTCTCCCCCTTTTCCCCCTTTTCCTGGTGTTTTGTGTCGCCTCCCCCAACAAAAACCTAGGAATCCTACTGTCTAGCCCTTCATACAGTGACAAAACCCTGTATGACTCTTCGGGAAAAAATTTGGGAAACAAAACTCCCCTTTTTTCCCCGGGCCCTCTTTCCCTAAATCAATGATTGCTGCGCCCCTATGTGCGGGTTCCACGCTGAATATATTTGCGGATTAGTTTTGCATGGAAAAGTTTTGTTTTCCCCAAATTCAATCGATTCGGTAGTCTAAATTTTTCCTTTTCAATGATGGTGAAGGGTCCCTTCCAATGCCCCACAGTTTTGTTTTTGACCCGTGGGAAGCAGTAACAGGACTTGACCCCCAAACCTTGGGAATTGCTTCCTCCCCCCTTTCCCTGCTTTATGCTTTTTTCCCGGACGCCCCCAAACCCCCCGAAAACTTTTCCTTCCCTTGCGCCCTTAATGTCTCCCTCGAGCCTATTGCGTGGGCCCACCACATACTGTTAAGTGGTTTTAAAACCTCTTCTGACTCCTTTTCCTCCGGACCACGCTCTTTGAAAAATGAAACCCCGGGCCCCCCGGGAACGGGTCCCCCCCTACAGCAGCTCAAATGGCGAAAACCCTGTGTTTTCCTGGGGGGTTTCCCTCTGTAGGCAAACAGTGCCGGGAAATGTAGGGGTCCCAATCTGCGGGCCCTTTTCTCACAAGCTTTTTTTAAGATGCCCTTCAGCACCCCCTTGAATCCTCCCCCAAGCCATTGCTTGTGGATTGGTAGGGGGGTAGTGGGGCCTTTTTTGTGTCCAGCAGCCTGTTGACCTCCCTAAAATCACCCCCTGAGGTGAACTGTGCCCCCCTGTCCCGAGAATTTTTTTCTCCCCACCCCCAAAAGCGAGAGAAGATTTTCCTACCACCCCTTCAGCGCCCTGTTGCGACTACGCCTTTAAATCCCAACCCGCTTCGGGGGAATCGGGTTTCGCGTAGTCCACAAGTGTCAACCATACCGTGCCCCCCTTTTGGGAAAAACGGGGCGCGTTTTGGGCCAATCAGATAAACCCAGCCACTCTCCTGAACGGGTGTAAATTTAAAAGGGGGGATGTTTAAGGGGCCCCTTTCCTCTTAAACCCCCTCTTGGGGCTGCCCTTTGACAAATTTCCACATAAACATGCAGAACCGCTTTATTTCTGCCTTTTGCTCCTGGCCAATAAAAAGTCATAAAAAGATTTGGGGTTAGCTGTTTTGCTGGGCCCGGGGATGACCCCCATGAGCACTCGTGACCCCACTGACAGGACAGTTCACGATAACCCCGCGGGTCCTCTAACTGAGTGGTCACCAACCTGCCCTCCCCTTTTGGTAAAACACTCGGTCCCAAAAACCCCGCCTTTCAAAAAGAAATTCGTCTCCCCTCCTCAAACCTCCTGTTTCTCTCCCCCTTTGCCAACCCCCAAGGAATTCCCCCAAAAAAAGCGAAGGGTCTTGTTCCTGTGAGCCCAAAAATTTCATCAGGCGACACACCCTTTGCCCGACTTCCTTCCGGGAAACAACTAAGGGTTTTTAACCAACCTTTTCCTCCTTCTTGCTCCGTGTCTGAACGGGCCTCCCCCTGTGGCAGTAAAACAACTCAGGATCCCCGGAACCCCTTGCCCCGGGGAATTTTTTCCCAATGATCAAATCAAAAGGGGTTTCCCCCTCCCAAAACGCAGCCCAACTCGCCTGAGAAGAAAGGGGGTTTCGTACTTCTATCTTTGCAACTGGAAACTCCCTCACATTTGCCATCGTTTAAAGATTTACAGGTTGGATTTGCCCTTTTTAAAATCCCCTTTACCCGCCCCAGCGTTGTGGTACTACCCCGCATAAACAACCAGTGTCTTTAAACTTTCACCCTCTGCGGGCCCCAATCCCCCCTTTTTTCCCACGGGTTTAACCAAAACCATCGCCTAGTGCCCTCCATCCCTGACACTGCTGCTGCCCAGTGCTAGCCATAAGCTGCCCTCCACCCTCTTCAGACTGAACCCCCTTTGGTTCCACTGCAGGTCTTTTTCCCCCGGGACGACCCTTACCCCAACCTAGAAAAAGGTGCTGCTTCTGGAACCTAAAGCGACAATCCCTCGCCCATGCCCCTTTCCTTGTGACAAATGAAACCCCTAATGCCCCTTGGGCCCTTCCTTTGGCCCCCCCAAAAGGGTTTGCAGCTTTCCCAAAAAACCTTCCTACCCTCCTTGCATCTTCTCACCTGGGGCCTAGCACCTGTTTCTCCTGCCCCTTTTGTGCCCAAACGTGCCCCTTTTTCCCAACCTCTGCAAAATTCAACAACCCCCCCTGCGCCCTCTGGCTGTCTCTCTTTAAAATGTTAGTTAACTCGGGCCCGGGAAACCTGACAAAATTTTGTTCTTTCAAAAACTAGCTCTTTCAATTCACCCAAAACCCTTTTTTCGTACCACTCAACTCAAAACCACTTCTCAAAATAGTGATCAAAAGTGCACCAAATGAGTGAAACTTTTTCCCCGCTTGTAATTTATGCACGAAATTTCTTTCTAAATTCCTTCCTCTGTGAGGTCAAACCCCCTTCATTAAAGACCCTTCACAGCCCCAAAATAATGTTGTTCTGATTTGGAAACGCAGGGGAAAATCGGGAAATTTGCCTTACCCGTAAATTTGGGGCTGAAAAAAAGTGCCCATCTTCTGGGGGCCCCAAAACCCTGCGGGTCGAAATTTTTTTCGAAACAAACTGATTTTGGGGCCAATCGAATGGGTTTCCTTCCGAAAATTTTTGGCAACTTGGGTGGGGGGGCATAGCTGCGCCGGGAGTCACTGGAAATTGAACTACCATCATCGGTGGGCTCCCCTTTGTAAATTTTCACTTTCCCCCAACTCTAATTGAACCTTTTAAACTTTCTGTTTTTCCCCCGCCCTTTCCCTTTTGTCTTTCTGTTTCCTGCGTTTCCCTAGTTTTAAACCTTTTGTTTCCCCCCCGAGCCTGATTATCATTAGCCTTTAATCCTTAATCTTTCTGTTTCCTGCGCCTCTACTGCGATACGGGTCTTTTCCCCGGTTCATCCCTTTCCATCTTTGGGGGTTTTTAACGAACGCTCGCAATTATCCCGGTTTAAACCCAGAAAACGAGCGGAACCCCTCACAAGTTTTTCAAAAGGGGTTTCTTTTCCCTTTTTCCATTATATCTCTTTTTTTTTTTTTTTTTTTTTTTTTGAAAAAAGATTTTATTACTAGAAGCCAAACGGTGGTTTCCGACAGATGACCCTAATGCCCAAAAACCCAGAAAGATTAAAATTTGCTTTGGGACAACTAGTTAAATTTTTAAAAAGACGCCCCCGCGCCTGACCCAACTTGAAGCGAATTTAGGCAATCTGTGCGAAAAAGATACTCTGGGGCTGAAATGCCCAAAACCTAGAAATTTAAATATCTTGGAAGCAATTTCCAAACCTTTTTTAACCCATCTTGGGAACATACAGTTTAAGGGCAACCCCTTTTCTTGGATTACAATACTCGAAAACCCCCCCAATTTCCCCTTGAGGGAAATTGAACAATTATAATAAAAGGGCCAGAAATTTCCTGGGAGGTGCCATTAAAAAGGGCAACCCCGGGTAAGGGCATTGGGGGAAGGACTAGCGCACAGCCCAAACACACTCACACTTTCTTACAATCTCATTATATACATGCATTCGTCACATCAAACCACTTTAAAGTCTATAACTTTACACATGTTCATAAAACGAAACAACAATGCATATGGAATCAAATGAAAAAAAACCTTCCTCTTTCCCCGAACTTTACAAAAACATTTATCTTAAAAAATCATTAACTAACCCGGGGATAAACAGATTTCTACTTTACCCCGGCCAGGTGAAACTTAACTATTTTACGAAAAACACTGTCTTTTCTTTTCTTTTCTTTTTTTTTTCACCGTCACTTTCACAACACACAAAAAAACTGCCGGGACTGGTGTTGGGTTTATGGGCCCGGTCAGGTGAGACCCGTTGGCGTTGGTCTGTGGTTTTGCTTTGGGGAAGTGACGCTGCCGGTATGAGGTCGAACCCCCCGGTTTTGGGTAGAACAGTTTACTATCAAAATCGATCTGTTCCCTTTCTTTCTTCCTGCATTAACGCATTTCATCTCTCTCTCTCCTCCTTTTTAGTCGCTCTTTCAAAGGGGGCATGGTTGCTTTTCTTTTTTTTTTTCTTTTTTTTCTTTTCTTCTTCATAAATTAGCAACTCTTTCCTCTTTCCCCAAATCTCTCCTCAGGGCCTTCCCCTGCAGACTATCTCATCTAATCTCTCAACTTGGTTTTCTTTCTCTCCCCCCTCTCTCTCGGCCCTTTTTTCCCAACAACCAGAACCCCTCCCTCTCTTTGTTCTTGTTCGTTCTTCCCCCCGTTCGCCCTTTTTTTCTCCCTCTCACATCTTTCTTATTTTTCCCGAATTTTCCGACAAGGGTGGTACCATTGGGCAGTATTTTTAAACCCCCCTGACAAACCCCAAGTTATCCCCCCTAATTCCATTTGGGGGTTCAAATCTGACAAATCCCGTCTTCACGCCTTTCTCTCTGTGGGGGCAAATTTGGGTTTTTTGGTTGGTAGTTTCAACCCCCCCCACAATAAACCCTTTTCCCCCCCCCTTTTCCCGCTTCAACCTCGACGGGCCGACTAACAAGACGTTGGTTTTCCCCCAAAAAATTGGCCGGATAAAGGGTTTGGGGCCCCGGCATGAGGCCGTTTTGGGCAAAACATCGGGCGTCGGGGCCCAAAAAACCCCTTAGTCCCGTCTTGGGGGGGGTCGGACCGTCCCCGGTGAAAACCCCTCCACAAGGGTTAATTGGGGCCGGGCCCGACCCATGGGCCCCTCTTTCTGACGCCCAGAAAAGTTTTTAGTTTTGGGGCTTAGGGCCGAACAAAATTTGGGTGGGCACTCCCCCAAATTAGGTTGTTTCAATTTTTTTTTTTCCCTGACAAACGAAAACCGCCGCAAAAATTGCAGTTTGGGGTTTTTTTTTCCCTTTGGTCCAATTGGGTTCCACACACACACCCTTCTACCCCACACAAACAAAGAACTCATCCCTCCTCCCGCCCCATTCTTGCTCCCTCTAATCCGACCTAGTTCCCGTCAGCCAGCGAAAACCCCGACTGAAATGTCCACAAACTATGAAAAGCAACAAACGTGCAATCACAGTATTCTTCTCATCGAACCACGCTGTTGGGGAAATTTTCCTTTTGAAACAGCCCAAGTTACCTAGCGCGAGCTTGAAATTTTTTCAAAAGAAAAACAAGCGGGGCAGTTCTGGGGGAGGGCTCGGGGTTTAAAGGGTTTTAAAAAAAAAAAAAAAACTTACTTTTATTAGTTTTGGGCAACCTTGCACATGAGCGACTTTCGTTGAGATTTTTTCATGCAGAATTCCCTTTTAAAAACCAGTCAATAAACTCTGTCCTTCTTTTCCCCGGGGTGCCACAAACCTTTTTTGTACCCCACTTTTTATAGAACAGGGGGGGTACTTTAAAAATGGGGAAAGAAGAAAATGCCGTCTGTGTGTCTGTTCCCCTGGGCAAAAAATGTTTTCCCCTCGCTCCCAAAAAAAACCTTCTGAGGGCCGGGTCTTTTGAAAATTTTTAGAAAATGTTTTTATGGGTCACGAATGAAGCCCCAGATTTTATTTTACGAGGGAAAAGCCGTACTAAAGGCTTTTAAATGATAATTTCGTGGTGTACATTTTTAAAACAATAACGGTTTTTAAGCTTAAGTGTAACCGAAGCTGGTAAGTTTCCCGGTAGTATAGAGGTAGGGTCCCCGCCTGTCGCGCGGGGGGACCAAGGGGTTCATTTCCCCACCGGGGAGAAACAAACTTTTTTTTTTTTTTTTTCTTTCTCTTAAAATACAGAATTTCTAGCACAAAAAAAGGGGGGGGAAAATGCTATAGTGATGATTTATATACATGCATACTACATTTTATAAAAAATAAATTTTTTTTTTTTTTGTATACTACTTACTGGGATTAAATTTTTATGCTTTTCTCTTGTTTCAATTAAACCTCACACTCAATGGCCCCCACGGTAAGCGCAATGATATTCCATATACAAGGGCATGGTTTTTAAACAGACCATGGAAAAACCCGCTGGGGAGTTACCCGAAATGACACAGCACCAAAAACAGCAGCAGCAGCCCTTTCATACGTCGTTTTTTTTATCAACTGATGGGCCCTCCAAACTCCCCCGATTTATGCAGGGCCCGGCATAGATTACCCTCTCAGAAAGGTTGGGAAAGGAAGTGGTGGGAACAAGATGCCGGGGAAGGGGTTTTTTGTTGTATGAAATTCTTTGTGGTTTTGCGTTTTGCGTGTGTGTGAAAGGGGTGGTGTGTGTGCGTGCGTGCGTGCGTGCGCGCGCGCGCGTGCACGCGTGTGTGTGTGTGTGTTTTTGCGTTGTGTGTGTGTGGGTGTGTTGTGGTGTGTGTTGTGTGGGGTGTGTGTGGTGTGTGTGTGTGTGTGTGTGTGTGGGGGTGTGTGCGTGCGTTTCGTGTGTGGGTTTTGGGGGACTTACATGACACCGCATTTTAAAAAACCCGAAAAAAAAACTTTTTTCCCAAAAAACAGTCAAATTTGGGATCCGGTGGGTTTAAAACTCACGACGTCCCCTCCGTTAAATTCCCAAAGCCTATGGGTTGAGCCACCAAGAAAACCCCTTCAAAACCTTTTTTTTGGCCCACGTAGATTTTCCCCGGGGGAGGGGGGAGGGGGCCGGGGGCAAGGGGGAAAGAAGGTCAAGGTTCCCTCACCCTTATGGGGCCACCCCCGGGGGCCCACCCCCCCCCCTTGGGGGGGGTCAGCCGTAGGCAAAAAAGGAGCTTCTTTGCTTTAAGGGGTCGGGGGAAAGGCGACAGGGCGACGGTTTCCGTTCTCCGGGCAGGGGGTTTGGGGGCCAAGAACACCGGGGTTCCCGGGGCCCGGGTGGGGCTTGCCCCGTACAGCACGCTGAAACAGGGGACAGTTTTCGCTTTTGGGAGAATTTAGCCCATAATTTAAAATTCGGTGTGTGTGACTTACAGGGGAAAAAGGGAAATAAAAAACCGTGTTTGTGGGTTGGGAACACCGGGTTTTTTGGCTCCCCCCAAATCCTTTAGAATGAAAATTTCGCCCCGTGAAAACTACAAGGTTTAATTTAATTTAAACCCCAAAATAAAAATATGGGCTGGGTCGTTGAAAAACGGTGGGTTTTAAAAAGGGTACTCCGCCTTTCTCTTGTACAGAAGCCCGCCCTAAAAAAGAAAGAAAAAAATGAATAAAATCCCTTCAGACAGACAGGCATACAGACAAATATACCCTACATACATACAAAAAATGCATAATCATACATAATACATAAAATACAAACATACATACATACAACATTTTTTTTAAAAAAAAAATACATCAATGCATAAAAAAAAGTTTTGCAAAACCCTGATTCACTGGTCCATGTGTTAAGGGGTCTCTCGTTTTTTTGAAAAGCCCCCTACAATAAACTAGTTTTCCCTGAAGAAGGTCCCCATGTGTTTAATAATCTCCCCTTCTTTTTAAAAAAGCTTTTAAAAATAAAATAGTTTTTCACGCATTTAAGAAAAAATATATACGGGAAACACGAGAAAACAAACCCAAATGCTTTTAGCTAACACACCCCCAACCGACTTAAAGGTGCACAAATGATAAATAACTGGATGAATTTAAAAAACCCAAAATGAATCTTTTTGGATATTTTTTTTCTCTTTCTTGTTACATAAACATGAAAAAATAGACTTTTTTAGAAAAAAAAAAAAGTATATTTTTTGGTACGTTTCTTGCGATTTTTGGTAACGTTTCAGCACGAATGTTTGGGTTTTTTTTTTTCTAAAAAAAACTGTCATATACTTGGTTAAAACTCTCTCTCTTCTCTCTCTCCTTTTCTTTTCTCTCCTCTCTCCCCCTCTTCCCCCCCTCTCTCTCTCTCTCTCTCTCACTACACACCACACAACACACAACAAACACACACACACACACAAACACACACACACCCACAACCACAAAACACAAAACCCCAAAAAAACGCAAAGCGCGCGGAAAAACAGCTAAAAGTAAAAAACGAATGTAAATAAAAATGAAAACCCAAATGTCCGTACAAAAAGGTCAAAGAAAGCAAAGCCCTTTACCTCCTGGTTTTGTAGACCGGTTTTGTGGAAGAAATAGTACTTTCCCCCCCCGGCATAGGGCAGCCTAAACCCTTGGGGATCCCCTTTTCCCCGTGTCCTCGGCCCCAGAAAAATAGACAGGGTGATTTGAGGGGGCAGAAAGACAGATTTAACCCAAGGGGCAGACAGAAAATTTCCCGGGAAAGGGTTTATAGAGAACAGAAAGGGCAAATTTTAAAAGGGACGACGAAAATACCGAAAGGCTGATGAGGGGCGACAGGGCAGACAGTTTTATATTCGGAAAAACAGAAAATATTGAAAGGTTTTATGGTCGGTCAACAGCCCGATTATTACGGGACAGGGCAGAAATACAAAAAGGGTGATGGTCGGGCCCGACAGACAATTATTATGGGGCAGAAAAAGGAAGGCCCAAATTCGTATAGAAAGAAAAGGGTTTCCCCATAAATCAGATAAAAAGGGCCCTTTTGAAGGAAAACACCCCCAAGGCACACCCCAGGGGCAGACCCCATGTGAAGACACCCTCAAGACACACCCAGGGGCACACCCCCTGTGAAGACACACCTCATGGCCACACCCGGGAAAAAGACCCAAGGAAGACACACTTTAAAACACACACAGGGACAGGGCCCCCGTGAAGGGAAAACCGCCCATCCGCCACCTCCTTTTCTAGTGGTATTTTAATTCAGATTAGAGTATGAAAATGCTGAGGGCATAATCCAATGTCAGCTCTTCCTCTTCGCTTTTCCATGTCCTGCTGTGCTGATCTATCTTATCATTAAAAAAAACAGTTACTATGCCGCCGAACAAAACAAACAAACAAATTACACGACAAGAGCAATGCGTTTCGACCTATTTGGCCTCTTCAGGCAAGACAAGCAATATTCAAGACGATGAAAACGAAGAACAGTGAATCACTTATCTCCTCTCATTGGGCCCACAATGGACGTGGTAGTTTGTTGCAATTTCCGCTCCCTAAACTTTGAAACTTACACATTTTGTCTATTTTCTTTAAGTCTGTAGGTTATTTTGTCTATTTCTTTAAGTCTGTGGGTTGTTTTTTGTCTATTTTCTTTAAGTCTGTAGGTTATTTTGTCTATTTTCTTTAAGTCTGTAGGTTGTTTTTGTCTAGTTTCTTTAAGTCTGTAGGTTATTTTGTCTATTTTGTATAAGTCTGTAGGTTGTTTTTGTCTATTTTCTTAAGTCTATAGGTTATTCTGTCTATTTTCTTTAAGTCTGTAGGTTGTTTTTGTCTATTTTCTTTACGTCTGTAGGTTATTTTGTCTGTTTTACTTTAAATCTGTAGTTGTTTTTGTCTATTTTCTTTACGTCTGTGTCTGTAGGTTATTTTGTCTGTTTACTTTAAATCTGTAGGTTGTTTTTGTCTATTTTCTTTAAGTGTGTGTCTGTAGGTTATTTTGTCCATTTTCTTTACGTCTGTAAGTTATTTTGTCTATTTCCTCTACGTCTGAAAGTTTTTTTCTCTATTTTCTTACGTCTGTAGGCTATTTTGTCTATTTTCTTTACGTCTGTAGGTTATTTAGTCTATGTTCTTTACGTCTGTAGATTATTTAGTCTATGTTCTTTACGTCTGTAGATTATTTAGTCTATGTTCTTTACGTCTGTAGGTTATTTAGTCTATGTTCTTTACGTCTGTAGGTTATTTAGTCTATGTTCTTTACGTCTGTAGGTTATTTAGTCTATGTTCTTTACGTCTGTAGGTTATTTTGTCTATGTTCTTTACGTCTGTAGGTTATTTCGTCTATTTTCTTTACGTCTGTAGGTTATTTTGTCTATGTTCTTTACGTCTGTAGGTTATTTTGTCTATTCTCTTTAAGTCTGTAGGTTATTGTGACTATTTTCTTTAAGTCTATAGGTTATTGTGTTAATTTTCTTTAAGTTAATAGGGGGGGGGGGGTTGGTCTATTTTCTTTAAGTCTATAGGTTAGTCTGCTGCTTACTTTAATATACGCATTGATAATGCAGTTAACAGTTGAGATAAAAACCTGGTGATCTCTGCTAGTCAGCCAGCCAAGCTATGTTGAAACGCTGACAGGCCATCGCTCCAGAATAATGCTGATCGCAGTACCCGTTCACCTATCTCACACATAACAGGAACACAGAATCAGCACAGGAACTTCCATGGAAGAGAGAAAGATCCAGGATTGCCCAACCACACGAATTCTGTTGAATGAAAACCGCCGCAAACATTGCAGTTGTGTTTTTCTTTCACTTTGGTCAATCTGCTTCACACACCCCCCCCCCCCCCCCTTCTACCACACACAAACAAAGAACTCATCCCTCCTCCTCGCCACCATTCTGCTCCCTCTAATCCGACCTAGTTCAGTCAGCCAGCGACACTCCGACTGAAATGTCCACAAGCATATGAAAAGCAACAAGCGTGCAAGTCACAGTATTCTTCTCATCGACACACGCTGTTGGAAAGTTGCATGGTGATCAGCCCATGTCACATAGCGCGAGCTTGATTTGTTCAAAAGAAAGCAAGCGGTCAGTTCTGGGAGAGACTCGGGCTGAAAGTTTGAAAAAAAAACTTACTTTGATTAGTTTTGACAACCTTGCACATGAGCTGACATACGTTGATGATTTTGCATGCAGAATTCCCTTTGAAATACCAGTCAATCAGCTCTGTCCTTCTTTTCACGTGGTGCCACATCCTTTTTGTACTCCCACTTCTATAGAACAGGGAGTACTTTACAATGGGAACGAAGAAATGCTGTCTGTGTGTCTGTCTGTCCGTGGTCAAAACGTGTTCCACTCGCTCCAGACAAAACTTCTGAGCCGATCTTTCTGAAAATTTTTAGATATGTTTATTATGGGTCACGAATGATGCCCGAGATTTTATTTTACGAGAATAGCCGTTACTAACGGCTATAAATGATAATTTCGTGATGTACAGTTTAAGCAATAACGGTTTAATACTTAAGTGTAACCGAAGCTGGTAAGTGCCTCGGTAGTAATAGAGCATAGTGTCCCCGCCTGTCGCGCGGGAGACCAGAGTTCATTTCCCCACCGGGGAGAGCAGCTTTTCTTTTTTTTCTCTTACAAACAGAATTTCTAGCACAAAAAGGGGAGAAAGTGCTATAGTGACTGATTTATATACATGCATACATACATATATAAATATATAATATATATATATATATATATTATATTTGTACTACTACTTACTGGAGTACGTTTATATGCTTTGCATCTTGTTTCAATTAAACCTCACACTCAATGGCCGCCACGGTAAGCGCAATGATATTCCATAGTACAAGGACATGGTCTTAAAACAGACACATGGAAACACCGCTGGGAGTACCTGAAATGACACAGCACAAATCAGCAGCAGCAGCCCTTTCATACGTCTGTTTCTTTATCAACTGATGACATCCATACTCCCCAGAGGTGATGCAGGGCTGGCATAGATTACCATCTCAGAACGTGTGGAATGGAAGTGGTGAGACAAGATGCCGGAGGAAGGGTGTGTGTGTGGTGGTGCGTGTGCGTGTGTGTGTATGTGTGTGTGTGTGCGTGCGTGCGCGCGTGCGCGCGCGCGTGTGTGTGTGTGTGTGTGTGTGTGTTGTGTGTGTGTGTGTGTGTGTGTGTGTGTGTGTGTGTGTGTGTGTGTGTGTGTGTGTGTGCGTGCGTGCGTGTGTGGTTGGCGGACTTACATGACACCGCACTTCATCACCAGAATAAACATTACTTTCAGATGGACAGTCAAACTGTTGGGATCCAGGTGGGTTTAAAACTCACGACGTCTCTCCGTTAAGTTCAACGCTCTACTGCTTGAGCCACCAAGAAACCCATTCACACCTTTTTCTGGCCCACGTAGATTTCCCGGGGTCAGGGTCAGGGTCAGGGTCAGAATGAAGGTCAAGGTCACTCACCTTGATGGTCACCCCAGTCCGACCCTCCCTCGCTCACGCCGTAGCAAAGTAGAGCTGTCTTTGCTGAAGGCTCGGTGTAGGACGACAGGGCGACGTGCCGTTCTCCGACAGGGCGTTGGGGTCCAAGAACACCGAGGGTTCCGAGTCCAGGGTGTCTTGCACGTACAGCACGCTGAAACAGGAGCATCCTCGTCTTTGGTAGATTCAGCACATAAGAAATTACGGTGTGTGTGACTTACAGATAGTGAAGTAAAACACCGTGTTTGTGGGTTGGTAACACCGGTTTTTTCGCTCCCTCCAAATCCTTTAGAATGAAATGTTCGCCCAGTGAATACTACAAGATTAATGCATTAACCTCAAGTAACTATGGGCTGATCGTTGAAACGCTAGGTGGATTTAAGAAGGCTACTCCGCTCTGCTCTTCGTACAGAAGCCCGCCATAAAATAGATAAGTATATTAATGAATACATACATACAGACAGACAGGCATACAGACAAATATACATACATACATACAAACATGCATACACATACATACATACATACATACATACAAACAAACATACATACATACA